>ML685885.1:2720865-2749210 GCA_007922175.1 Pelusios castaneus | reverse complement strand
TCTATCTATCTATCTATCTATCTATCTATCTATCTATCTATCTATCTCCATACACACCATCTATCTATCTATCTATCTATCTATCTATCTATCTATCTATCTATCTATCTATCTATCTATCTATCTATCTATCTATCTCATCAAGAGATGGTAAAATACCAGCACAAGGTTAATATTCCAAAAGTCATCCAACTCCATTAGACTCTGGAAAACAGCCGAAATGATGTCCTTGGTCTGCAGACATACTCCATTACTGAGGATTCCAGTAACCATAAATCACGTTACAATACAATCCCTTCCAATACACATGTACATTACAGAGCTACTTTCGTACAAATAGTATCCTGAAATGCTTTACGGTGCTAAAAAAACTGCAAGACAGCAACTAGTACGTGGCTTAAAGAACATCGCAAGGTAAAGACCTTGCAGAATAATTAAATGAAAACCTCCATTCATTGATAGGACTAATAAACAAGGGAGAGGGAAATTAAGAGGCATCAGCATGAGTGTCACTAGAAGAAATGAGAAATTAAAGGAAGTGGAGTGGGACAAACTATAGAGGAACAGACAGGAGGAGCTTTTTGAGGCTGATTGTTTCCTTCCCCCCCAGAAAATTCTTCCCACTTCCATGCCTCATAGTTCAGTGGCTTAGTAAGTAAGGCATGTTTGGAAATAGACCAAGGGCGAAGCAGTGCCCTTTATCCCCAGGAAGTGGGCCAGCAGCCAGACAATTGCATGTTATTATTATTATTATTATTCATTAATTTTTATTTCCTTTGTGTAAAGAGCTGTCAGTGTGCACTTTCACTCAGGTCACACTGTCCCATAAGCAAGGTTGTCTGATGCAGGTCATGGGAAATTCCCTTAGTCTGTACTGCAAGGGGAGTCCACCTGCTGCGTTTGGGAAGGGTTTATCCCTCTCCACCCTTGGATCTCCTGAAATCCAGGCAGATTTGCAGAGGTGCAGGAGACAGCCAGTGATGGAAGTATGGTCTAGTGCTGGAGTGTTATTCTAGTTTATATTTGCCTAGTTCATTGCTATACTTTGCCACTTCCTACTTTGACTTCCTCTGTGACCTTGGGCAAATCATTTAGTTGTTCTCTGTATCTCAGTTCCTCATATGTAAAATAAGAATAACTTTCCTCTCTTCCTGGGATGCTGTGAAGATAATATGTGGATGGTTTTGAGGTTCTCAGATACTAGGGTGATGGGGGCCAGCTATGTATTAGCATAGGTAGATAATACATCTCTCCTGCCCCTACATTGCAGCACCAGTTATGTTACTCAGGGCCTTCCGTTGGATGAGCACTGCACTGAGTGGTAGGGAACTGCCTTTAGTTAACGCTGGCCTGGCCAGCAGGATGTTGGTCATGAAGAGCCTGTGCTATTAAAAAATGGAGCAAATAATCTTCATAGGCAATTACCACCACAGTATATGTAAATCTGGTAGCTGCCTATTTAAATGGGCAATTATGTGTCCAACAGGCGACTTGCATGTGCAATTTACCCAAATCATGCATTCAATCATGTTAACCACATGTGCAAATAAAGCACCCGATTGCACACACATTTTTGCCTACAGTTTTAAAAATCTTTGTTCAACTAACTCAAGCCACCCTCCCCTTGGGTCAGGGGAAAGTATGCAGTAGCCAGTAACCAGGCATGGTCCTTAATCCTCCCTCATTTTTCACATCTAGTTTCCTTGAGGCCTCAACTGAGTTATTTTCTCAGGAGCAAAGCAAGTTGGCAAGGAATAGCACCCTATATTTTTTTCCTGAATGCTATAATTTTTAATTAATTATCAATAAATAACATTTAGTCAAACCTTTGGATATTCATAATAAACCATAAATAAATACTCAGGCCTATATTTGCAAAAGTTACTAGTGATTTTATTGCCATATTTCTCTGGATGCCCAGCTTGAGACAGGTAAAAAATGGCCTCCTTTCCCAAGGGTGATGGTAAAGCATCTTTGTCAAAAATCAGCCCCTTGTGAGAGTGCTCAGGTTGAGTACCCAAAATCACTAGCCATTTCTGAAAACTTAGGTCACTGTGAAGCGGCTGCAGTCTGGACAGATATGGACTATGAAGACAGCAAGGAAAAAGTAAGGAAGAAGCAAAATGGAACACTTGAAGAACCGCAGCAATCGATCATGGTGACTTTCTCGGTTTCTCTAAACAACCATACATGTCTGGATGCTGGAAGTCATTTTGTGCTGATGAAATATACAACAGTTGGACCTCACAATCCAGCTGTGTGGGTTAAAGACGCAACGTTTCCTGTTAGTGTTCTGTTAGGTCAATAGGTACTCATCTGCTCAGTGGCAAAGAGAGGGGTCACTTGATCTTCTAGGGTCAATGCAGGACCCTTTTTCAACAGTCCTGCCTATGGTAGCAGTATGGTTTTAGTCATCCAGGTGATGCCATCTATTTGACACTGGTGGAAGGAATTTAGCATGAGACTTTCTAAACAACTATTGTATTTTGTGGCCAGTTACACAATCATTTTCCATTGTCTGAAGGAGAAGTTTTGAGATAATTGGCTGTGGGGTGTGTGGTCAGGAGACCTAGACTCTGTTCCTGGTTCTGCCACTGGCCTGGTGAATATCTTTGGGCAAGTCATGGTGCTGCTTTGAGTCTCAGTTTCCCTGGATGGCTTTAGTCTGTTTTGTCTATTCAGACTGTAAGCTGTTTGGGGCAGGGTGCTGTTTTTATTATGATACGTACAGCAGCCAACACAGTGGGGCCCTGATCTCAGTTGGGGTATTTAGATACTACTGTAGTAGACATAATAAATAACAAAAATTGGGAATATAGCCTTTCTCTCTAATCCCAAAGCTTCCTTAATGACCAAAGCTGCTTCCCACTCCCGGTGAGGATGTTACCTCCTCACCTGAGAATTGAACATGTCATTGGAGAGAGGGAAAGGGAGCAAAAGTGGATGAAGGTCTCCAGTTCATCGTTACTTCTGACAACCACCTAGTGTGAGTTAACAACCATTGTTTTCTGGTGTGACTGTCAGAAAAGTGTGTAGGATGACCTACCTTCACAGTGGGCATCATTTCAACCCAAATAGCTTTTGACGTTAGCTGGAGGCAGCCAATTAAAGTTAGCCACAGAGGGTACATGGGGAAGGTCAGACCATGTTCAACGGGGAGCTGGAGTGAAATGAAACACTATCATGATTGGCCTGAAGCTATGGTCCACCCCATGACGAAACAGGGACACAACTTGGGAAAGAAGGAATGTTGAGCTGGCGAACTGGACAGTCACATTTCTCCCAATGCACAAAGGGCAGCCTGATACTTTCAATCTAAAACCATTTTGATTTGAAGCTAACAGAAAACAACAAGATCAAAAGTAAAGTCTCCTATAGAGACCACAGCATGGATGTGTGGTGTCCCTTTGGTGTAGGCCTCAGGGATTCTCAAAATAAAAAAGGCTGTTGTCTCTCCAGTGCTTGAAAATGCTCTTAAAAATGTGTGGTTATGGTACACAGAAAACAAAGCACTGTATATCACTTTATGTGACAGGAATTGGGGCCACTAATTCCTTAGACGTAAGAAGTTCTTCTGACAGAGAACTGTGATGGACTGCTGCTTCTAGCTTCCATCACAAGAGTACAAGCTTTCCTCCTGTGTCCATGCCTGCACGAAGAAATTCAAGACAACAGAGTATTCCCAGAGTTCCCCAGGCGTGGATTAGATTCTTGGCAGTGTCAAGCTCAGCGGTTGCATATGCAGATCTTACTTCAGCTGATGGAGCTGGGAGGAAAAACAGACAAACACTGGCCATTGGCTCATCCCTCTGACAAACCCAAGAATTAAAGTAAATGAAGATGGAAAAGGCTTACTAAGAAATCCAGTCCACTTCTCAGCCAGAGTAACATGGGTCCTTGAAGTACATTTCTTTCACAACTTTGGTTCTCATTTTAGCATCCTGTTTCTCTTCACTAGATATGTTTAGGTAACATAATCATGCCCCAGAAATGACTTTCCTACAGAGCGTGAGAAAGTGAAGTTCTTAAGTGAATGGCCATCCCTGGAGCAATATGTGTCCTAAGAATTAGAGAAACCTCCTGGAAGTTATCCACCGTGACAGAATAAGTTCTGCTGAGTGAGTGGATATGTTCTGTATTTTTCTTCCCCATTTCTTTTCCACTCAGCTCACTGAAATAAATTTAGTGTGGGCGACTGACAAGCCCTGCAGACTGAAGTCCTCGTTTCGTCACACAACAGGCACAACCTGAGCCATTTCCAAGGCAAGTGTGCCTCCCCCACGTCTCCCTGACAATGTCACATCTGTGTCTTAGCAGGTTCATTTGTGGGTGTAAAGTCAGTCACGCTCCATGGCCTTTCGGTCCTCAGTTTCTCTGCTGAGATCACTAGCAATGTGACGGGTTACGATGTAGTTCTGTGAGGTGATCATCTGTCCACCAGGCCCCGTAATCCACCAAGTTAGTTCAATATTTATTTTTAGGGGATTCCTTTTGCTTTTTCTCCTCCTGAGGCTGACCCAGCCACTCAAGCTAGAGAGACGTTACTGTCTGCTTCAGCTTTAACACCCAGATCCTTCTCTTCCCTGACTCCGGGGTGTAAGGAATGAAGGGTTGGGTGCCTCTAATGGCAACTGAGTGACACCTCATTGTTTGCCTGGCAACACACACATTGGCCAGAGGAGCGAGGCTGAAAGGTTTCAGTGTGCAACACAGCCTCTAGGTCCATTTCTGAAGCTGACATGTACTCTGCTCTCCACCATTCTCCCCACTCCCCATATGGGATGGTTTAAATGGTAAAACAGCCAGGGAGCAATCTTCTCAGTGCCTCACGGTTACTTCAGGCTATCCCTGGCCATGTTTCTGGTGGGACAGGCACACAGAACTCCGAACAGTGGCAGCTTTCTGCAGCCTGCAGCAACAGCCAGGGGAAGAAATGGGGAAAAATCTAACTCCCTCCATTAATCTGTCCTTGTTGCTGCCCATTGTTCTCACAGTCGGAGTGGGAGAAGTGGGTCAGGAGAAGCCACGGACTTTGTAGCTAACAGCTTTTTGGAAGTGTGGTGCAGACCAAGGGAGAGTCAATGCCCTGAGCTGCAATCCTAGCAAATTTCTTGATCCTTTCCTACCTTGGTAAATCATTTATTAGAGCAGCCTTTTTACATAATCCCTGGAAAAAAACATAAAATAGATTTATCACAAAATCCTGTCCTCCTACCAACTGTCTACAGACTGGTACATATATATCTCTGATTATTAATTAACTGATGCACAGAAACCGCTTTAGGCTTTTTTAACCCCTCTCTCTCTCTCTTTGTCCTTCAAGAGTAGAGACTACATCACAGCGGAGATATTAAAAGTGGGTGGAGGCTGTTTCCAGAACAGGAGGTGCATTAAAATTGTGCTTTAAAGCCAATAGCAGCAGGCCCCAAAATCATAGCCATTAGTAAAATGATTAAGGTATATTTTTTGTGTCAAATCTTCCTCTTGGTTATGCTGATTTAAAACTGGAGGAGCTCCACTGAAATAGGTGGAGTTACTCTGGATCCACCCTGGAATAACTGGGAGCAAAATGTTTCTCACTGTCATTACCCTGCTTGGGAAATCTTCTTAGAAGGAAAAACTGCATGAGATGACAGTTATCTAATCTGCTAGCAAGATCTGACCTGAAAAAAAAGGAAAGGATTTGACACTGTAGTAGCTGCTATCAATCGATCGCTCAGCTCTGTGGCATCTCCACTTTCAGGCCAAGCACTCTCATGGCCTCCAATGATCCCCTTCAGACTGGAGATGGTGGCTCTTCACCTCTGGGAGATATCATACCAGCTGTTGGCTAGCTGAGCATTTTTCACGCCATGCATTGAAGTGCCAATGGAAAACTGGGACAGCTGATGAAGTCTGAAGAAAGGATGTTTTAAAGAACCCAAGCCTGGCCAAGGATACATACCCAATCCTGAAGAACTTCCAAGTACCTCTCCCTGATTTTTTTTCCTGTGGTCTCTGTGCAGCATGGGGGGGTGACCCCATTTTCTATCATCTTGGGCAGGACCACATGTTATAGTTTGATAATACACATGGCAAAGTCTACCTTAAAAGGTATGACTTAGTAGCACTCTCATGTGTCTTTGAGTTTGTCCAGACGAGAGAAATTTTCAGTGGATTTTCAAACTGGAACAGGTGCAGAGAAGGGCTACAAGGATGATCTGTGGAATGAAGAATCTGCTTTATGAAAGGAGATTTAAAGAACTTGGCTTGTTTAACCTAACCAAAAGAAGGTTGTGGGGCAATATGACTGCTCTCTATAAATACATCAGGATAAATACCAGAGAGGGAGAGGAGTTATTTGAGTACAGTACCAATGTGGACACAAGAACAAATGGATAGAAACTGTCCATCAGGAAATTTAGACTTGAAATTAGATGCAGGTTTCTAACTATCAAAGAATTAAAGTTTTAGAATAGGCTTCCAAGGGGAGCTGTGGAGGCAAAACATATAGCTGGCTTCAAAACAGAACTTGATACATATATGGAGGGGATGGTATGATGGGATGGCCGAGTTTGGCAATTGAGCGATTTTTGACTACTGGTGGTAGATATGCCAGTGACCTGAGATGGGACATTAGATGGGGTGGGTTCTGAGTTATTACAGAGAATTCTTTCTTGGGTGTCTTGCTGGTGACTCTTGCCCACATGTTCAGGGTTTAACTGATTACCATATTTGAGGTCGGGAAGGAATTTCCACCCAGGGCAGAATGGCCAGTACTCGCAGGATTTTTCACCTTCCGCTGTAGCTAGTAAATTCTCTGTACTTCAAAGTCTTTAAACCATTATTTGAAGACTTTAATAACTCAGTGATAGGTTAGAAGTTTATTACTGGAGTGGGTGCGGTTTTGTGTCCTGCATTGTGCTGAAGGTCAGACTAGATGATCATATTGGTTCCTTCGGACCTGAAAGTCTATGAGTCTGTGAGTAACTACATCAGCGTAGTTACCCCAGTGTAAAGCCCTAGGCTAGATGTAATGGTACAAAACAAACCCCATTATTGGCGGGGCCTGCCGCTGTAGAAAAGCAGTCCAGTAGAGCAAATGGCTGAAACACAGCTGGAGTTTCTTGTGTTTGAAAATTTGATTAAGTTCCCACATGTGGCACCACCTTCAGGAGTGGCCAGCCCACACATCCACTAATTAGCATCCTTGAGACATCGTGATGCGAGTCCTACAAAGATTACTCCTGGGCTATAGATATGGTGAAGACACAGTATTTTGCAAGGGAAACAGCTAAGATCCTTCCAGAGGGGTAGCCATGTTAGTCTGTGTACAGCAAGAACAACGAGAGTCCTGTGGCACCTTATAGACTAACAGATTTTTTTGGCATAAGCTTTCGTGGGCTATAACCCACTTCGTCAGATGCAGCTAAGATCCTGAAAGTCCAAGTGCAGATGTATGTGAGGGGCTCCTGACACACGATTTTTGGTCGCTCCCCAGCTGAAACCAACCCATCTCTGAATGAGGCATGTTCTTGAGTAAGAGCATTAAAAGTCTAGAGATGAGTTAGGAAGAAAGCCAGCTGGTAAGAGCTACATTCAAAGACATGGGCCAGGTAGATAGGAATTTCAACTTCGGGATCTAGGGAAATACACCAGTGGAGCTCCCTGGACCTGCTCCTTCCCTAATGAAGTGAATGGGAGCTTTGCTATCAGGGCTGTCCTTTGCGGGGGGAGAGGGACTGAGCAGGGCCCTGCACTGCCCACCCCACTATCACCCACACTGGGTGGAGCAGCCAGCCCACAGGGGCGGAGCGGGAGGTCTGAGCCCAGCTGGGCCAGCCCACACCCCCCCACTCCTGCCGCTGCTGGCTGTTATGCTGGCCTGTGGCTCCACGGGTGGCTGGGCCCGGGGCCAGCCCAGCCCCCACCAGCGGGCGGCCTTGTGGTCCCGGCCAGGGCCAGCTTCCCGTGGGTGGGCGTCCTCGAGTTCCCGATTGGAGCTAGCTCCCAGTCCCCAGAGGGCAACCAGGGTCCCTGGCGGTGGCTCTGGGTCCACAGGGGCAACCGGGGTCTCTGGGGGGTAGAGCGGGCCGACCCAGCATGCTCCTCTCCAGCATGGTGGGGCAGGGGCCCCACCTATGCCGATTAGCCCTGGGCCCTGCGACCCCCAGGGATGGCCCTGTTTGCTATCTCCTTCACTGGGACAGGAGCAGGACCATATTGAGTGACAAGTCAGTCAACCAATAAAGAACAGCCTAGGATCATCCTGTTATCAGATTTCTTACTGATTAAGGAGCGATCTAATAACATCCAAGATCTGATTGCCTTTTTTGTGAGTGTCACCTACCACTGAGCTCCTGTTTTCTGTCAAGAAAATGAGAAATAGCATGAGGTACAAATGAAGGTCTTTACTCCCATCTTCACCACTGGAATAGAAGAACCTCCTTCCCTCTGTTGTACTCTTAGAACAGCTCCACAAAGAACTGATTAGTGAAGTCAGCGTGGGGAAGAGGAGGTAGGAGGGACAGGTTAATTCCAGGTGCTGACCCAGCACTGCCATTTGAAGTTGTGACTACCGCACACACTTAGGGCATCCTCTCACCTTGAGGTAACCCTTAATTTCATGGTTTCACAGCCTTTCAGAGAGCTGCATTAATAACTAAAGGCAGCAAGCGTTTTTTAGGACCAGAGGGAGTGTGTGTCTGTGGGTGATTCTCAAAAGAGATCCCTTCTGTGGTGTGCAAGGCTTGCTGATAGCCAGGGAGTGGATCAGACATGAGCCATAGATGGGTACTATAAACCTACGGAGGTGCAAACCACGTTCCATTCCATTGTCAGGACAGGCAAGTAACTGTCAGCGAAGGCTCCCCATTAGCTTTCAGGCAGTCCTAAAACTCCTCTTCGGCTACCCTGTTTATGAGCAGAGCCCAATTCTGGGGGATGATTTGTGCTACCAGACCCTTCTGTGATCATCCTGTAGGTGCTCACTGGCTAAACATACACGTAGAAGGTGGACAGATCTCCCTTCTTGCTGGCTGTAAAGTAGGACCCCCATACACAGTAGGAGCTAATTACATTTGCATCATCTGACGTGTTCGCATGCTGATATAAGGGTCTCTGCCATTAGGGGCGACCACTGTAAGAAGCTCCACTTTCCCCCACTCAGATCCAGGGCCGCACACCAAGCCACACCCTGCACTTGTGCTCACTGCTGCTCCTCCAGCTGAGATAAAGAAGGTGCCTGTAGCCCCTTATGGTTGCCCCATTCATACGTCCAGCCACCAAGGGCAGTGCCTTCACCGTGAGCCCTGCACACCTGCTTACAAAGCACGGTGCTGTCAAGATGCTGTACAAAGCAACCCAAACTACTTGTGTAAGCCCTGCTAGGGAAGTGTGGATGTTTGGCTCCCTCAAAGAGACCATGACAGCTCTCTGTTAATGGAGCTGCTCCTTCCCCTCAGGTGGTAACTACTCAAGGTCTAGGGTTCCAACTCATTCAAATTGGGATGGTCCAATGCAAGGTAATTGGTTCCCCCCTTATTTACTTTGCCATTATTAGCAGGTAGTTATGGATATATCAAGTTCTCCCATTCATAAATGCAGGGGGCGGAGGGGAAGGTGCTGTAGAGCAGATAAGAGGAAAATATGAAAGGTGGTAGAAGCTCATTTACCCCAGCCTTGGGGGAGAGAGAGAGAGACAGAATAAGTGCCTTGAAAACGACTCATCACACGTGCCAACACGCAGTTAGAGCCAGCATGACCTCCGAGTTGTGTGCATTAATGCTGGGGTGCAAACGTTCAAGGTCCTGAACGCCATGTGGTGCAACATCTGGAACTGCTTTCGGATCAGACGCTGGGATCCGTAACACCCCATGCCATTGGTGGCCTTTCCTCCCCTCCCCCCCCGCACACACACACTCACCCACCTCCCCTGATCCTTCCCTTCCCCTCGGCCCCATGCTCATTCTAAGTGGTCTTGCATGTCGTGTGTCAGTCCCCTTCAGCTTGTTAACCACCCACACCTTGCCTCATGTTTTGACAGGGTTTGTGAGTTTTGATAACCCCGCCAGTGCCCAGGCTGCCATCCAGGCTATGAATGGTTTCCAGATTGGCATGAAGAGGCTGAAGGTGCAGCTGAAGAGGCCGAAGGATGCTAACCGCCCCTATTGAAGAGTTGCGGAAACCGCTGGATACAGAGGACTAGCACAGGTAACTGCACGGGGGAAGGGATGTCATCTGTGGTCTTACAGAGTCTGTTTTGTGGACCCTAAAAATTAGTTCTAGCATCTATCTTTCCACTAGGTCTCTGGTTAGCACCACTCAACACACATGCACCCAAAACAGGAAATGTTCGTGTGTGCGCTTTGGTAGAAAGAGACTTAATGTGGGACGGACCAATTTGCCCCATGCTGGTGGAATCACATGAACTGTGATTAGTCTTCCTGGCCACTAGGGAGGATAGCAGCTCTTTCAGTCACCTGCTTAGCCATAAAAAGGATTCTGAAGCTGAAGACGGCCTACAGTTAAGCACTGGGACAAGGCTGTAGTTTCATTCCCGACAGTTGGACCAATCCGGTGTAGGTAGCAACAGCTCCGTGTTGCAAACATCCCAAAGCTTTTTTTTTTCTTTGCTCATATGGTATAGTCCTTATCCAGCTTCATCTCAGCATGACAAATTCCTGTAAATAGGTCTCCTTGAAACCTAAATATCCCCTAATTTCTTCCTCCCTAATCTAGAGAAATGGGTGAAGGAATCCATGCTCCTGTCCTCACTCAGCTTCTGTCAACCCCATACTCAGATAAAAGGCCTATGGAAGGCACCGGGGCTATGTCTACACTAGGAAAAGTTAGGTCGACTTTGTTAAGTCAACTTAATAAGGTCAACTTTAAGTCAACTTAAAGTCGACCTTATTAAAGTCGACTTAACAAAGTGGACTAAGTTGACTTAGCTTTACGTCGACTTAGTCCACTTTGTTAAGTCGACCTAACCACCCTTAAGTCGACTTAATAACATCGACTTAACGGTTACTCCACGTCCACACCATCCCTAAGTCGATTTAAGGAGTCGATTTAAGGGTTAAGTTAACCTAATGAGTGGTAGTTATAAAGTCGACTTAAGCTTTCATTAAGTCGACTTAAGGAATTTCTTAAGTTGACTTAATGAAAACCTAGTGTGGACGTGGCTTAATTTAAGTTGACTTAAGCCTCCTTAAATTGCCATTGTAGATGTAGCCCAGGAGCTTCTCTGCAGGGAAGACTTGGTTAAAAACTGAAGAAGGGTCTCAGCATTAGACTCCTGAACAATAAATCGTTTGCTCCCGGGAGGCAGCTAAGTGGGTACTCTGAGGCTTGTTCATTGTCTCCTTCCAAGCCTGCACATGGGCATCCACACTGCATTGTAAACCTAGACTGCCATGCTAATGTGTCCATTCTGCCCTAAGCAGACCTTCAGACTCAGCACTGGGACTTAAGCTCTGGCCACTCAGGCTTGGATCCAAGTCTCAGAAGGACCCAGGTTATAATCTGCTCCCACAGTGGAGTCCTAAGATTAGGTCCTGAGTCTTTGCTGACCTGAGTCGGACTGAGTTTTGTGTGGACAGATGGAGAGCTTGGCCTTAAACCTGAGTCAGAGCCCAGAGTTAGGTTACATCTACCCGGGGATAAAAAACCTGTGGGATCCTGTGGGGACAGAGTGTCTTGTATCCATGGCCATGCTGCAAGTCTTGTATCCGTGTGTGGTCATACCCATAGGTGCTTACAATTTTCAGTGGGATTTAGGCTTCTAACACCAAAATCCTTAAAGGTATTTAGGCACCTAGATCCCATTGATTTATTTTAGTTAGGCACCGAAATCCTTCTGAGGATCCAGGCTGAAAGTGATTTTTAAAAATTGTATGCAGGATCCTAAATCACTTAAGCACTTTTGAAAATCTATACATTCCTGCCCCTGAAGCAGCTCGTTCTCCTCTCAAATGCAAGGGAAAGGCATTACTACGTACCTACTACTGAGCTCTGAAAGGTGAACCACACACCGATAGGTAGTGCAGAATCAGCAACGTGGTGTTGCACTGGTTGAATGTCCGATGGCTCTTGTGTTGCATGGTGATGGCATTGGGAAATCACTGATGAAAGTTCAGTTCCTATCTCCAATGGCCACAGGATACCCTTTCCAAAAAAGGGCATAATATGGACTGTGACTCTGCAAGTTATACTGTGTCTCAGAACATGGTAAGGTAAAAACCAGTGTCCTCCAGCTGGTGAGTGCATATTGCTCTTCTTCTTGATGACCATCCGTGACTCCACTCAGGTCCTCTCCTGCTAGTCCCAAAATGTTATGCAATGGCTGGTTTCCCCATTAAAGAGTTCCTAGGAAAATATATAGGAATAAATGGTTTATTGTGGTGATAGAGTCACCAGCCACTCTGTAGCTAAAGCAATATTCAAGGTTCTATTAGAAGGCCAGTACTAGAGATATATTTGAACCGCAAAGATCAGTTTTGGATTTCCAAAGGTTTCCAACATCTGGGGGGTTTGGAGATCTAAGATTTTGATTCAGTCCACTACAGAGTAAGGGAGCAAGCATACATTGTCTGGATTTGACCTTCCAAGTTATTCTAATCCCAGTTTTACATCTTTAATTGCTATGTAGAGTATCACTAAAAATACTTCATTCTAATCTTCATGGCAGAACTCTTCCCTCAAGAATCGAGGCATGGAAACAAAATATCCCTTAAGGAAACAATGCCCTGGAGGAAGGACATGAAGTTGCTTAAGAAGCTTGTTCTCCATAAACATATTAGTTGAACATGTCAATTTCACACAGGTTATTTGAAGCTCACTTGTTAATAATGGCTCAAGAAAGATGTAGTCTCAATTATGTAGTAGCTCTTTGGTGTATGATTATACAAAGACGATCATCAAAGAATTCTTCCATCCTTTTTAAAATACTTCTTTTCTTTTCCTGGCTTATGACAAGGCCTCTTGGAAGCTTGAAACTGAAATACGTTTCCATATCCAAATGCTTTTTTGTTTCATCACCTTGCGCGCACGCTGGCTTCTTATTGCAGGTGCTGGGGGCATGCCTGCTAATTTGTTAACACGGGTTATAACTGGGAAAAAGGCAGGAATTTTCAGTTGCATCTAAGGGATTTAGGAATGCAAGTTCCACTGAGTTTTGAAAAGCTCCCCCCAAGTGTTGGGTTGTGCACATTGGCTTGGAAACATGGGGCAATTGCAGACACATGATTTTTGGGTATAGGTGAGTGATGAGCCCTGGGCTGTACACACTGGTGTGTTATTGTAGGGTTGCTCTTAAGGGCTGAGTTGCACTGACTGGTTTGCCGTGGTAAAGCTGATCATGAGGGCTAAACATCATATTCTGGCTTTTTATGGTAGGGCTGTTCTTGGGTAGTGCTAGTTGCTTTTCATGATAAATTATAGCAAAAGTGATGGGCTGGACCTGATAAACAAGTTGAAGTCACACCGTCACCTGTCCTTCAAAGCTTCTTTCCTCAGCTTCTGTGGAACATCAGCAACAGTTCTGCACAGATTATTCTAATTGATGAGTAATTTAGCCTTCCATGCATCCCAGCTTTTAACTTATCTTCTCTCAAGTTTTCCAGGAAAACTGGTAACTGGGTCATCTGCTGCCAGCCAATTTGCCGCTAGCACCTGTAATTATAGGTGTGTGTGGTGCCTAACACAGTGAGGCCTTGATCCTGATCGGGTGTCACCTAAATGAACAGCCAATTATTACTTCCTTACGGCCTTGTTCCTCGGTGTAAAAATTGAAGGAGCTGAGGACCAGCCTCCCATTTAGCAGGAGAAGTTTGTACCAACAAAATTTGCCATTGCAACTTTGCACTTAACAGAAAGAAAAGTGGGTGTGGGTGTGAGTGACTGGCGCCACTCTCTGTCTCATATGTAGCAACAGTGGTTGATCTGCAGACGGGCCTTGGTGGAAAGGGAATCGACCTTTCTGAAAAGGGGCCCCTTGTGAGCACTGAAGAAGTGCATCTTGGGAGGGGTTTGATTGAAATGGAGGTGGTAGGACGGCAAGCTTGAGCCGGGAAGACATTCCACAATGCTTGGAGGTAATCATCTCGCTGAACTGATGGGCCATTAGATAATACCCTGGATAATAGGGGTTTTTCAAACTAAATTCAGTGAGTTACTTATTGTCCTTCCTAGCTTTAAGCAGACAAGTCAGTGCGGTTACATGTGCTTAAAATAAGGCACGTCCTCAAGAACTTTTCTGACTTGGTGGCTTTCTAGGGGAACCATTTGTTTTAGTAGACTCCTTTACAAAATTAGGAAGTTGCCAGCTGAAATGTGAGCTGAATCCAGCCTGATATGATAACATACAAGATTCTTTTCTTTTCCCTGTCTCCGCCCAAAATAAATAAATAAATAAACAAACAAACAAAAATCCTCTCCTCACTCAATTAATTTTAATTCTCGATTCATGTTTTATCTAATCTCTCTGTTAGACCCCAAATCGGTTTAGGCCACAGTGATTTAAAGTCCTTTGTTTTCCTCACTAATACTCTGAAAGTTGCTGTCAAACACTAAAAAAAATTGCTGTGATGTGGTAGATAAGCTCACAAGCTGCAGTGAGCAATGCCCAGATGGATTCATATGGCAGAACAGTTCCAAAATGGCTGCCTTCTCTTCTCTCTTTACTTTCTAATTACAGAGGCTGTACCAGAAAGGGAGGGGAGGAGGCAAAAGAAAGAAAAGAGGATCATTTGAGGCCAAAATCAATATATTCTATTACAAATCTCCCCTTAGGAATGGGAGGCAGAGATACTTAATGTGTCTGTCAGATAGTAAATGCATGAAATAATGAAAAAAGTAAGTAATGGAATCTGCTACTCACGTGGTGCCCCTTCTTAGGAGCACCAGTGTATTGTAGATTACCGCAAAGTTGTAAGGGCAAATTACAGTACCTAAGGGACAAGTGTATGAGCAAGAACATAACTCTACGTAGCCATTGCCGGCACATCGCTAATAGAGAGAAAAATACCAGCTCCGCATTATACAGCCACTGACATGTAGACACACACTAGCTACACATCCACCCCCCTTGCCCTATCCCTACCAAAATAAGTTAGGAGAAATAATAATAGTTCCATACTTCCTAGAGGCCTGAGCCTCAAATGTTTCATCTCTCACAATTTTATCACAATTCTCATAATATTTGGTGTTACATAGAGCCCCAGCTCCAGGATTCCTGTGATTATGTGAGGGTTGTTTGTTTGTTTTGGAATTGTTTGTATTGTATTGTTTTTAAAGTATATTTCAAGCCCACATAGTTTCAGAGAAAAGCTAGGAAACAGAGTAGAGTATACCTGAAAGGCTTAGAAACCTGAAGGCAAAGAAAAAGTACCCCAAATGAGTCATTTTTTAAAAAATCTTTAAAATGATCTTACAATTTTTGAGATCTGAGTTGTGATTTTTAATTACTTGAAGCTGGCAATAAAGCAGACCCCGACTGAGATCAGAGCCCAATAGGCAAAGCCCTGTACAAATACGTAGTGAGAGACAGCTTCTGTTCCTGCGAGCTTACAACCTAAATAGAGAAAGAAAGATAAAGGGTGGTGAGAAAGGAAGCATTGCTGTCCTCCATCTCACCTCCATCACCCTACAAGATAGATATGCTGGTGCACCCACCACACCTCCCATGGCTCATCTGTGTGGACAGAGGCTCTCTCACTTAATACAGAGGCAATTTTAAAAGTACAGGCCCTCCCCCTTGTGAAGAAGGATTTTGTTGTGTTTCATGCTCTGGAACATTTGATATGTCACCAAGGTGTGGGTGTTTTGTGAGTCTCCCTCACTCTAGGCCCTAGTGTAGCTTCCCTGTCTGATCACAAGTGGTGATCCTCAGCTCTGTATAAGGCGCTAATGCTCAGCCATTCCAGTTTTTATTACTTGGGGAGTAGGACTCTGCACAAGGGTGAATTTTACCCTCACTCAGCAGAGCAGTTACCCAGATCAGTGCATATGAATGGAGAACCTCTCCATTACCATAGCATGGCTTCAGTGTGGTGATTAATCATCAGGGAAGCCTTATTTACCACCTTGTATCCTCCTCTGCTGGGAATATTATTAATCCAAAAATGAAGAGGGTTTGATTAGCATGACCCAGCCAGGATCAATGCGATGAAACAGAGCAAAGGTAAAAGCAGATGGAGTAGCAAGAAAAAAATGTGCTAATACTGCTACTGTTTCGAAGGAAGTGAAGAAAACCCCATCAGCAAAGCACTGCTGAAAGAACGCTCTTGTCTGTCAGGACCATTCACCCCCTGACTGACATACCAGGAAAGCTACAACTGGCCAGGGAGAGTTCAGAACAAAGAAGACACTTGCAAATTTTAATGTCTGTTTTGCCATAGAAGCCACAAGACACTTGTGGTTACAGCTGGTTAGAAAAAGGGAGGAGTTTACAGAAAAATTCAGCTTTTTGTCAGAAACCCCTCAACCCCCATCTCCACCAAATATTTCGGTGTCCCGACAAAACTGTTCAGTTTTCAGGTTTTCACTTCTGCTCTGAAAAACTGAAATTGTCTTAGCAAAGCCAACACTATTTGCTGATATGTTTGTTTAGTCAAAAATATAGTTATTCCATTGAAAAGATGTTTAGATTGAAGATTTTTGCCCAGCTCTGTTTGTGATTTCAGATACCAAAGGGGGATCTGTGTTAGTCTAGTTCAGCAAAACAAACAAGGAGTCTAGTGGCACTTTTAAAGACTAATAAATTTATTTATCGCATGAGCTTTCATGGGAGAAAATCCCCCTTCATCAGAGGCTAGATGATCAAGTGTCTGATGAAGTGATATTTTCTCCCATGAAAGCTCATGAGAGAAATACATTTGTTAGTCTTTAAAAGTGCCACTAAACTCCTTGTTTGATTTCAGGGAGTTTCAATATAAAAAGTCATTGTAAAGAGAAGGTGATAAATTGTTCTCCTCAATCACCAAGGACAGGACAAGAAGCAATGGGCTTAAATTGCAGCAAGGGAAATTTGGCTGAGACATTAGGAAAACTTCCTAACTGCCAAGATAGTTCCACGCTGAAACAAATTACTTATGGAGGTTGTGAAACATCCGTCTTTGAAGGTTTTTAAGAACAGGCTGGAAGACAAACACCAATCAGGGCAGGTCTAGATCAGTGGTTCCCAACCTTTTTAGCTCGAGGGCCACAGATATAATTGTTATAATCCTGACGGCAGCCTTCCCTCCCCCCGCAATCCAGCCACTGCAGCCAGAGAAGAGTTCAGTGAGGCAGCTGCCTCGGTCCTCACTGATCTCCCACCCCTCTGGCTCCAGCAGGGAAAGTAAGGCATTCCATAGTCCTGTGCACGCCCCCACAATCTCTAGGCAGTGGCTCTCTTCTGCAGCCAGGGGAACAGGAGATCAGTGATCCCCGCCCCTCCTCTGGCTCCAGCAGGGACACCAGTGCCTAGGGACCCAGGCAGAGTGCTTTGCCCCATCCCCTTGGCTGCAGCAAGGAGCTTGAACTGATCTTTTAGCCCTGTGGAAATGCTCTCCACCTGGGTCCTTAGCAGCAGCCCCCTTTTGCACCCAGAGGGAGGGGAGGGGTAGGCCACTCCGAAATCCCCCGTGGGCCACTTTTGGCCCCCAAGCCACTGAATGGGAACCAGTCAACTAGAAAATACTTAGTCCTGCCTCAGTGCAGGGAACTAAACTAGGTGAGCTACCGAGTTTCCGTCCAATCCTACATTTCTGTGGTTCCATGAAAATGCAGTTTTGACTGAATTTCATTTGCCCGGTCCACCTTTAAATGGCCCAAGTGATGAGACGTGGACCACTTCCTGTAAGAGACTACTCCAGACTTCATTGTTCCTGCTGTTTTAGGGTGTTAAATGGGATTGACAATCAATCTGTATGTCTCTTAACGCAATATAATTCCTTTATTTGTCATTAGATCTCCTCAGCCCATGCTACCCAGTTCCTTTCCCTCCGGCACAGGCTGTTATCTTATCCATTCCATAGTCTCATTTACCATTTGCCTAAATGAAGGAAAGTTGCACTATGTTGATGCAATTTCCCCAGACCTAATGCAGTTGAGTGAAGCGCAGCTTCATTTGGAACCATTTGGCATTGGAAAAACCTCAGATCAACCAAAATGTTTCCAGGAATTCCTTCTTTTTTTTAATAATTCCAGTGATGACTGGGATTAACCATTCCTTCCCAGTGTATTTGCCCCCCAGGCTTGGTATTAGCACCTGAGAACCTGAAAATGAGTAGGAGGAACTAATTCTCTGTGTTTTAATTATCTAAGGTGCTAGTAAAACTGGTAACGAATTTTGTTTTCTTTTTTGGCCTATCATTTTTTAACCTGACTGTCCTTTCACATTACTAATCTCTTTATTATTGTAAAATACTAATTTCTCTTTAGCAAGCTGCAATTTCAATACCAAGGGAAGCAAAATTCCATTTTCATAATTATCGTGCTTATACTAAGATTGGCACACAATATAATGCGCTGATGGAAAACTACAATAATTAATTGCTGCATTTGCTCAAAAATTACAATAAGTAATTACAGCATCAAGGCTAAATTCCATTCAGCACTATTTGGAACGTGTTCCTCTTTAAAAAAGGGTAGTTATTTAGGAGTTTTGCTGTGTTTACGCCTACATGAGTCTATATAGGTTGCTAAAGGGTCCACATTGTTTGTCACAGCTACTCCAGAGGTAAATAATAGATATGCAAGCAGTTTCTCAGTTATCATCTTTTGTCATCCAGTTGGTAGTGAGACCCTGAAGTGACCTCTCTGAGGCTTGTTAGTACATTTCGCTACTGGTCACAACTTCTGAGGGTCTTATGGGTAACCTCAAGCGAGATTGGGCAAGGATCTTGGGGTATGTCAACACTAGCAATTTACGTCAACTTAAGGACCCTTAAGTTGACCTAAATTACTCCATGTCTACACCTGACTTTCATTAAGTTGACTTAAGAAATTCCTTAAGTCGACTTAATGAAAGCTTAAATCGACTTAATAACAACTGCCCGTTAGGTTGACTTAAGCCTTAATTTGACTCCTTAAGTAGACTTGAGGACAGTGTGGATGGCGAGTAACCCTTAAGTCAACTTTATTAAGTTGACTTAAGGGCAGTTAGGTCAACTTAACAAAATCGACGTAACTTTTTCTAATGTAGACATGCGCCTAGAGAACTTTTGACAACAGTCACAAAAAAAAACAACAAAAATGGCTCTCTAAGTGTGTTTAGTCACAGCCAAGTAACTGGGGAACTTCATCCGGTTTCTCACATGCGCCATCACTTGTAACAATGCCCCGAATGGAATGATCATCTGTATGAATTGAACACAGAGCTCTGAGAACTAAACAAGAAACTGTTACCTTTTTATGCAGTCCAGCCACCAGAGTTGGTAAGCGTGAAAGGGAATCAGATTAGGATCTTGCCAGGGTGCCCATTAGATTTTAAAGCTGAAATCTAACGAACAAGGTTTCTCAATCGATAATAGAATATAAACTGGGGTAACCTCTTTTTATTGAATCCAGGGAGCATTCACTTACTAGTTTAACACTGCGTTCTTTCCGAATCAGCTTTTAACCTGAAGAGTATTTTTCAAATTAAGACTCTTTGCTTATTCGTAACCTACCAACAATTTATTAATGCACCCAGAACCACATTAATACATAATCAGCAGTTCCCCACTCATATGTAAACAGACCCAGAGGTTTATACGTATGTAAATTATGAGAGATTCTTGCTTCGATGATTAACAATTTAGCCCTCATTTAGCCATGTTAGTTTTTATGCTGAGGGAGAGGACCACCCAAACTTGGCTGATCCCTTGGAAAAAGTGTCTTACATAATGTGAATCATTTTCTTATGGTCTTTTTTAGTGGATCCTATTTTGGAATTGACAGAAGTGAATAGCTTTTCTAATATTTTTAATTTAAGGGCCTACGGGAATAATTATTAATCATTCAAGGCACACTGTTCCATATATATCCCTTACAAAAAGAGTGAATTCCAAAGGGGTAGCCATGTTAGTCTATTGTAGAAAGACAACAGAGTCTTGTGGCACTTTTAAAGACTAACAGATTTATTAATCGCATGAGCTTTTCTCCCACGAAAGCTCATGCGATTAATAAAAAGAGTGAAGACACACTCAGCTAGTACAAGAGAGAAAAATGCATGGGAGAGAAAAAATGAAGAGATAAAGACAAGGGAGAAGAAAGATGATTTCAGGTGACCTTTGAAAAAAGATGTAGAGCCAATGTGGTGGTGAGATATAGAAGCTGCAGAGGGGAAGGCTCTTGCACCAGCTGTAGTAAGATTATATGGTGGGATAGAAAGCCAGTGCTAGACAAACATAAAGGGCAAACCAAGAAATAGAGAGACAAGACACATGAGGAAGGGGGATTTGTGGTAGCACTTCTTTTTCTGTGTGATTAGGCAGCACTCTGTAAATCACAGAGTCCTGAGAGCTTTGACTTGGGAAGATCACAAGGCAGATAGTTCCGCTAGTCAAGGCAAGAGGTCATAGAAATTAGAGACAGAAACCCTATCAAATTCTCCTCCAACCTGCTAATGCAGAATTATTCCTTTTTGGTAGCATTTGAGGAGAAAGGCATGGATGGGAAAGTGAGAAGCAGTGTAATCAAGATAGAGCAGTTTCTCAGAAGCAGAACTGCAGACAGAGAAAAGGAATTAGGAGAATTCAGAGTCAAGAATAATATGGCTAGGGGTGGAGAAGGGAGGGTCTGAAAAAAAATGGAAGGAAAGCTAGAGGAGAGGGTGTTGTTCTTGTGTATGCGCCTCTTCTCCAAGAATAACTTCTATCCTTGAAGTGTTTAGCTGAAGGCATGGGATCTATGGATGTGTCTACACTTACAAATTAAGTCGACTTAAGGAGGCTTAAGTTGACTTAAACTACTCCACGTCCACACTGGACTTTCCTTAAGTTGACTTAAGCATTTCCTTAAGTCAACTTAAGGAAAAGTTAAGTTGACTTAATAACACCTTGATTTAGGTTGACTTAATGCTTAAATCGACCTTATTAGGTCAACTGAAGCCAGTGTGGATGGGGATTAGCGCCTAAATCCACCTTATTAAGTCAACTTAAAGTGTTAAGTCGACTTAATAAGGTCGAAAAGGAGCTATGTGTACACTAGAAAAGTAAAGTCAACTTTTGTTAAGTCGACTTAATAAGGTTGACTTTAAGTTGACTTAAGGTCGACCTTATTAAGTCGACTTCATAAAATCGACTTAACTTTTCTAGTGTAGACACAGCCTATGATGTCCTGTGCTTCTAAATGTTGGAGCATTCTTTCATGTTAGGTTCAGTGTTGTAACCAGAACAATAAACCCACCACAGCAGACATCTGTTTTACCTGTTTTAACTTCCCAGTAATTCTCATTCTTTTTGCTTAGCTAATAAACCTATAGTGAGTTTGCTATTGAATTGACTGCCAGCATTGTGTCTGGTGTAAGGTATCAACTGGTTTGGGCAAGTTCCAGAGAGGTAGCTATGTTAGTCTATTTCAGCAAAACAAACAAGGAATCCTGTGGCACTTTTAAAGACTAACCAATTCCCCATCTTCAAGCGTCTGATGAAGAGTGATTTTTCTCCCACGAAAGCTCATGCGATAAACTGATGTGGGGTAAGTGACTGGTCTCTGAGACTCGGAGAAACCTGACGTGGTGTGATTTTTTTGTTTGTTTGTTTGTTTTTGTTTTAATACTTTTTTATCACAAAGTTCAGCTTGCCTTGTTGGCAAGCTAACCTGGAGAGGCTAAGAGGACTGTCTGTGACTCCAGATAGTCAAATTCCAAAGGGGTAGCTGTGTTAGTCTACAGGACTCTATGACTCCATAGTAAGACTGATGTAGGGCTCCAGGAGATCACACTTTTTACTGGCTCGGTGAAATCTAATTATAGAACATACCAACAGTTTGAGATATCTGCCCCTGTTTTCTGACAGCCTGCCCTGAGGTTGACACTCACAGTAGCAAGCCTTTCCAGACAGTGTGACACTGATATCAACATAGAAACCACTATGGATATTGTACTTTTTCTTGTGAAGGGGACGGAATTACAGGGTACAATTTGGGATCAAAAAAATCCCCAGTGTACACCAGTTGCGTCATATCAACATGAATTATCTGTGAATCACGGTTGCATTTTAGGGGAATGTGAGTGACCAGTCTGAAATCACTTCAGACACAGGTTCTGGAAGCATTACACAAAGGTCATTTTGGCACGACACAGAGGATGGCCATAGGCCAAAGTTTGGTCTAGTAGACAGAGACTGACAAAGACATTGAGAGGAAGGTGAAGCATTCTATTCCATGGCTGCAAATTTAACATGATCCTGGCCCAGCTCATCTTCCCTCCTTGGTTGTGGCCGAAGATTCCTTAGACACATTTTCATATGTGGACTTTGCTGGACCTTTAGGAGGTTAATTGTTCTTGGTGATAGTCAACACCCACTCAGAATGGCCAAAAGTTTTCACAATGACGTCTAGTACAGCTGCTGTTGGACATCTTCATACTTTGTGTAGCCAATTTTATTGACTGTTAGAGATGGTGAGTGACAATTGACCTCAATTCTGTTCTGAAGAATTTCAAACGCTTCTGGCTTCAAATGATGGTCAACCCTCCATACCCTCCTGCTACAAGCAGAGTAGTGAAACGCTTTGTACAAACACTTGCACATACCTTAAAATCTAACAAGTCTATGCTGCCATCATCAGAAATTGGATAATTTCTTGTTTGTCTATAGCAACATACCACATGCTACCATCCAGGTGTCATCTACAACTCTTCTCTTGAAGGGAACTTTGCATACCTGTTGAGACTTGCTACATCCTAATGTTGCCTCACAGGTAGCCAAATCCAAAGCTATTCAAATTGATCGTTGACATGAAACTTGTCATTGTTCTTTTCCAGCTGAAGATTTAATGTTGACTGGCAGCTACAGTTAGGGAGGAAATCGGTACCTGGAGAACTTGTAATATGCACAGAACCTATTTCATTCATGGTTAGGCTATCCAATGGTATTTTCTGGAACTGATAACTAGATCAGTTGCAGCCTCAACTAGTATTGGAGTCTGGAAATGTTTTAGTAGGACTTTCTTTTCCTGCAATTGAGCTTCCTTCCACTACAACTCCAACTCCAACTCCTTTGACGCTTTGACAAAGTGGGATTTTCTCCCACTAAAGCTCAGGCAATAAATACATTTGTTATTCTTTAAAAGTGCCACAGGGCTCCTTGTTTGTTCTGTTATCCCAAGAGTGTAAGAAAACCAGCTGTGCACCTGAATTTATTAATTGTTTTGAGTTGCTATTCCAGGGCAAAATAATCCCTTTCACTTTAAAAATCTGCAGTAGTCCACCTGCAAGTATGTGTTTGGAAAGGGGTGGGGGTTTTTTGGTTTTTTTTTTTTGAGTGGGGTGGAGTAATGCAATGTCCTGCCTGTTTAAATGTTTGAGCACTCTCCTCACCCCAGTTCAAAGTCTCCCTTTCATGTTAGTTTTGGTGTTTTGCCAGAACAATAAATCCACCAAAGCAGATAGCCGTGTGTCCAACAGCTCCCTCTGCATCTGTCTGTCTGTCGTCTTCCCTGTTGGTTCCAGAAATATAACCGTTTCTCCATCACAGAAGTGCTTTTTGTCAGCTGGAGAGTGATATTGACAAAACGTTTCATGGTCAGGGCACTGTACTCTAGTCCCAAAGAAAAGTGCGTTGGCTGGGAGAGTAAAGCGAGCAACTTGAAATTTAAAATAAAGTCAAAGTTAAAAAGATTCCAGTTCCACTCATGACTTAAGTAGCTCAGGTCAATTCTACAGCATGTTTTGGCGGGCTGAAAATGGCTAGATCGTATTAGGACTGTCAGGAAGTTCTTCAGAGTTATCACAGAACCACACAGTGAAACAGTATATGGGGGTTTCTAGTAGAGCGCTGTGCAGGACTATTTTTTTAATTCCGCTCCCATTCCACCTGTTCCTGCATTGCTTTTTTTGCCTTTATATCCCATTTCCAGCCACAAAAACCTTAGATTCTGCACATCCCACAAGCTACTAAAATAAAACAAAAACCTAAAAGCCACTACCAGTTAATATATTATAGAGAGACATGGAATTCAGACACAGTTTTTACCACTAAAAGAATAAAACATATATTGCTTAAACCATGTAACAAAATACTTCAACTCCTTTTATAATAGCTATCAAATCTCTTTCTGTCCCTCACTTAAGTCTAAGAATTGAAACCTTTATTTTTTTAAAAATGAAAAAAAATTCTTTACATTGCTGAAATTCTATTCATGATAAACTGATGAGAGATTTAGTGTTTTCCTGCTAATTACCGCAGTCTGCTTTATTTGCCCACCCAATCGCGCCAGCAACAAAGTAAATTTTACCCTACTGCTTAAACAATAGGTATAAAGGAAAGGAGGATACCACAGACCATGAAATTTACTCTGCAGGGGGAACGCTGCTCTGGGAACTGGCAGGAATCTTAATAAGGGGTTGAAAAGAACACTCCATCAATGCAAGCACCTTCAGCTGATGCCCTTATGGTTTTTGGATGGCACATATGATCAGTTGCAGTAGAACACTGTTTCTCATTCGCACTGTGGTTTCCAGGGATATATCAAATACAATAATTGCATATTTGAATTATTCATGGGTACAGTAACTTTGTCTGGATACAAGTGAATATCAAACCTCCAGTCTCTGAAGTGTTTGATTCAGCTGTAGCACAGAACTGAAGGCTTCAGGTTTGAACAAGGTCTCTCGGATATCTTTCCTTCTGCCCTTTGACTGCAGTTAGGGAAAAGGTATCTTTTATTTCAAATGGCTCCCTCCTTCCACTCATTTGAGCTTCACCCAACCTTCCTGTCAGACTGGATCCGACAGTGAACGAGGGGGAGAAACTGGACGGCAGCAATGGAGGAGGTCCTGATGAAGAAGCACAATGACTAAGAGTGGAAATGTAATAGCCATTCAGGTAATTGGACCGGCTCCTCAGCTAGTATAAATTGGCAGCTTCACTAAATCAAGGAGGGTGAAGTTAATGGAGCTACATTAGTTTATGCCACCAGAGGTCCAATTTGGCCCAATTATGATCATTAGAATGCAAACCACATGCCAGGGGTATTTTGGTTATTTACTAGAGTTCACTGGATGTAACATTAGCATTCTGGCCAAGAGAGTATCCAAAACATTTCTGCATTGACCTTTTTATATCCTAATGGATTCCTTGGATTAAGTGAAACACACTTTTAATAGGGCTGAGATATCAATTTCTGAAAAGTGAGCTCTGTCCTTGGACACTCCCCACCCCGAGCTGCTCAGAGGAGTGTGATTAAACACTCATATGGCAACTCAGCGAAATGAGCCAATTGCTGGGATTCTTCCCCCCCATTCCTAATATACAACCAATCCAACAATGTTAGAGATCTTCTCAGCCAGGCCCCCCCCGCCCCCACATGACATAAATGCTTCCCAGGGCATGGCAAAGTTATAAACTGTTATGTGTAACCCACTAATGAAAAACAAATGACATTTGATTCACTCAGTTAAAAAAAAAGCCACCTTCTTCCATAGTGAGTTCAGGCACAGAATTTTTCATGGCTCGCCACCCTCATTTAAATCACCACTGCAATGGTGCAATCACTGTGGTGAGCTTTAGCATCATAAGACCTGATCCAAAGCCCAGTTCAACCAACGGACTCTTTCCACTAATTTCAGTGGCTATGTCTACACTGGCAAGTTAGGTTGACTTAAGGAAGCTTACGTTGACCTAACTTAGTCCCTGTCCACACCAGAAATTCCTTAAGTCGACTTAATGAAAGTTCAGGTTGACTTAATAAGAACGGCCGGTTAGGTCAACCTAACCCTTAAGTTGACTCCTTAGGTCAACCTAAGCACAGTGTGGATGCTTAAGTCCACTTTATTAGGTCAACCTAAGGGCAGTTAGGTCAACTTACTAAGTCCCCGTTCAGGGAAACCACTCTGTTAAGTTGCCCTAATAAGGTCGACTTTAGGTCGACTTAACAAAGTCGACCTAACTTTTTGTAGTGTAGACATAGCCAGTAAGCTCTGATCACATCATCAGGCCATTGCTGTAGAATTATGTTGCTAAACAAACCAAACCAAAACCCCACTTTTAAAAGGCTGGGTTCCCCCAAAAGGAAATAGACTAGGACTGTCTTGATTTTTAAGGCCTGTCAAACGCCGTGAGCCAGATTCCAACATGATTTGTAACCCAGGCGAACCATGGGCTGCAAGTCAGCTAAAATTTACCTCAGGTTGATGGATAAAATTTTTCCCCCTCTATCTCTAAGGAAGCACTTCACTCTTTTTCAGACTTTGCATATCATTGCTTCTGGTGAAGTATGACAAGCGCCTGCTTTTTGTGTTGCTGCTTCATGGAAGAATTTATTTTGGGGGTGGGAGAAAGCAGAGGACAAAAAGAAGCCCTTTTTTTCTCTTTTTCCTCGAAATGTTTTGGAAATTATCTTTTTGGGAATAAATTCTGAAAATAAAATGTCTGTAACGTTCCAAATAGGGGTCTTAATTTTTAAAACATAGAGCATGTGTCTGCTTTTATGTTAATCAGGATGCTCTTTAATACAGGGTGCCATAGCGGGTGGACTTTGGTTCATGTGGTCCTGTAGCCTGTTTCCAAGAGTGGCCAGTACAAGAAGGGGCATCAGCCTCTGCAATGGGCAGTTATGGGATGGTCTGTCCCTAGGGAAAGTTTCCTTCTACCCTCGTGCCAGATTCTCTTCCTATCACATGATGTGGGTTGCCTGTGATAGCAAGAAATTAGATTCTCATAGACTTTAAGTTCAGAATGGACCAGTACGATCATCTAGTCTGACCTCCTGAAAAATGCAGGCCTGAAGACCTCACCCACCCACTCCAGCAATAGGCCACCAACCTATGACTGAGTTATTTACCTCCTTAAATCTTGATTTAAGGACTTTAAGATACAGAGAATTCACCGGTAGGTGAACCATGCCCTGTGCTACAGAGGAAGGCGAAAACCCCCCAGAGCCCAGGCCAATCAGCCCTGGGGGAAAATTCCTTCCCAACCCCAAATATGGCGATCAGTTAAACCCTGAGCACGTGGGCAAGTCTCAACAGCCAGTTACCCAAGAAACAATTATCTGTAATAACTCAGCACCCACCCCGTGTACGCTCTGCTCTTAGGCCACTTGTAAATTCACCACACGTAGCTAAATAGTCAGTTTCCAAAATAGGGTAATCATCCCACCCCCTCCATAAATTTATCAAGCTCAGTTTTGGAAGCAGTTATGGTTTTTGCCCCCACAACTCCCCTTGGAAGGCTATTCCAGAACTTTACTCCTCTAATGGTTAGAAACCTGCGTCTGGACAGTTTATAACCATTTGTTCTGGTGTCCACATTGGTGCTGTACTCAAATAATTCCTCTCCCTCCCTGATGTTAATCCCTCTGATGTATTTATAGAGAGATATCATATCCCCCCTCAGCCTTCTTTTGGTTAGGCTAAATAAGCCAAGCTTCTTGAGTCTCCACTCATAGGGCAGGTTTTCCACTCCACAGACCATCCTTGTAGCCCTTCTCTGCACCTGTTCCAATTTGAATTCATCCTTTTTAAACATGGGGGGCCAGAACTGCACACACTATTCAATGACTATGAGGCCCCTTTGAGTCCTGTATTCAAATCTAGGTATTTTAAAGGACTTTTTATTGTTGTTTTTGCATTTCGCACATTTGGAATTGAGCATCCTCATTTTTTAAAACTTCTCCTTTTAAAAGTTTGGTGGTGCCATGATTGTATGTGGTATTTTTCTTCCCTCTTGACTGCTCAACTTCATCGTATTGTAGTCACTGTTACGTAGGCACTCAGTTGTGGTTACTTCTGGAACCAACTCCTGTGCGTTATTTAGGATTAAACTGACAAGAATCAATCTGCCCCGTGCTCTAGAATTAGCTAGTCTGAACAGCAACTACTGAAGGTGTCAGGATATGTCGGGCCAGATCATCAGTGGGTGTAAATCAGACTTTAATGGAGCTATGCCGATTTACACCAGCTGATGACCTGGCTCATTGTATTGCTAAACTTATTTCTGTCACATCATACAACCAGTTTCAATGTAGGCCGTTGAAGTCACACATGGTTATGCATTAGTACATTTTATTGGCTGGCTGATCTCCATCAACACTATGCCGGCTATATTCTTTGGTGGCCATGGAGAATAGTAACGTGACCCCACTGGCTTGTTTGTTTCTTATACATTTAGCTTTATGTTCAAGATGATTAGATAGATAGATAGATAGATAGATAGATAGATAGATAGATAGATAG
>ML685885.1:2656458-2720855 GCA_007922175.1 Pelusios castaneus | reverse complement strand
TAGATAGATAGATAGATAGATAGATAGATAGATAGATAGATAGATAGATAGATAGATAGATAGATCCCTGAACATAACATTTATTCTAAAAGTTTAAAAGGTCTCAGCTGTAAAATCCCAAAACACAGGCTGAGCGCATGTGGAAGATTTCAGAGGGATTTTATCTCTATTTCCTTTTATTTTAATAAAATATTAAATTATTAATATTAAAATAAATATTACATATTTAATGTTTTAAAATAAGGCCATATAACTTGACAAATAGGAGATGCACTAAAACATGTTGCTGTTGTAAACAGTGTCTCTTTGCCTTCCTCAACTAATTTGACTAGGAGGAGGGAGGGAAATAAGACCATTCACCAGATAAACTTGCCTGTCGTCTCTGGGGTCAAAGTGAAGGAGAATGGGTAGAGGATATTTATTTTGATTGCTTTGTTACACATTAGACTAAGTGCTACTTACAGTGACAAAGGAGAAGACAAATCTAGTTGACTGTGCATCCGTTAAGCATGGCAAAGACAGTGTCCCTGATATGTGTCCCTGTGCCAAACCAGGGGTGAGGCAGGCTTTTACTCGCAGCCTAAACAATCAGGAACAAAATGAGCTGTGAGCATTTATTGTCATTTTTACCTGGGAGAGCAGAAAGGGAACAGTAGAAACACTATGCTGCTATCTCAAACGCGGGCAACGAAACTGTCTGCGGATGAGCACCACCTGAGCATCGACACAGCCGGAGGTGAGCCATCCGTGGCTGTTTGTGTTGCGTTCCACCGAGTGCCAGGGATCCTTTCCCCATCAGAATAATCCAATTGCCCGAAATGATTCATAGTAGCAAGCCCATCTGTCTGAGGCCAGAGCAGAACCCCGGTGTTAGTTTAATAAATGACGTTCATTAAACGCAGCTGAAAATATAATCTGGAGAGACGGATGGGGTGAACGAAGCAAAGAATGAGCACCTAGCAGGCCTCATTTGTCCCACCGGTAGAGCAGAATTGGGGCTTGTTCGCTGAAATCTTCATTTCATTTGGCTGAGGTGGAAGCCGTCGGAGAGACTCAGGTTGCAGCTCTGACAGCTGTTTCTCAGACCCCAGTGGAGAATAGGGGCATTTTTCTTTTTCCAAATTTCAGAAAGACAGCGTCAGGTTAGGATACATGGTCGAGGGCTGTTGGCGCAACCAGGGTATGTCTTTACTGCAGAGTAAAACCAGATTTTAGCCCAAACCCTCCTACCTTCCACACACAAAAACCTCTGACCTTGGATGGGAGATGCTTAAACTATGGCTAGTTTATCAGGCTGGATGTATCCATTAGAACCTGGGCTCTGCTTTCACTCAGGCTGGCAGCAACCCACTTTGCAATGAAAACACAGGCTGGGTCACTCAGCCATCTAGAATCCTAGACGCTGAAGGTTGGAAGGGACCTCAGGAAGTTTTTCTAGTCCAACCCCCCTGCTCAAAGCAGGACCACCCTCAACCCAATCTTCCAGCCTCTTCCCACAGTTCCTCCACTAGACAGACACGTTCTCACACAGTTGGCAATTATTGGGGAAAGAAGCCTAAAGTGTCCCAGCATGAAAACCCATGGGATGTGCCCCCAGAAACACCTGGACAAACAAAGAAATAAGAAGGACACAAGGATGCAAGTAATGCAGCCCTGGGTACCACGCCCTGGACTAACAGTGCTGGGGAACCATCGCGTTAGGGTCAAGATACACTGTAATGGGCCTTAGTGGGGAAAATACTTCCTTGTCAGTCATTCCATCTCTGCAAAGGGGGTGTGTAAGGCTCACAGCCTGATTTGATAGTGCAGCAGACGTATTTGTATTGGTCTAAACTGCCTGCGTGATGTGCAGGGCAATGGCTCGCCCAGCTTGTCATGCTGGTCACCCAAGAGGCATCAAAAGTTCTTTATCTTCTCGGCCCGTTGACCCTTCCTTCTTCCATCTCCAGGAAACCTACACACAGCATGAGTCTGATTTGCACATGGACCTGGGAGGTGCGAACCTTTGCCCTTGGCTCAGCTGTGGGTTAAGGAGCCAGGTTTTTTTTTGGCCCTTTTCTGGGCCATGAACCCAAACAGATTGAAAACCACTTCTCTGAGTAGGTAGGTGGATGAAGGAACTGAAGCTGTCAGGCCACTTCTGAAGGAGCGCAGTATAGACACCATAAGCCATTTCACGGCCCACTGTTACAGCAGGCTGTCCCCTTCACTGTCTGCATTACAGCCCACCCCAGCAACCTCAAAGGAGCAAACAGCATCACTGCTGCAGATGGAAACGTACATTTCTGATTCAGCAAGTAACTGAACAGTCTTGACCATAAACCTTTCCTTGCAATGGGGAAAGCCGAAGCCACGCTCTTAGCCAAGAGCGAGGCCTCCCCCCATTCCTGGCCAGCTGGAAGAGCGCTTTGCATGAGGATTTATGGGTCACATGTGAACATGCCCATTGCGATTCAAAGGCTCTTTGGTGTGTCCCGGAGTAGTGCTGCAGGCTTTTAGATCTGTAGACTTGCCAAGGCCGCCCTCTAGTCCCAAACAGTCAGAGAAAAAAAAAAGAATAATGGAGGCAACGAGCAACCTTGACCTCATAAGCTTTCAGTGTTGATTAGTTTGTTGCTCAGGCACCTTTTCTTGTTCAGGGCAGGCAAGCTGTGAAATGTTTTTTTTCACCCCTTCCTCTTTAATCTGGCTCCTGTATTCCCATGGGAAGGGGCAGCCGATAACTGCCTTTTCGTAGGTCTGTAATGGAGCTAATAAGCTTGTGCATTAGCAGCTAGTCCCTGCAAGGGAAGGTGGTGAGAACTTGGCCTCTAATTCCATGGGAATGAGCCCTTTTGTGTGGTCCCCCTCTGAGTGCAGATGAGCCCAAGTGAGGTTACAAAGAAGCAAAATTGTGCAACCATATGTTTACCGTGGGACTTCCCCACCACTAGCCAATCAGCTCGCAGCCTCACGGGGTGATTTAACTCCCTGGAAACGCCACTAGACAGTGAGCGTGCATGTGAAACATAGACCACTAGCCTCAGCAAAACACAATCAGGAAATCAAGGGGTTGAATACAGAGTTTGACCCAGATCTGCTAAAATCGTTAGGTGCCTAATGCCCATTGAACCCAACGGGTCTTTAGTCCCTAAATATCTCTAAAACGCTGGTCTCTTTGGGCCTCAAGTCAAGATAATAGCACGGCCCCCACCTCACAGCAGTGTTGTGTGGCTAAATACTGTAAAGATTGTGAGGCTTGAAGATAAGATGGCAAAGGGGGGGGCCAGATGGCACCATCAATAGATCAGTACTTATTCACATAGGGTGCGTCTACACTTAGAAATTAAGTCGACTTAAAGAGGCTTAAGTCAACTTAATTTACTTGGTGTCTACACTTGGCTTTCCTTAATTCGACTTACGCTGCTCCTTAAGTCGACTTAAGGAAAAGTTAGTTCGAGTTAATAACACCTCGTTTTAATTCGAACTAGCGCTTAAGTCGACGTAAGCCAGTGGAAATGCCGAGTAGTGCCTAGAAGAACGTTTTTAAGTCGACTTAAAACGTTAGGTTGACTTAATAAGGCCAAAAAGGAGCCACGTCTACACTTGAAAAGTGAGATCTTTGTTCTATTCTTCTCAACCTATGTTGGCGTTACAGCCTCACTGGTGAACGAGCTCGTTTCAGAACTGTCACAGAGCGGGGCTTTCGGGTTTTGTTTTCTTGTGTTTTTAACCAAAAAAAAAAAATTAATACCGTTTAGTAATTAATAGGCCTATGAACACTCATTGAGCCATCCCATGTTAATCAATTTGAAATATTTGCGGCACTAATTTTCACCTTACTGCTCGTAGCTGGAGGTGCCTTCGCTTTTTAGTGCAATTAAAACGAAGCAGGAAATATTTTTAGTTAATTGCACCGTGCACCTTGATGGGAATTGGAAGCTGCAGGCAAAGCAACAAACACTCAGATGCAGGCATGCGGGTGTTGCAAGGAGGAGTGTGTTTCTGGCTCTGTGACGGTGCGAGTGGGCTGAACAGACTGTGGGCAGCTCAGGTGTGGCTGCTGAGCAACCTCCCCTCTGGGAATGAGCCCATTGCGTGTCACAGACAAGAGAGTCTGGGTGTAGTGGACTGGCCTGGTAAAGGCCTGGGAATGAGGAGTCACTGGCCAGTCCTGGCAAAGTCCCTCACCCTCAGAGAGTCATGGCTGAGTGAGGAGCAAAGCAGACAAGGCCATTATTAATGGCTGGATTCTGCTCCCTGACTCCAAGGCCTCCAAGGACTCCAAGGCCCCAAAGACTCCAAGGAGGGCTGCATCTGTTCCTGCCCCCACTGCACTCAATGGGGGTTTTGATATTGATTTCAAATGGGAAGAGGACGGGGACCCGACCAGCCATCAACGGAGTCCCTGTCTGCCACACACAACCCTGCTCACGTTTCCTTTCCCCAAACACGACAAGGCCCTCTCATCAGCCATCGAGGCTTTCTGGTGAACTGGAAGGCACAACCTCATCCATAGCCCGGCACCAGCCTTTAGCCCCAGTGCAAAACTTGCAAAACTCTGAGTCCACAAAGATAGCCCAGGCAAAGGGCCTTGGCTCCTGGATATGGCAGAAGCGAGCTGGAGGGACAGAATCCTCACCCCCGCGTGCTGGGAGCAAGGTCAAGCACACCTGTGGAGGGTTAGGGCAGGAGATGCAGCACGTCTTTGTGGAGCCAGCTCCATGCAGAGATCCACTGCCAATGCCCACATTTCCCTTCCCCCGTCTCAGAGTGCGAGCCACAGAAATCTCCTCCACTGCACTCCTGGGACCGGGAGGGTCCCATTGCCTAAACCCCTTCCTCTCCCATACCTGACAAGCTGGTTTGGTCCATTCTGCGCCCCGCAACATGGGGTGGGCTGGAATGAGTGTCCCCGCTTGCCCATGGAACGTGCTATGGCCACACATCTCCCGCTGGGTGACTGGGATCAGTGGGTTGATTTGAATGAAACGCCATGAAATCCTCAACTCAAAGGAGCCATAAATGTGGGCTGGAACGCAGCATCTCTGCCTCTCTGTCAGCAATGAGAATAGACTATTAAAGCACGAGGATTCGCAGTGTTTTGATGCGTTCATGTCAATCCAGAACAAACAGCTGGAGTACAGCTACAGAGCGTCCAATTAGAAATGGTTTCCAAGCAGCTGCCATTAAAAAAAAAATTAAAATATTGTCACGGGGCTCGGGAGTTTGTGCATGCCTCGCTGCTGCCTTGCTGTAACCCCCATGTAATAAAGAACCCTTCTGAGGTGTGGAGAAGCAGTTTCTACATCACAGCTCCTGCCGAGCACACAGCAGCCGTGAAGGGCGGCATTGCTCTAGGACCAAATTGTGGTGAGCCCCCATCTGCCAGTCCTTGCCAGGCTACCCAGTTGGAAGTTAAAGATCTGTGGTTCGTCACACACGACTGTCCCAGGCCACACGTTCAGACTATAGCTGTGTGCGCCCAGCTGCTGGAGTTACTGCCTCCCAGTCCCTGTGCGCCAGACAAGACCGTCTCATTCCCACGCAGTTCCGTTTGCCTGTACGGCCCCAGCGGCTATCCAGGCTCTGTGAACCGTGCAGAACGAGTGTCCGTGGAACACGTGGGGAAACCATGAGGGAGGGACCCTGCGGTGAATCCCATCAACACCAAGCAGCGTTGTATGAGCGGGGGAATTCTGCTGTGTGACAGCATGTTGCTCCCATTGTTGGGCCAGGCATGCCTGGGGTACATGGCATGCTTTAGACAGTGCGTCCTCAGCTGGAAAGCAGGGCAGGATGTGCCCACACACCATGTACGCACTGGACAGGCCTGTATGGAGCTCAGGCACGGTCTTTGACAGACAGCCTCCTCCACCCTGCTCTGTCTCTGAGTTCGCTTTACTCCCCACTGTAGCTGACAAGCTCAGTTCCTGCCCCCCTGCAGCCCATCTGCTAAGTGCCTCCACACACCAACAAATGTGCCAGCCTTGACTCCCACCCGCAGATGCAAAATAGTTCGACCACAGACAGTTATTGTCATTTTTTTTGGACCAACTCTAAATGCAATAGACCCAATTAAAAACAAAGCCCTATAACATCCCTGCAACATATGTAGCTGTTCTCTGAGAGCCGGCATCATCGGCCTTAATTTATCACTGGGTAAACTGAGGCAAAGCGGTTCGCTGTCTCACCCAAGGACACAGAGAGCGAGCGCTACAGTGCTTCCGGGCTGGGCATTCATCTCCTGACTTAGAGCACTAGCTGGTGCGTTATCCTTCATGTGGCGCTCTGTAAGTGTCTCTCATGCTCTGCAGACCTGGCCAGGAAACAAAAGTGTAGGCATGTTTTTGGAGACATCCGCCAACACACGGATGCGTGAGCAGATTAGGATGTTGTGTGCAAACCCCCCCTTCCCCCCCCCCGCCAGATGCAGACATGGCCGTTTTTAATAGAGCCATGACCGAATATTTGGCACGTTCGCAATCCTTCACCTACTTGATGTTCTACAGATGTATGTGCTCCTGTTGATTGGCTCCACAGGCCCACGCTAGACATGCACAGTGCAGGCCGGGTGGGGCTGGGTATGTGCTGTTCTGTGTGTGACACCACGTGGAGATGGTGTGGTAGAAAAGTTTTAGTAACGCTCTTTGGCTGGGCACATCGCTAATCATCAGCGCTGGCTATAGGCATGGGGGCAGCCCTGGGGTCGTCTGCTTGATTTGGTAGAGGAGACGCTCACAGCTTATGGTCAGTTGTGGGATGGCGACCTTGCACAGGGACCAGTGTGGCAATCTTTGTCTGCCGAAAGGGACCAGGCTCCGGCAAGGCAGAAGTGCGCACTGGGGCTGGGGAGGAAAACAGGAGCAGACCAGTAGGGAAGGGCTGAGTCATGAAAGACACCGGACGCACACGGCAATGGAATGAGAGCTGCACCGAGGAGGGCCAGAACATACTTTTCACTGCTCCAAGCCCAAGAAGGACTTGAATATTGGCTGCTCTTGGAATGACACAAAACATGTGAGCAACATATTGTAGATAGGGCCTGATCTTCCTTCCAAGCTCTGTGGAGCAAGGAGCATGGCTACCTCTACAGGTGTACAGCACCTAGCGCAAGAGGGCTGCAGTTTCAAGCAGGGCATTTGCCCTAGAAACTATTCACCAATAACACTAATGATCCTCCTCCCATTGAACTCAATGGGAGTTTTGCCCTTGACTCTAGCAGGAGCAGGCCAGAACCCTGGATTTAACAACAGGCCCTAGGAGATGGCGTATTCCTAAAAGCGGGCGCAGTCGCAGAGCGCTGGTTCTACAGCCAGTCTGGTCTGAGTCTGCAATTGCCATAAAACCACATGCATAGTGTGAAGTGCTGGGTGCTTGACAATTTTAAGGACAATTCTCGGCCCGGAGAATAAGCCCCACAGAGTGCTTCTGTGTTACTGCTGGCTTTAAAGGAGCTTGCACAAAAAAAGGGGACAGGATGCCCCATGCACAGTTTTGGGATAATTGGCCCTTTAACCGCCCCCTCCCTCCCCATGCTTTGCTGCAGTAATACCTACTCCATTCTCAGGCCTACCTGAGCCATCACCTCTCTCTCTGGGCAAGGACCTGCGTCCCCTCCCTCCAGACCAGGGAGATCAGGCAGGCGCATCGCTGCAACCACCCGTTCGGCCCCAGGGCTCTGCTTTCGCTCCAAAGCCAACGGCAATCTTGTGCCAAGGCCTGCGCTGTCCTTCCAAAGCAGAGCCAGGCAAGGTGTAAAACAATAACGGACTCTGAACACGCGTCGCTCCCTCCTATTAAGCATGCCAGAAGTCAGCCAGCGTTCCTATGGGAACTCTGCCACGTGGGAATCGGGACAGCCCTTCGGCAGGGTTGAGTTCCCCCTTGGGACAAAGGTAAGGTCTGTTTTTGAAGCAAATGGAAGCCCCACCCCCCACCCCCCCGGCCAGTCAAACTGTCCCTTTATGGTGCAGCATAGGGAATGGCCACACTCAAAAGTTTCCCAGTGGTGCCTTTAATACCCACCTAACATTAAAGTGACATGTCCGTGCCAGACGCGTAGCGAGGGCAATACGGCGGGACACTGCAATAACAAAGAGAGCTGGCAATATTTTTCGCAGCTCCGCTGTAATCATGCACATTCTGGCCGAGTCTCAGGGCCCTGATTAAAGACATCCTCACTAAATAGGTCTTCAACAGTCCAGGAGCATCTACCAGGCATATCAGGCCTTAGCCTGTTGTATGGTGGCACGCTCCATCTCGGCGATACAGCGCTCAAGAATGATCACACTTTATAGCCAGTCCCCAAGATTGCATGGCCTGGGCACTCTCTCGCTTTATAACTAATTCTCACGCCTCCCAAAGGCCCCTGTGCTGTACCCCTGGCTTCATAACTCAACCATCTTTAGTCATGATTCAACTGGCATCCCTGTTAGCCAGCCCCAAAACTTTCTCTGCGCCTAGAGAAGTGAAGTGCTTTTAACGAGATTTGTTTGATTTTCATTTGAATGCCTTTGTGTCTGTTTTTTCAGTGACTTTTAATCATTTCTGTATGTATATGTATATGCGTGCACATACACATATACATACACACACGCACATATATTTGTTGTCTCATTCACAATGTCTGCGGTTTTAGGCAAGAGGCAGAGAAGCACCTGCCACAGAATGATTTCTTCTTCCAGGCATTAGGGAAGTTTGCCATGCTGTTGCAGCTGTTGCTGGGCCTAGACACAATGCGAGAGGTCATGTCTTTTACAGGTCTGATGTCTGTGGGTGAACTCTTTGGGTACGTCTACACTTGCAACTTAGGTCGACTTAAAGACGCTTAAGTTGACCTACAGAACGCCGCGTCCACATCTGGTTTTCATTAAGCCAACTTAAGCGCTTTCTTAAGTCGACTTAATAACTCCCCTCTTTAGGTCGACTTAATGCTTAAGTCAACCTGTTAAGTCGACCTGAAGCCAGTGTGGACGCCCTAGGTCGACCTAATTGGCTAAGTCAACCTAGAGCTGGGGAGAAGAGAGCCAGGGCTCGGGGGAGCCGTGGCTTGGAGAAGGGAGCCACGTGCGGCTCCCCAGGACAAGGGAGCTGCGGCTCCCTGGCAGAAGGGAGCTGTGTGGTTCCACGGAACAAAGGAACCATGCGTGGCTCCCCGGCAGAAAGGAGCCGTGGCTCCCAGGGAGAAGGGAACCGCGGCTCCTTCTCTTCGGGGAGCCGCAGCTCCTTTCTCTTCGGGAGCTGCAACTCCCTTGTCCCGAGCTGCGGCTCCCCTGAGCCAGGATCCACGGCTCCCTTGTCTCCCGAGCCGCAGCTCCCCCCAGCCAGGAGCCGTGGCTCCCTTGTCCCCTGCCTGAACTCCCCCAGCTCTGGCTCTCCTCCGTCGATCTAGCACAGGGGTGCACAGCCTTTTTTGGCCCAGGCCCAAATTGCATTTTCTAAGGCCACTTGAAGGCCACGTCAAGTGATCCCCCCGCTCACTCCCCTCCCAGAGGGCTGCACAGAACATGCTCGGGGCCGCATGCAGCCCGGGGTGCCGCAGGTTGTGCACCTCTGACCTAGCACCTGTGAGTGTGAATGCAGGCAGTCGACTTACGTTTTTAGTGTAGATGCTGTAAGTCAATTTAACAAGGTCGACTTTAAGTCGACCTTATTAAGTCGACTTAGCAGAGTCAACTTAGCTTTTCTAGCATAGACATGGCCTTTTTACATATATAGCGCTCACCTTCAGGTCCAGGACTCTCGAGTGCCTTTCCCAGATGTGAAGAAGAGGAGCTCTGTGTAGCATCAAAGCTTGGCTCGTTCACCAATCAAAGCCAGGCCACTAAAAGAGGTGACCTCCCCCTGCAAGTCTCTGCTTTTCTCAGCTAACACGCTGGATAGATTGCAGGCTTGCCATTTAGCCCTGCAAAAAGGGCAAGTCAACCCAGGACGTGAACTGCTACCGTCCCGGCCGCTGCATGTGGGCAGTCCCTTGAATGAGCCTTTCTCCTTGCGTAGCTCCCTTTCCCCCTCTGCTCTGACTCAGCCCTCCTGGCCAGCAGGTTTGGTGGGTGAAAGGAGACCTAAGATTGGGTCCAGCACTCCCACCTTCTGGCCCTACAGTGCCTGCTCGCCTCTCCTGCTGCTTCTGACGCTACATTGCAATCCCTGAGGGGGAAGGAAACTCCTTCCAGCTTTTCTGCCTCTACATTTGGCCAGCACTAACTTTCTGATGGTTAGAGCAGCCACGCTCCCATCACCCTATGACGAGACCTTGTGCGCCAGCAACAATGAGCAATTTATTCCTAGACTCATAGAAGATGAGGGTTGGGAGGGATGTTAGGAAGTCATCTGGGCCAGCCCCCTGCTCAAAGCAGGATCAACCAGACTAAACCATCCCAGCCAGGGCCGTGTCAAGCCAGGCCTTAAAAAACGTCTAAGAATGGAGCTTCCGCCACCTCCCTAGGTAACCCATTCCCGTGCTTCACTGCCCTCCTAGTGAAAAAGTATTTTCTAATATCCAACCACACCTCCCCCACTGCAACTGGAGACTATTGCTCCCTGTTCTGTGAATTAGTATATTGCTTATTATATCACTAGCCGCTCATGCAGTATTAGGAATGGATCTGAACCAAAATCCTCTCTCAGCTCTGGGAGCATAAATTCACCTCTGTCCTAGGCATCACCCAAACACTGAATCTGAAAACCCCAACAATCGGTAAAGCTCAGCTTCAAATTTTGCACCCACAAGATCCAGAGGTTTTGTTCTGCCCATGGCAGAGAGAGAGACCAGGGAAATCCAACATCAGAGCAATCCATGCGGTTACTCCAGCTGGAACTGAGATCAGAGGCTGGCTCATGGATCCAAAGCCAAGTTCTGACACTGCATTTTGTTCAGGGCCATCTTCGTGCTGAATAGCAGAAACCCTTCTCCGTGCCAGCACACACACACACACACACACACACACACACACAAGCCCATGGAAAGAAGCCTCTCTGGGCAGCTTCCATGAGTTTAGCACTAGAGCCTACGACATGGTCCTCGTGACACATCAATGTGCAGTGAAATTTCGGTAATGTGCAGTGACTTTTCAGGAAGAGGCACGCTGGTGAGAAATCAGCCCGCCTGGGGGATAGGAAGCGAACACTTGAAGTATAATAGTTGAAGCTGGTGGCTGAAGCCACTACTTGCATTTTCATTGTGTGCAGTGACTTTTAGGGACTTGATTCTTGCAGGCCTCGTTCAGGAAAACTCCCTGGGAAAGTTAAAGGCAGCTGAACATGTCTGGCCAGGACTGCACGGGAGGGAGGGCACAGGAAGGCCGGGAGCATTTTGCCAGAGTGGGGACTGCAGGATGAGGGCCGTAGGTGGTTTTGTTTGTTTGTTTTTAGGCCGTATCCAATCACTGGAGGAGTAAGTTGCCTTATTCAAATGGTGTCGGTTTAGGTACCATCATACAACCCCTTAAAGCAACAGCCACAAGCTGCTTTTTCTCACTAACCAAAGCAGTCCTTCTTCTTTGACTCGTCCAAAACTTCAGCTTTTCAGACGCGAACGACGGCAGCTGATCCAAAACCCATTGCCATCATCAAATGGCTCCCAATGGGATTTGAATCAAACCCTGGGTGAAGAACAACTTCTCACGAGGTTGGGGTAGGGTGGCGCGGGCCAAGATGGGCTGAACAAAACGACGATGGTTGGTGGCAAACGTGTTTTTCCAGACGCAAACCAATCTCTGTGCGCTCATCCATCCAGTGCATGCTGTTCTCGCAGCCATTGCATAATGTTTTGTTACTGTGCAATGTTGTTCATGTGTCCACATAAACTATGTGTAATGCTTTTGTGCTCTGCTAGGCCTCCTCCATTATTTTTCCTCTCTTTCTTTCATTTAATTTTCCTTCTTATTTCCTTTTTCTCATTTAATTGCAAGTATTTTCAGTAGAGCTTTTTGACTGATGCTGTGTTTGATACTTTTTTTATTATTATTATTATTACTATTATTATTTTATATATATCTTCTTTCCCCCACCTTTCCCTTTTCCCACACTATATATAAATATATATATATATAAAAAATCTTTTCTTCTTTTGTCATTCAATCAAATTCCAACAAAACCAACCAAGAGCCAGTCAAACCCACCACAGTCTCGAGCTGAGCTAGGAAAAAAGTTCACGTAATGACATGAAAGTGGAGAATACAGTCCCCCAGTCCGTAAGTTCAAATCAACTCGAAGTTGAAAGTGTGACATGATGGCGTCATGTAACAAGCTAAGAATTGGTTGCATGACATGCCGTCAAGTTTCGTGCAGGTGCCGTGATTGAAGCATTTTTCTTGGATGTTGTATCAGTTGATGATTGGCCAGTCATGATCACATGTGCCTTTTTTGACTTTGTGCTGCCACAATTTTTTGCTGTGCTCATTTTCGTTTTGTTTGGTGCTTGCGGTGGTTTCTTTATTTGTTGTTTAATTTCTTGTCAGCGTTTTATGCTTCTTTAGATGTCACATAGTAGGAAAAAAAAAGATGGATTCCTAATTCTTTAGACAATGGGATTGTTATATCTGTACAAATATTTTACCAAAAAAAATGAAAAAAATGAAAAGAAAATGCGTGGTTGATTTTTTTGCACTTGAAAAATATTGTGATTTTATTTTATTTTTTTCCGGAGAATAGGGGGCCTTTTTCAATTGACACTTTTTTTCCCCTTAGGATATTTCAAATCACTCTCCAAATTTTTTTAAAAAAGTAATAAGAGTAACAGTAGTTTAAAAACTTTAGCTATCCAAACAAAAAGCAACGTAGAGAAAAGCCTGCGGCCTCTTGTGCGCCTTTTCAAGAATTCGTAATTCTACAGTTCCACATTACATCCACTCCTGACAAATTATTTGTTTGGGGTGAGGGAGGGATTGTTTTGAGGGGGAAAAACTAATCCTGATCAAAAAGCAAAATGCATCTTTTTGTTTACAACTGAAAAAGGGTCCTTGACGAGTGTTTTGTTATTTTTTTATTCTATTATTCTTATTATTTTTGGTGTTGTAATTGTTTAGACTGCTGTGTACGGTTTGCTGTTTGTTGAACCAACAGTGTGAAAAACCTGCCAGCATGGATTGATATTCCGCATGACACTTTTCCACCAGAGTGGACCTTTTGCAGTTTCTAAGTTTCTTGATGTAATAAATCACCGACTGTATACGAAGAACCTGCTTGCTGGAAAGAGATAAGAGCTAATCCGTAATGATTAAGCACCCTACTTAAATGTCAAGCCTAGTCGGATCATGATTAAATTTTTTTAAATAACTTTTTTATTTAAGAAATGTTAGCTTTACTTACTTTTTTTTTCAAAAACTTCATTCCAACTGATTTTTTTTCTTTTACTTCCTATAAATTGCCTGTTCAAAGTGTTATTTTCTGACATTCACAAAGGGATATACATTAATGGCAGCTATTTCTCCATGGAAAGGCCATATATTGTCATATAAAGCACAAGGTTAAAATTAAGAGTGATTTTTCCTAGATGCTTCATACACTAGAAAGTTCAACCAAGCAAGATTGTGATCTGGCTTTGTAAAGCGGCGCTAAAAAGAAAAAAAATGTAGCAAAAAATGTGTGTATATATATATATATACCCGTGAGTATATATATTTATATGGATTTATTATTAATTATTATTATTATTAAAATGCAGAAGGAGCTATTTATTTTTCTTTATCAAGATCATGACGGTCTTGCTCACTTTGGGTCTGAGCCGATTCCCAGTGAAGTCCATGAGAGTCTTTCCATTGACTTTTGTGGGAGCAAGATAAATGCCTAATGGGAAACATACCTCAAAAACAAACTCCAAAGCAAGAGCTCAAACCTGTTTCCATTGAATCTGAGAACGAAACACAGTCACTTTCAATGGTGCAGGATTAGGTGCAAGAGAACAGGCTTTATTTTTATTTTTATTTATTTTTTTTAATTTTTTTGGATCTTTTAAAAATGTGTTTACCTTCCCTTTTTTGTTTAATTTGCAATGATCTTCTTCATTTTTTTAGGGCAGCAGCTGAATGGGCAACATTTAGAAAAAAAATATATATATATATTTTAAAAAAAACCAGGAACTGTTGGATTACACCTTTGACATATCAGCAAATATCAATCAAGCTGAAGACTTCAGACATTCTCTCTTTGATTGTTTAGACTGTAACATTTCTTCAAGAAAAGTATCATGTCTGCTGACTTCGAAGGACACGCACTGGAAACAAGCAAGATAAATAAATAAATCAGAACAGGAACAGGTTCAACCAGGATTTCTGAAGAGACATTGATATCACCACAGCGGCTTTTCTCCAAACAGGAAATGCAAACCTGGATACGGACAAAGGAGTGCCTGTTTGCCACCAAGGATGCGGCTGCCGTGGAGATCCCATGGTAACGGTCACTGAGCATCTTTATCTGTCATTCCTTAGCTATATAGGGACCAAAGGACAAAACTTTTTATCGCAGACTTGTAGCTGTATGTAAAATATGGAAGTTCTTTGCTTTTCTCAGAGCTGTTCCTAAAACAGTTTTTGAGAGCAATTATATGAAATATGTAAAAATTAAAAAAAATGCTTAAATGCTTTTAAACCGGCAAGATAATAGTTCTTTGATACTTTGGGAGGTTCTTTGGTTATACATTAATTAGAGTCTATGAAACTTTCATATGGTTTTCTGTATAATACGTAAGGATTGCACCTGCTAAAAGCAGGTAAGATGATGTCTGTGAAAAGCAAAAAATAAGTAAATAAATAAATACGTAAATACATTAAAAGGAAGAGAAAAGAGAAAAGAAAGATGGTTGACAGAAAAAATAAACAAAAACAAAAAAGGTTTGTAAATGCTTCTAACTCTCCCCATTTAAAATCCTAATAGTTGTACAGAATTTAAAAAAGAAAAACTTTAAAATACCTATATAATAGAAAAAAAATTAGACAACAAAAAAGCAAAAAAAAAATACTACATAGAAGTTAGCGTTAATGCTAAAAACAAAGATGTTGTAGAACTGTAATTTTTGTAGCGTTTAGATTGAGCATAAATTCCTACTCTCTGCCAATTGCTGTTGGATGCTGTTATTTATCGAGGAGAAAAAGGAGAGAAATGGCTATTTTGGCAGCTTTTTTAACGGCAAGCATTCCAGCTATTAAAAAAATAAACAAACAAAACTCGATTCTTGTAGACAATGCAAATGGAAAACAAAACAGCTGTCTTTTTATCAGATGTAGTTCTAACTTGAACAACAAAACACAGCTATACGCTTCATGTCTTCATGACCTGCTGTCCGCAAATTCCCATCATCCTATGCTTCAGTAGCTTCCATATTTGCTCTAGAAACCTTCAGGGCAAGGGGTTAGCCTAGAACCTTAATCTTAAAAAAGAAAAAAAATAACATAAAAAAAAATAAAAATAAAAAATAACATAAAAACAATCTCTTTGAAGAATTTCTGAAACTGTTTACAAGGAATTTTGAAAAACAGGGGGATGTTTAAAAAAAGATGCTGGCTCTGTTTTTCTGTAAATAAATTTGCATATTTTGTAGGACTTTTAATTGTAATGATAGAGAAAAAAACAAGGAAAACTATTTAATGAAAGCACGATATTTATCTTTGGTAAATGACTTTAGAGCAGTTAAAAAATAAGACATTGCTTTAAAAAATCTGAATCAGAAAAAAAACAATGAATTATTTAAGAACACATATATTTGAAGGTATAGCATATTTATTATAATTTATTTCCACTGTATTCAGCCTTGATTTGGATCATTCTCGCTCATTTTAGTTGAACTAAGAAAATGATAAGTGTTTCTGAGTCTTCATGTAAATGTTAGTTTATTTTCAGTTGTTTTTTTCAGGAAGTTTTGGTTTTTTTTAAAACAACAATTTTTCTCGTTATCTTGGCCTTTTTTTAAACCCCTTATTGGGTCTGATCATACAGCCCTTACTCCGGCCAAACTCCCATTGGGTGACAGCGGGTATTTCACCTGAGTAAGGCCAGCAAAAACGAGTCCACAGCCAGAACATACAGATGTGAAAGACAAGTGCAGTTGCACACAACTGCTCTTTCACTCTCAATTCCCTAGAACTCCTTGTAATCTTCTGTAATTATTGAATGACGCTTTCCAGCTTAGCCCTAAATAAAGCACAGTTTAAAAAAAAAAAAGCCTGTTCTTTACTTCTTGATGGCGTTCCCTTAATGCGTTTGCGCTGAGAACAAAATGAATCTATTTCGACGCTTTCATTAATATACATTGTTTGAGTCGCAGAACAAATCCCTTTGTTATATGAAACATATCTCATTGGATTGAATTAATGGCACGGTTTCATTTAACGTCTACTTGATATTCCACTGTGGTTTACCTTAAACCTGTAGGTTAGAACATCAGATAGCGATACATCAAAATTAGAGGCATCGCAGCTCCCATTTGAAGCTTGTTGTTTGATTCACACTTATGGTTTTTTCATGCCGATGAGTAGAGGGGCTAAAGCGCAGGACTGCTGCTCCCTTGGGATACCTGTGTGAAACTTACCAGGCTGTGAGAATGAGGCCCAGTTTTTCACAGAGCAGCCCTCACGTCTCTGCTTATGAATGGTTTTTCCAACATGCTAGTAGCAGACCAGCTGGAACAATCCGTGCTCCCTTCCCAGCTCTTCCAGGGGCCTGTGAATCTGGGCTGATGGCTCCATTTATAAATGAGACTAATGTGACTTACCTGTGCTTTGAGCTCGATGGCGGTGATGAGAATGCGGACGTGGAAAGTGGTGTTATTCACCACTAATAGCTATTGACGGGGCCAGTTGTTTGCAGGAAAAGAACAAAAGAAACTGGAGGGCAATGAGAAATATATTTAGGGAGGGGGAAAGCGTTCATTATTTTCTTCTCAGATGAATGCACCGCACAATAGAACAAACATGCGGCCCAGCTCTGGTTCTTGAGGCAGAGGGGCTTACTTCGGCAGACTGAGTAGGCTGGGGTAGGGTAATAAGCTATGAAGCCTTTTGCTGCCCAGTTCAGATGGGAAATGAGTGGGGGGGGACACAAAGACACACTCCCAGCCTGCTCCTCCCAGCTGAACAAAGTGATGGCATGGCTCAGTCTCAGGTGCTGCACAGAAGGGCGGGGGTAGATGTGATGGCCACCGGAGCCAAGGCTCTACAGTGGGGCTGTAACATTTCATACCCACTACGGCTCTGCAACACACAATCCCCAATAGGTTACACTTGCTTGTGAGAGGTCCTTGCGTAGGACGGATCCCTTGGCACTCCACATCTTCTCCCGCTTCCTCCTTAAAGGCCTGTGCCCCGTTGTCTTCATTCATGCTCAGCTGCGAGGATGCAGGTGGGAAATAGAAGCAGGTTCCTGTTGACAATCATCAGCTGACTGTCCCGCCTTCAGAGAGTGACCAGGGGGAATTAAAGGGGGGGAAACCACACCAACTTTGAGAAGGGTTTTTAACATATGTGGGTTTGTTTCGTTCAGCTGCTGAGCCCTGGAACAACAGAGCAGACACTAAAAAGCATTGCCCCCTTCCATCTCTTTTTCTCTGGTGACCTTTCCAGTGCTATCAATTGCCTCTGCTCACAGCACCACCTCTCAGACCCTCCCCCATGGCCTTACCTACTGACCCACCGGCTTCACCCTCCAGCAATTGCTTGTCACTTGGACTCCCTTTTGGGCTGCATGTTACACAATATAATTAAAAGAGAGCAGCAGCTCCTTGCAGGTCAAACAGTCTCTTTACCCTGGAGTGTTGAACCCACAAAAAGACTTTGATTGTGTTGCAAATAGAGTAAATGTACTGTCATTTGGGTGTGAAACCTAAATTTGCTTTCTGTGTCCTGTCTGAAAGAGCAGGAGAAAGACTGCTCACTGGGAGAGATGGAGAAAGTGGACAACAGTCAAGAGCCCTAAAACAGTACCACACATTTTGATGGCTCAGCCTGAAAGTCCAACAGGGAGTTGACTGGCCAGAGATGCCGCTGAGACAATGACTATATTAGTGGAGTCATGCCTAGAATTGACACGATGGACGGGCTTCCCCAGGGAGAGAAACAGGGGTACAGGTAAGGAGGGCAGCATAGGAGATGCTGCAACGCTGAGCGCTGGGAGACCTTTACATTTCTCAAAGGGCATGTGAGGTGGTTCCATTCTTGCTCTGCAATTGAAGAGAACACGGCCCATCTAAAGTAGCTCAGAGGGATGCACCAGCATAGATGATTCATCTGTTGTGTCTCACTGCTTCCTGAATAAAACTTGTTCTCAAACCATAACTGCTCATTGCCTAGAGAATCGACCCCGTCGCCTGTCTCCAGGAGAAGGTAACTGTGCAGGCACCATCAAAAAAGGGTCCCATAAGTGGAAAGTGGGTTGTGCACTTTAGACAGCATAATCTGGTCTCGGGCTAAAAACAGGAGAATTGCAGGATGCCACTGCAGTGAAATGTGAGTAGCAAAAGGTCCCTACACTGATGTGAATTTGAGCAATTCAGGAGGAGAAGACAGAGACACAGCTTGCCTGTAAGGGAGTGTAACAGACTTTCAAACATTCACAAAAATAAAGCAACACCCAACTAGCATAGCCGGTCCAAAATTCTGTTCCATGGAGAGCTGGCTGGCCAGATGATGTTAGCTCCTCCCATTGCAGCTGTTAAATCATCTTGCAAGAAGCTAAAAATACTGTAACTACTTGCTGAATGTTACTTGGCCAACTTGACAGAAGGATGCTCTCGGCTTGTAAATGAACGGTGAAGTGAGCCAGGCCAGGGAGGTGTCCATGGGACAATCACTCTAATAAGCTCTGGTCCATTCTAGAAAGAAGCCAAAGCTGGATCATCTCCCATTTCCCACCAGATTCCTCACATCACCCTCCTGGAGCGCCGGAGGCTGACAGAATGTAGTTACCCCAAAATTGAAATTTGGTAAAGATGGCAAAATAGGGACATGTGGCATGGACCTCTGTAACGCCTTGCAGCCCAGATGCCATGCTGGAGCACTGGCTACATAATGGGGTAGAGGGAAAACTGGGACCTACTTCACAGTCATCTCTAAGATTATTTCCTCTCCCACCTGAGTGCTCCATGGCAACCTCCCACCACAAGGGGCACCCAACCCTGCTCAGCACATCAGCTAGGACAAGATCATAGCCTCAGGCGTTACTGTGCTAGTAACGTTAGCCTAGCATCACTTTTCAGGTCATCCTGGCTAAATGCAACTGCTAACAAAGCTTATATGGCTCAGCAATTCTGCCTGTTAGTGGCCACCCTTACGTATTTTCAAGCCAAAAAATAAATTTAGCTAACAGGGACCAAAACAAGAAAGCACAAATGTAAAGCAGACAATTTCACTCCACTGAACCAAATAACATGCGCCAGCATTTGAAAAGCGTGACAGAAGGCACTTCACGAGCGGTTAATTCTAACGGTGCTTCAAGAAAAGGGTTCTCTGAGTCAGTTATAAGAAATGACCGATGGGACTGGGAGTGTTGGCAAAGTTGTTGGGCAGGACAACACTCTAGAGATCCCCCTCCCCCCCCCCAATCAAGACCTTGGGAGCCAACATCTGGGGAGGAAAAGAGTATCTGTGTCACCATACTGTAAATGTAGCTGGTGGTGATGAGCCAAACGCAGCCCCAGTTCAAGTTGAGATGCTTTGGGTCTATTTTCCCTTTGATTCTGGCAGACCAGGGCAGGCATGCCTCAATTGGCCAAGAAAGGCAATGGTTGTTGCTGGGTGCTGCGTAGAGAGCTGCAAATGATGGATTTTTTTTTTCAGTTTCCTGGCAATTCCAAAAAATGGGGTGGGAGGAATGTGGTGGGGGGGTTGGGCAGGGAATTGTTGCAGGGCAAAGTAAAACTTTTTGGTTTTTTAATTTTCATCAAAATTGAAAAAAATCAAAAAAATATTTGGGGAGGCAGTCAAGCAAAATGTTTCATTTCAATTTACACCATTTTTTTAAAGCTTAGGGTTTTCTTTTAAATAAAATTAAAGTAAGTTTTGAAGCAAAAAGTTATCTTGAATGGAAAAATTGAAGTAGTTGAGTCTGAAAATGAAATTTCAATTTTTTTGAAATTGTATTTTAGTTTTTGTTTTAATTATTTATTTAGCAATTCAGCAAACTGAGACACATTCTCGAAAATATGTTTGTATTGCCAAATTTGTAGTGTTCACCCTGCAACATTTCAGATGAAAAATTCTTTAGTGCTGAGCACTTCTGCAAATCAAGCTATGAATCTGAGAGTGTAATTTAGGGATTTTTTTTTCATATTTACAGGGTTCAGTTTTAGTTAATGTCATCCACCGAGTCCCCATGTTCTGCATTCTTTCCTGTTGACAAGTTCCAAAGGGGAGCCGTGTTACTCTAGTTCAGCAAAACAAATAAGGAGTCTGGTGGCACTTTTAAAGACTAAGACGACTCCTCATTTATTCTTTCCTGTGAAAGAAAGTTATGTGGACAATTTTACTATTCATGGATAAAAACCCAAAGCCTCTCAGAGGGTTTTACCTTTCCATATTGGATGGCATTTGAGAAACTGGACACACAGCCTTTCCCCACTAGGTCAGAGTTTTGTTTCATGCCTAAATTGGTAATGATGACGCTATCATATGATTGCATGTAGGTAAACTGCAGAAATGAAATCATTTGAAAGGCTCATACTAATTCCTAATGCAGAAGGGTCCATAGCACAAATTTTTGAGGCTGGCGGTCCCACTTGTTGATACTGTCAACAAAGAAGCTGAGGAATAAGTGAGACCTAAAGAGAGAGGTTCCCAACTCCCAGAGATAATCCATCAATAAAAAGCAACCTTACATGGCCTCTGCCAGGCCTATTCCCTGGCTATAGAGATGAGCATACAAGACAAACCAGACGGAGGAGTCTCACTCTGGCCACCTTCACAAGTATGACACTGTGTTATTAAAAAGAGGAAATTATGTGTCCTGTTCATTAAAGCAAAATGTGAATAAAAGAAGAGCAGTTATTTGTTTGTGTCATAAGACTGCCTACTGATGAGAATGGAAATGTTTAAAAACGAGCTCTTCAAAAACATTACACGTGCAAGTGCCTAACTCAGTTCTGTATAAAGGTGGGATTTTCAAGAGGTCTCAGCTTTGGGTTAACTCTATACACAATAAGTCAATGGGAGTTTTACAGTTAACCTCAGTGGAAACCAGTGAAACACTAACCCACAGATACAGCACTCTTATAATTTCCTTTCTTCAGAAGGGTCCTTTACATCCTGGAAACAAACATCTCAGTGTGTCAAGAAAGGCAGAAAACATGCCCATCATTTAGCGAAGAAAACCATGCATAGTATTGTAATAGACAACCAGCCATGTTCCATCATTCTTCTGCGTGAAATCCCCTTCAACCTCTTTCTTTCTCAGATCTATTGTTAGTTCCTCCTTTGGCAATAAGATCAACTGAAACCTCCACATTTTTCTTCCAACAGTTAAATTATTTATGAGCCTAGAAAATAATCCCGCTCTGTCTTCTAACCCTAGTTTTGCATATATATACGTGCATTTTTCCGTGACGACCCTGGTGAATTCTTCAGCTAAAATATGCAGTCATTAGAAAAACATTTCAGGGTGGGGTTTTTTCCCCCTCTCCTCTTTATCTAGTCATTTGAATATGTTGTAAACTTGATTAATGTTGCCTCCTAATCTCTTTTTGCTAGAGAGAACACCTGGAGCTCCTTTAACCCACCTCAAATGAAAAACAACCCCCCCGCCAAGATTCAGTTTCATGCCTTCTCCTCTCTTACACCCTTCCCATCTATTGCTTTCTTCTCTAACAGAAAGCACACACTAGCTGAAGGGACAGTTGAAGATGTAGATGCCTTCTATATTTCTTCAGTTTGCTTATGCACCCCAGTAATCTACTTCCTTCACATCCTCTGTGAGGGCAATATTTGGTTAGATTTACTATGGTAATTTTTCTGGGTTTTTTTTGTTTGATTTCTTTTTCTTACCGTATGTTTTCTCAGTCTTCCACCCTTCTCATCTACAGTTCTGCCAACATGCATCATTTATTTAATACCACATTAAATCCCCTTCCTTCCATGCCTTATTTTTGTCATGCAGTTTCTTTCCATACCTAGGGAATTTGTGGAGATAAATAAAGTCTGAGCTAATATCCCTGGAATCTCCTCTTATGCCTCCATCCAAAGCCTTCCATGGGACATCAATCATCTTTGAATGAGAAGGTTCTTCTCATTGTAATGACGCTAATCTCTACATAATTTCACTGTCATTAACTGCAATTGAGGTTCATTCTCTGCAGATGCTGGAACTGGAGAATTACCAGATCCCATATCGTCTTGAGAAAAGTGTGTGTTCTAGTACTGAGCTTCTGGATTCTGGTCCCTCCTCTGTCACTTCAACATCCTAATCTAGGAAAGGAGCAGAACTATGCTGATCCATTTTATGGATTTATGAAGCTTAAGGGAGAGGGTTTTGTGAGGCTCAAAAGGAATTAGGGTCCCAATTGGGGTCTATTTGTGCCTGTTAAATCCCACCCCATGTAGTTTTAAGAACCTTAAGGGAAAGCTGCTGAAGTGTGAGCAAAACACACTGTTGGTTGCTACATCAGAGCTGTGAATGTTACCCCAATTCTTCCTACTCCAGAATCACCGGCGCCCATCACTTTATCTACAGATCCTGGCAATATAGGTGTCATGACAAACACAACTAAGCAGGGCTGATTGAATGCAGCAGAGGGAAGTTTTGTGCGTGCACGCTAGCCGGTTCCTTACATACTGCCCTTCTTTGGCAACTCCCACCCTCAAGAGCCTGTGGGCAGACAGATGGCACGTGAGAGGTCAGCACTAATGTGCATTGTGACAATAAGAAAGGGATCTCTCGAGTAGAGTCACAATACCCTGAAACATAAGGACCTCTGGCTGGACGTCAACAAGCAACACCACATGATCAATCTGCACACCTGAGCACAACAGCCTAGACAAGTCCTAAGAAATGGGCAACTTGCTGGACAATCAGAGCCATTCTGGCTGTAAATAAACCAGAACACAGGCCTCACCCATGTTCAGAAGATGACACCAGAGTGACTTCCTCAGGCAACTGCAATCCTCAGCTACCGTAGGAGATAGGGGTGTGATTCCCACAACACGCTTGCACTAACTTTCATCAAGCTAGTGCACTAAAAATAGTAGTGCAAGCTCACTGCCTGGTGCATAATCCCACCTGTAGCCCATGAGCACGGCTGGCCCACCCATATGGGTGAACTAGGCGGTTGCCTGGGGTGCCAGGCTTTAAGGGGCACCAAATTAAATGGAAATGAATTTTTTCTCTATTTTAAAAATATATTAATATGTAATCTCTTATAACATATGGGGAGTGGGGCGCCAATTCATAGTTTTCTTAGGGTGCCAAAAAACCCTTGGGCCAGCTCTGTCCATGAGTATGCACTTATGTCGCTAGCCCACGCTCCTGCAGGCACGCTATTTGTTTTCATGCGCTAGCTCAATGAAAGCAAGTACAAAAATGTCAATGCAAGCTGGGAAAATCACAGCCTTACTTCCACGTGTAGACATAGGCTTGGAGCTTAACCCTTCTGCTTAGAAGAGAGAGAAAGCAAAGCCCTATATTCCCATTAAGGGGTGTTCCATGTTACTGGCTGACTATACAAGTTGGTACAAATGAGAATGGGCTACTGGCCAGGCATTCCTCGTGAGAGCTCTAGGGCTATGTCTACACTAGAAAAAGTTAGGTGAGTTTTATTCAGGCGACTTAATAAGGTCAACTTTAAGTCAACTTAAAGTCGACCTTATTAAGTTGACTTAATAATGTGGCTATCCTGAACGGGGACTTAGTAAGTCCACCTAACTGCCCTTAAGTCATCGACTTAAGGGTTAATCCATGTCCACAGTGTGCTTAAGTCGAACTAAGGAGTCAACTTAAGGGTTAGGTCAACCTAACCGGCGGTTCTTACTAAGTCGACCTAAGCTTTCATTAAGTCGATTTAAGGAATTTCTTAAGTCGACTTAATGAAAGTCCAGTGTGGACGGGTAGTAATTTAGGTCGACTCAAGGCAACTTAAATTGACCTAAATTGCCAGTGTAGACATACCCTATGACTTTGGCGGTGTTCTCCTTCATGGTTCAAAATAGCCTGTATCAGATGAAGTCCTGGACTCCCTGCAAAGACTAGCCTTTTCCACAAGCATTTGAAAATTTGGCAGTGGGGAGAAATGTTAATTGTAAAGGTGAGAAATGGTTTCAGAAGGAGTGGGGTTTTCAATGGGCTATCTTAGCTTAAAAATACAGCCTGCTGCAGTACTTTATGACCAAGACACCCAGAATCCTTTTTAGCACTTTTAATGTATCTAGAAATAAAGTAAAATAAACAATTAACATGTGTGTATACCAGCTCCAGGTTAGGAAAGTGCTCAGTAATAATTATTAATAAAAGAGGCGCAGGCACTAAAAAGTCGGAGGAGACGGTACTCTCTCTCCTTGGTAATTTACTTACTTAGAAAGGCAACAAATAAACTGCTGTATGGGTGTCAAGCTGAAACCAGGGTGAATTGTGTGTCTGAGGATGAGGAGATTAAATAAGGTGACTGGATTGACACCGGGAATTCTGAAAAAAATGCTGCAAAGGTAAAAAGTCATAGCCCTTTGCTTGCTGATTGAGAAAACATTTATGCCACTATTTATGCTGATGGCCCTTTCTCTCTTTAATTTCACTTCCAGAGAACTCTAACATGTCCCCTCTGCGTGATATTTGAATCAGCATATGCCGACAGAGGTCGAATAAGATGGTGTCTGCACATTGTGTTATGGGGTACTGACACTTACTAAATTATGCTGTTAAATACTGTAGTACAGCTATAAACTGTATTGAAGGGCCATGGAATGCAGCCAGACCTTTTCTAAGAAAGAAAGAGCACTTTTTGGAACCATGCCTGTGCCCATAATTTTCTCTTCTTCTCAGAATGGTGTGAAGCAACAAGGAAGGTCTTGGAAAGTCAAATTTAGGAGCCTATAGCAATCCTTGAAAGAATGGGGCTGAGATTTGGTTCCTGGTATCAGGCTATGGATGCTAACATTTGGCCTACTTTACATTAGGAGCTTCTGAAATCCCACCATCCAACACACACCATTATTATTTATTGGAGCTCACTGGGGAAAAAATGGAATTTCTGGCTCCTGGGAAATTCTAGTAGCATACCATTTCTTTGCATCCAAACTTAGGACAAAAAAAAACAGTGTCAAAACTTTTCATGGGACAAGAATTCCCCCAAAAATGTCAGTTGGGAAATTTTCATGCTCGACGGCATCTCAGCCAGAGGGAAGATTGCAGTGTATCATGGTAGCTGTCATTCAACCAAGGAACCTGGTGCATAAGGGGGAAATGGAGGCATGAGATCCCCAAACTACAACTCCAATGAGACTCTGTCACAGGTCAGATGGAAGCAAATCAAAGTCAAATGATCAGAAACAAAATATTTATTGTTTCCGTTTCCCAATGGAAAATCCAATTTTCTGGAAGACTTTCAGACAGAAAACTCCCATCCAGGAGTAGTACAAGGAAACAATGAGACGGCTGCAGGCAACACTGTAGACAATGGTCTCAGCACACCAGCAACCTAGCCGTGGTCAAGCTTCCAGAGGGGGAATATGAAGGTCTCAGTGGTGCAGGGGTAAGAGAGGTGAATGGACATGAAGAGATATGGATGACGTGTTGTGGGAATCTTTAGACAGCTAACACTATTCATGCTCTGGTACATTACACAGCAGTTTGCCAGAACAAAAGGAGATGATGGTTTTGGTGAACAAGGAACAAAAAGGAGAGGGCTTAAAGGAAGGAAGTTAAAGAAGGGGGGAAGGAAGGGACCCTAGTCAGTATGAGGGTGTGAGGCAGGGAATCCAAAGGACTGGGAGGAGGAACTGAAGACAGAGATATGGGCAGTAGTGGTGGCCTGATTTGCAGCTGGAAGCTGAGAATCAGACATTTGAATTTCATGTGGCTGAAACAGAGAGGGATTGGTGGGGCGTTTTGCTGAAAATGGCCTGGCAGAGGTACGGTATTATGGCCAGGTGGGCAGAGCGAAAGGTGAGACAATTAAATAGAGTCCCATTCAATTACACCACAAAAAGGCAGACAGCTAAAAATCGATAATTTTTAAGAGCTTGTATACAAATTATAGAAATCTAACTACTAAGATGTGTGAACTGGCGTGCCTCATATTAAATGAGGATATTGATAAAACAAGCATCAAAGAAATGCTTGGTGGAATGAGGAGAATCAATGGGATGGAGTAATACCAGGATACAAACTAGATCAGAAGGACAAAATAGGTTGTACTGGTGGGGAAATGGCACTATATGTGAAAGAAAGCACACAGTCAAATGAAATAAAAAATCTGAAATGATCCAAATGATGCCGTAGACTCTCTATGGATAGCAATTCCATGCGTGAATAATAAGAATATAGAGGCTGGGATATACTACAGACCACCTGAGCAGAATGATGATAGTGAGAGTGACATGCTCATGGAAATTAGACAAGCTATAAGAATAAAAAACTCCATAATATTGGGGAAGTTCCATTATTTTCATATTGACTGGGTACATATCACCTCAGGACAGGATGCAGAGATAAAGTTTATGGACAACTTAAAAGATTGCTTCTTGGTACAGCTAGCCCTGAGATCCACAAAAGAAGAGGCAATTCATAGAATCATAGGGCTGGAAGGGACCTCACGAGGTCATCTAGTCCAACCCCCTGCTAAAAGCAGGACCACTCCCACTAAATCACCCCAGCCAGGGTTTCGTCTAACCGGGCCTTAAATATCTCCAAAGACATAGATTCCACCACCTCCCTAGATAGCCCATTCCAATGCTTCACCACCCTCCTAGTGAGAAAGTTTTTCCTAATGTCCAACTTAGACCTCCCCAGCCACAACTTGAAACTATTGCTCCTTGTTCTGTCCTCTGTTACTACTGAGAACAGCCTAGCTTCCTCCTCTTTGGAGCATCTCTTCAAGTAGTTGAATGTTGCTATCAAATCTCCCCTCAGTCTTCTCTTCTGTAGACTAAATAAGACTAGTTCCTTCAGTCTCTCCTCATAAGTCATGTGCCCCAGCACCCTAATCATTTTCATTGCCCTCCGCTGGACTCTTTCTAATTTGTCAACATCCTTTTTGTAGTGGGGAGCCCGAAACTGGACACAGTATTCCAGATGCGGCCTGACCAGTGTCAAATAGAGGGGAATTATCACATCTCTCAATCTGGTGCAGCCCAATATGCTATTGGCCTTTTTGGCAACAAGAGCACACTGTTGGCTCATATCCAGCTTCCTGTCCACCATAACCCCCAGCTCCTTTTCTACAAAGATGCTACTTAGCCAATCGGTTCCCAGCCTGTAGCAGAACATGGGATTTTTCCGTCCTAAGTGCAGGACTTTACACTTGTCCTTGTTGAACCTCATCAGTTTTCTTTTGACCCAATGCTCCAATCTGTCTAGGTCTTCCTGAATCCTCTCCCTGTGCTCCAGCGTGTCTACCATTCCCCCCAGCTTGGTGTCACCCTTGAATTTACTGAGCATGCAATCTATCACATCATCCAGATCATTAATGAAGATGTATCTATGTATCTACAATGTACCATGTATCTATGATTCTATGTTGAACAGAACCGGCCCCAGGACCGACCCCTGGGGCACTCCACTCACTACTGTTTGCCAACTAGACATTGAGCCATTGATTCCTGCCCAATGATCTAGTCAGTTTTCTATCCAATTTACAGTCCATTCATCCAACCCATAGTTCCTTAATTTGCTGACAAGAATGTTGTGGGAAACAGTGTCAAAAGCTTTGCTAAAGTCGAGGTATATCACATCAATGGCTATTCCCGCATCCACAAATCCAGTCATCTCATCATAGAAGGAAATCAGGTTGGTCAGGCACGATTTGCCCTTGCTGAATCCATGCTGACTGTTCCTGATCACTCTATTCTTCTCCAAGTGTTCAGAATGGATTCTTTGAGGACCTTGTCAGGCTTTATCCCCAAAAGGGGGAAGGGTGCCCAAACAAATACCCGGTCCATTATACGCGGATGCTAGGGGAGCTCCCAAAACCCCTAGGCAAAGACCACCACTAGCAATGAATTTCTGTTTATTCACTATGCATGTGACTTTTATTACTGCATACAGATTACACAGATTAAGGCAGTGATTAATAATACAATAAATAGCCACAAGCACTCTAAACTACAATGCCACTTATTGCATGAATACAGATTCAGGGTTTTTCATCAATTATGGCTTTAAACACATAACATATAGAGAATTTAACAAAGCCCAATACATATAAACCAAAACAATCAAGAACACAAGCCCATATGTAAAACACAATCACACAGGATCCTTTGTACTATTGTATATGGATCTCATTCACACCCATTGGGTCACAGGGTTCACCGGTGCACCCTTGCTTTAAGACCTTTGCAGGCCTTGGGCAGCTGCACACATGATTAGTCCCAGACCTGGTCAATGGTTATCCCCCATTCGCACTTTCCCCTCCCCAGCAGCACAGTTACAGGAGCACGAACGCCAAGCACAGAGGGCGCCTGTTTATACACTCACACAAGAAGGGGATCCAGTGGGTCACGAGGTTCACCTGTGCACCCTTGCTTTCAAAGCCTCGGCAGGCCTTGGGGCGGCTGTCCACAGGTTAAGTCTCAGACCTGGTCACCGGTTAAAGTTTCCTTACACACAATCTCTGACACAACTTTGCTTTCATCCTCCTGATCAATTATGAACACACAACACACAAGTAGAAATACTAACACAACTATACCCAAAGCAAATCCTATACCTACCCCAATTCCTACATCAACCCCAAACCCAAGATTGGTGCTGCTATTGTTCATTATCTAAAAGTCTCAGCATAAAGCTGAGAAAAACCTTAAACATTTTTGTTGCTTTGTTTGAGAGTCAGTTCTGACCCCCTACTTTGGTTACCTTTCCTTTATTGAAATTGGTGTCGGGTTGCTAGTCCGACCTTTCCTCAGCTGGCCAGGCCTCGGTGCTTTACATCTGGTCCTGTTGTCCACGTCCCACAGAGAGCCAGTCGGGGAGTGCCCCAGGGGGTGATCAGGCCCTCAGAGCTGCCCCAGAACTAACTGGGACAACAACTCCGAATTCCTCCCCCCCCGCCAATCAGGCCTCCTTTTATTGCTCAAAACCACAGTGACATGGTTTTTTGCTAATTCATGCGGTCCAGCTGCCCCGTCTAGTGTCAGGGACATTTTGACCTTCCTCTTTTTCTGTGGTCAGCTAGCCAGAGTGCTGGGGACCTTTACCCTTCCCCTTTTTTCTGCGGTTAGCTGCCTGCATCCTGTTTTTGCACTTTCATACTATCAGACTTTATTGCTAAATGAATGGTTGTGGTTTTTCCCATATCCATGCCCTTTTGACCTCTGATACAGGGGTAACTCCCCCTGAAGTCAATGGTTTTTATCTCTGTTTAATTGGGGATGAAGCTGGGTGCTGGGGCAGAAGAATGGTGGTGTGGAAAGGGAATCTCCTGACTTTAAAACAGACACAGACTTCACTTTTACTTGTCCCTAAGGCTTGATCACTTTCAGCTCCCCGTCTTTACTTCCTGCACAGTGCAGGAGGTGTGGTGGAAGCGAAGAAAAAAGGTGACAGCCTGAGCTGTATCAAAATGAGAGGAAAGATAGAATGATTTTGTTCTTTAAGAGTAACCACCTTCCTGCATACAGACTCCATCTCCAATGTCTTTCTCTCCCCTGCCCAGGAATCTTCCTGAGCCAGGGCTCCCAGCAGCCTGGATTTTTTGTATCACTCAGCTCTGCACCTCATGCTCCACCAAAGCTAATTATTTCTTCTTACCATGAATCTCTTCAGCCTACACTTCCCAGCCCCTCCCCACCGCCACCACCCAAAAAAATAGCAGTATGTTTCTTATTTGTGAGCATCTGCCCTGAGTTCCCAGCAACAATTTTCTTATCATAAAACCTTTCAACTCAGATATTTTTGTCTTCTTCCTCAGAATATGTCCCTATCCTTAGTTCTCCCACCCACTCCTTTGTGTCCCTCCCCACAGACACAAACACACTCTCCCTCCTCTCACGTTGCCTTAACAAAGTCACAAAAGTAGAATAAAACAGGTTGTAGCAATGGAAGAAGAACACATTCCTTGTCCTTTCCGAGAAGGGAAGAAGGTTCCTCCGCAAGGATGCTGCTGGTTTGATTCTATCTTCTCTTTTGTCCCATGCTATTGTTTTTTCAAAGCACATACTCCTCAACCAGGATTGGAGCCACTTTGTTTTAGGCACAGTATATGCTCATAGGGGACATCTACACTGGTGGCTGTGATTGGAGCTTTGGAAGGCATGCTCACGCTAGCTTTAATCTACCTCACATGTGAAAACAGTTGTGAAGATGCAGGAAGTGGAGAGGACCTCGGCACGTGCTAGAAACACAAATGTCTACCCAGGTTTCCAGGTGGCCTTACGTTGCTCACGCTGAAGCTTCCATTGCCATGTCTTCCCTGCTATTTTAACCACGCTAGTTAGATTAACACGAGTGTAGGTGTTCCTACCCAAGCCGCAGTCACGCCTCTGACTGCTTAGACGAAGTTCGTCCTTGCTGACAGTCTAAATGAGCAAAAGGAAGGAAGGAAGGCCATTACCCTTGTTGTATGGATGAGGAACTGAGGCATAGAGAAATGAAGTGACTTTCCTAAGGTTACACAGGAGCACACACTCCTAGGCCCTAGATCAGTTCTCTCTCTTATTAGACATAGGCTTGTTGCAGGTGGGACACCCGAGGACGGGCTGGGGGCTAGCAACAGTTCGTTTAGGTTCGTTGCCCGGAGTGCGCAGCACCAATAACCACACCAGGGCGGAGAAGCACACTAAGATTTATTTGAGATCTCAAGCAGGCACACGGAGACAGGCATGTCTCAAATCATGCGCACCCCCGCTCAGTTACAGTAACTCTTATATAGTTTTCTTTTGCTGTGTGTGTGAAAAGATCCCACCCCCCTCCTCTTTGGGTGAGAAGCAAGCTTTCAAGGTTGTGTTATAATTGCAAGCGGAGACCGGCTGAGACCGGTACTGTTATTCCATTATGAGGAACAGGTTATCAGTTCCTGCAACCGGGGAACATCCTTATATGGGGCTGTTGTTGGGATTGTTGGGCGCCAGTTATGTCCCAGCTGTGTCCGAGTCTGGAGCGAAGGGGATTCATCGACACTGTGGCCTTCCACCCCACCGAGTTACCCAGTGCGCGACCCCAGACACAGCCAGGGGCATCAACAGGCTCCAGATGCAAAGTTGACATATGGACCTGAACTTCCTCAAAGCTGAAAGGCTCAGAACCAGGTGTTACCATAACACCTTGTACCAATGAGTCCCAACCTTCTTGGCTCGAGAACCACAGATATCATTGTTACAAACCCAAAGGGCCACCAGTCTCCACCAGCAGCCTCCTCCTGTCTCCGCACTGCAGTCAGACAGCAGGAATTCAGCAAGAAGGCTGCCTCCTTGTTGATCTCCGTCCCCTTGGCTGCAGCAGGGAAATCACATGCATCCTATAGCCCAGTTCACTCTACCTGGGTTCCTAGGCAATGGCTTCCTTCTTCAGCCACAGGGATGGGAGATCAGTACTTCCCTCCCTCTGGCTTCAGCTGGGACAGCAGCACCTATGGACCCAGACAGAGCACTTTGCCATGCTCCCTGTTACAGCCAGGGGGAGGGGAGTGCTGATCTCCCATCCCCTTGCCTGTAGCAAGGAGCCTGCACCGGTCTTTTAGCCCCATGGAATCGCACTCTGCCTGGATGCAGAGGCAGCAGCTCCCTTCTGGAGTCAGTGGGAGGGGTGCAGTGGGCAACTTTAAAAGACCCTGTGGGTCGCTTGTGGTCCGCAGGCCACAGGCTGGGAATTATTGCTCTACACTTTGCAGCAAGGTGTTTCATTTATAGGGCTCCCCAATCACAGCAGAAGAGACAGTCTCTGCCCCAAATAGCTTACAATCTAAAGAAACAACAACAAAACAGATGACTGGTGGAGGAAACTGAGCCCTGGTCTATACTGACAGAGATGTTCGACATAATGCTACTCACCTCAACCTTCTGCAGTGTCAGTCTCCACTCTCAGAGCAGTAAATTCAAATTAAACGGCGCTATAATTCGACCTGATAACACCACCGCAGTAAGTGGCATAGCACTAAGGTCAAAATCTACAATTTGAATTTAGGTCCGTGTAGCCAGAGAGTAGTTCTAATCTTGCTTTTCCTGTTTTTCCAGTCTGCTGCATCAGAGCAACATAGCTCCTCCCCTGTCTGGAGTTCCGGAAAGTTTTCAATTAATTCCCCTCTCTGTACACAGCACTGTGCCTCTCTGTTGTGCCTGCAGCAGAGATATAGCACAGAAAGCTTTTCCTGCTTTTTTTTTCCTTAGAGAGGGGGGGAAGTGAGTGGAGGATGACTGCCTCCCCACAAGCCCCTGTGCCCACTACCTACAGTGCAACGCCTTTCAGGAAGTAATTCAGCAGTGGGGACAAGAGACCCCAGCGAGGAGCTTGCTGTATGATCACTCGCATTCGCCTTCTGTAATATGACAACCTAAAATTAAATTATAATCCCACCCCCAGTATGGACTAGCCCAGAGGCAGCATACAGACAACAAGGAAGGATAGTCTTGCAAATAAGCCACGGACCTGGAACTGAGCAGAATTGTTCTAATTTGGAGCTGTTGATCAAATTACAGATTTCGAATGCTGGTCACCGAAGTACAGAACTGATTTACTTCAAACTTGGCCTGTCCTACACGTAAAACTTAGATTAACCTAGCTACATTGTTCAGGGCATCCAATCTGATCCTTGTGTAGATGCAGTTAGGTTTGACAGAAAAATTCCTCTGGCAACCTAGCTCTCACCTCTCAGAGAAGTAGTTTACCTACACTGTGGGAAAAAACCCATCTGATACTGTCGGAAGTGTCTACACACTACACAAGAGGCTCTGTTAAGTCGACTTAACCGAGGTCGACTTTAAATCGACCTAAAGTCGACCTTGTTAAGTCGACTTAGAGAGTCCACAGCCCTGCGTCCACACTGGCAGGTGCTAGGTCAATGGAGGAGTGGCCAGGAACTCTACACGGGGGCCTGGAAGCCAATTAGGTCGATTTAAGGGCTACTCCCCATCTACACTGGCTTAAGTCGACTTAATAAGGTTGATTTAAGCCTTAGGTCAACCTTCAGAGGTGGTGTTATTAAGTCAACTTAAGGAAGCGCTTTAGTCGACTTAATAAAAGCCCCGTGTGGACGCAGGAGTCTGTAGGTCAACTTAAGCATCCTTAAATCGACCTAAGGCTCCAGTGTGAACGTACCCTTTAGTACTATACTACAGCTGTGGCATCTATAGTATAGACCTGGCCTTAGACTATTTTGTAGCATTCATTGAGATTTAAAAACCATATTAAGCATAAAGACGGTATGTTTTGTGCTTTAACTGATAGTGTACTAGACCAGTGTTCTCGATCTTTCTGATACCAAGGACCGCCTTGCTGCCTTCCTAAATGTTGTCAGGGAGAGCTCAGAGACTGGCGTCAGTCCACAAACCAGTCATTGAGAAACACTGGACTAGACTCTATAAAAAATTCCAGTTATTGAGAGCAGATCTCCCCTGCCTGCTCTTTTCAGTGGCATTCAAATGGAGAGATGCAAGTTACCTAAAATAACGTGTGTATCTTCATTTGAATCCCCAATGACCTGCGCACACACTGTGTGGGTTCGAAGGGAGGGGCCTCCCTTTGAATCAGCATTACCCAGTTGCTGGGGTGGTGTTGCAGGATGGACTTCCTAATCAGCTAAGCGGGTCTTCACAGCCCCAATCAGTTGATGAGGAAGTTCTAACTGACAACAGCCAGTTTACGCCCATCAGTAAAGACCTTCCCTAAATATAGTGGGCATCAAGCACAAGGGGCCGGATTTAAAGCCTAAAGCTCATCTAGTTACATATTCCACTCTGAGCTGAGAATAAGTATATACAATTTTAGCGCTATTTGTTGGCCAAAGTTATGAGCAACTGAAAAAGAGGAATTGCAATTCAATCTTACGTATAGCATGTGACTCTATGCACATTATAACTCCTCAGTTTAGCAATGAGTCAAGTATGTTGGAAGACAGAATTTTATTGTATTATATTTTAGAGCCTGGATTGCTTACTAAATTGAGCAGATCACGTGCGTTTTCCTGACAATTGTAGCCATATAACAAATTTTAATGGTGTCGATTGTACATTAAGAATGTAACAACAGACACATAAAGAGGAAACCTTATAGCAAAAAGAGAACTCTACATTTAGAACTATCCTGAGTGTGAGATTTGAAAGAACTAAGAGCTAAAAGATGCAGACAGCAGTTTTTCAGGGTCCTTAACCTTGATGAATAAATGAATAAAATCCCTTTAAAACCCACAGCGTTTCTTTCAAGTGATTTCCAGCAAGTTAATGATCAAGAGAAGCAGAGAAAATTACTGGGAAAGGAGATGACTTTCCTCAGTAGGTTCTCACCATGGAGACTGCCAGACAGACCTGAGATGTAAGCACATAATATGCAAGGCAAAATATGAGGGACTAAGGGAAGATTGGGTTTTGGGGGTTTTTTAAGCTGTCCACGCTACATTCTGAACACAAGTCAATTGACAGCACAACTCTAGAATGTGACCAAATGAGAGCTTTGGATGCTGTTCTGGAACCTTCTAATTCCTTCTCTCTAGGTTCTTATACAGATCTCATCAACACAGCATCCTGAGCACCTCACAACCAGGGATGGATTTATCCCTGTGAGGCAGGGGGGTATTAGCCCCATTTTACAAATGTGGAACTGAGACATTAATGGTAAGTTCCTAAGTGATTTAGGAGCCAAAGGCTCATTAACTTGCAGGAAGACTTACGCTCCTAAGTGAAAAGTTTATCCTAAATAATGTGCACAAACACCTCCTCTGTCTGAGCTGGGAATTGAACCCACATTTCCTGACTCCCCATTGAGCATCCCTGCACTCCACACCTATATGACCGCCACCTACAGGGAGGGTCCTCTTCACAGGCAATCATTGGGCATTGACCTTGCAGAACAAGAAACCCCCTGCAGTAGGAATTTTGGGTCGGATTTCATTGCTCAAGATCTGACCTTTCTCCCATTGAAATCCGGTGACACACCTATATCACTTTCATGAGGAGCAGGACTGGGTGGCTCAAAGCTTCTCAAAAATGAAGGCCACACTGTGGTGCCCCTAGAGTAGGTCTACTATGGAGCTGGAAGGTGAAATCTCCAGCTTGGGTAGACTTGTCGGGTAGACATGCCCATCCTACCTACCATTGCCATCACGACATGGTGGACTTAACATCCAAGTGCCTACCTCGGGTCCTAGGTGCTGGGAGGACTGTAGCTGGGACAGCTAGCCCATTCCTGTGCCCATACCACCATCACTACACTGGTCTTTTCAGCATGTCTAACTGAGCTGGAAATTATACCTTCTGGCTCCAGTGTAGACCTCCCCTTACTGACCTTGGCTGAGCTGGATCCTCCACACTTGTGCTGGCCCTTTACACGGGGGAAAGGTGCCAGAGCAGCACACAAGAGTGCTAAATTCCAATATCCAGTTGGGGCAGGATTCCCCCCATTCAGCAAGTGCAGAGGACAACCATAAGGCTGCCTCCTGAGGACTCAAAGCCAAGAGGGACAGCGCAAGTCTTGGGTGAGAGGGGCATTTCCAAGGAAGGGCTCCAGCACTGCAGAGATGCTGAGACTGCTGTAATACAGACAGCACCAAGGAGCTGTCTCAGTCATGCTAGGGGCCTCTGCAGCCCCCCAATATTGGGAGGAAGCAAAAGCAGCTAAAGGTCCCCTTCTCCCTGAGCTGGGAGCTCTGTGCTGCACCCCTTAGAAGCTCAGTATGGAATCTCACCCACCAAGCAGCACAGAACATCACTGGTGCATCTCACACTCTGGTCCTTAGACATCCCAGTGACGTGGAGCTCTGGAAACATCTGTGGTTGCTACTGAGCACCTGCCTACCAGCTCCGGCCGTCAGCACCACGCACGGCATGCAGCTCTCCAACAGGCCAGTCAATGGCCTGGCGCTAGTGTTGCTCAGGGCAGAATTTGGCCCATACAAGCTAAGAGAAAAAGAACAAGGGTGAGTCAGCTGGTCCATCCCCTCCTAGTGTTCGCACGTGATTTGTTCTCGTTAGCCAACATGCCCAGCTGACGCCCAGCTGGCGACGTGCTTGTGGCTCCCTTTGCCCCTCCGCTTTGTGGGCCAGACCACCTTTTGCTAATCACTTGCAATTAGCTCTTTTATCATTTTCACTGCTATTCAGCTGCAGATTCATCAAATATGGCTCAGGAGGTTCCTGGCAGCACCTCATGTGACGTGTGAGGAAATGCTCCTCCTGCCCAATGCAGCATGCCAGTCTGAAAGTGGAGCACACGGCCTCCTGTACCAGCTCCCAGCACAGGGAGTTTGCAGTGAAACTTCATGGGATCCTCTTTCCTTCAAAAGAGTAATTACAGGGGGGACTTAACAGGGCCTCAGGGAATGTCCTGAAAGAGTTAAAAGATGTGGTTACCTTCAAATCAAGGACCTTAGTAAATCAGGGTGAGCAATGGATTTTGGAGCCTTTCATGTCCAGGGTACTGGTTAAAAACCAGAAGAGCGAATGCAAAATCCCACATGTAAGGCAAGGGGCTGCCTTTCTTCTATTCACTGCCTTGCCTTTATTTATATCGAGTTCATCAATATTATGATCTTCAGCAGCAATGAAAGGAACCTGCAGGCCTGTATCCAACAAGACATTAGCTTGAGGCCTGTGAACCTCGGCACACGTGGTAATGCCTAAATTTTCGGGAACTGAAAATGGCATGGGAGGAGGAATTATGTCCATGATGACATCAGCCAACCACAGAAATATAAACTAACATCAGCTCTTGGAAAGTTTTGGAACCCCAAACTTCCAAATCCTCTGCCTCAACTCATTGGGCCGCCCCCCCCCCCGCGGTTTAGCCAGAGAGCAATTATCAGGAAGACCACCAGCATCAAGAGATGGTTTCTTGAGCAGGGCCTAATTGTATCTTCCTGACGGACAACTTATATCCTGTCCCTTCATCCTTGAAGGAACAAACAGACAGACTCAGCTAACAGTATGTCCCCTGATGGCCTTCATCAGCCAGGAAAGACATGGGTCCAATTCCCCATCATATACCAAGCGTCTCAATGACAGACCCTGGGTGGGACTGAAGGAGAAATGATGATGCACTGTTGGTTCCCTGGAGATACCGTGCGGTCACCATAAAGGCAGACTGTTCCCTCTCAACAACTTTATCTGCAAAGTAACATGAAAATTCCTCACAGCAGGGGAGCGTTGACAGGCTGTGCTGAAAAAATTAAAAAGCAGATTTCCTCAAACGTTTCCGCATCCCATGAATCTATTTCTTCCTTTATCATCCTCCTTTACAGTCTTCCCTTTTATTTATGCTTCCCCCAGACACATGTATCCACATCCAAGCATCTTGTCAGACAGTAAAGTTGTTCTTTGAATCCACTGCTTGCTTATGTCCCCTTCTCACAAAAAGGTGGAGCCCCTCCTGTGAGCTGATGAGTGCCCTGAGTTCCTACCAAGTTGCAACCCACACTTGATGAAATTTGCCCCTTTGCAGAAGGCCTACCCGAGACCTAAGTCCTAAATATTGAGGTTTTATGTGGGACTTAAGGCCTTCTACACACAGATGGATAAAGCCCTTAACTTGGATGGTCTCATGCCGGAAGGATCAAACTGACCTATTGCGAGAGTTAAAGAGGCTCACCTGATTCTCTCTCTTCTCTGCTCTACCAGTTCAAGACTCCTCTGAATTTTCCCTTCACTGCTGGTCAAACATTTGCCCACCAGAATAACCAGCCAGCCTTCTCACAGATTTCCCCACATTCCTTTGTAAGGCACATCTCTGAACTAAAGGAATCTGAAACCCACTCATCTGAGCTCACTGATCTCTGTGTGTAGGAACTTTTTAAATGCAAATGCTATTTTATAACTATACTCCACACGCAGCCCTTTCCCACAGGTCTCTCTCCTCACTTGTGCCTATTGCTTAATGGTTAAACAATAACCTCAAGATCTTTCTTCTACATTCAAAATCCAGATCCAGAACCAAATTTTAAACTCGAGTCGATCTCTAACCCACATCCATTTCTTCCATGCTGCTTGCAACCCAGGAGTTTGATCCATTTATCTTTGTCTATTGCCTGATTTTCACAGCTGCTTTTTTCCTCATCCTCTGATTTTCACCTCAATGCCCAAAGACCTTCTTCTTGTCATGTTCCCACACCCATAACCACTGGTGAACCAGAGCCAGCCATGTCCTGGATTATAGTATCCCCAAACTTTGGGCCGGTTCCTACCTGGATCCAAATTCTATGTCTCCAACCCTGTAACCAGTGGATGCTGAGAAAATGGTGAATCATCAAACATAATTGCCTTGTGCCATAATTAATAAAGAAATATTGAACAAGGAAATGATGAAAATGCACGGGAGGTGCACGGCTGGATGTTTAAATGTGGTGCATGTTCATTTCCCTCCCCCCAACAAGTGTGTAAAGAGCTACACATATGTAGGAGTGGATGAGGTGGGGGGAGGTGAAAGGGGAGTTGAAATCTTGATGTTTGAAGGTGAAAAGAGTCTTTATATCTGGATTAGTGGAGCCCAGGGGCCTTCAAAAATAGTTCAAATTCCCTTTTTTGAGTAATGGAGAAGTAGTTTGCATTGATCTTAAGAATTTGCTTATAGTTTTCCCCCGAGTTCAATGTACTGGGGAGTGGAATGCTGACACAGCTGAAAAGTTTTATGAACCTCAGGTAACAGCGTGAAAGGAAATTTTAATAAATATTACATTTATTTAAATTTAATTTTTTCCTTGTTAATAATAAAAGCCAACCTTGGTCTTCTGGGCTTTTTTCATATGCCTGCTTAATACAGCAGCCAGATTGTGGAATTATTTATATTTTAACTTCGTTTTCAGTAAATCGTCAATCATCCGCCTTTCAAGAACATTAAATTCAGAGACGAGTGACAGGGAAGAAGGAGATTGGAAAATAAATATTGACTTTTAGGGTTTTTTTTTTTAAATAGTGGGTTAGAAATAGAAGCTGTTGCGGGTGGGAAAGAAAGCAAGCAGTTTGTACCTATAGATTTCTTGCCACCACAGACCAGCTTTCCTGCTTCTGTTTGATATGCAAGAAGCCATGTCAGGGGTATCGATATCACAGGAGAACTCAGGTCCTGGTGGCTTAGGCCCAGATCCTCAAAGATATTTAGGACCAAACTTCCATTGATTTAGTTAGGTGCCTAAACATCTTTGAGGATCTAGGCCTGGTGGGTTACAGGGCCAATTGGATAAGATTCTCTGGCCTGTGACATGCAGAAGGTAGAGTAGATAATCTCATGGTGCCTTCTAGTTTTAAAACCTATGAGTCTAGTCCCTTCCACGTAGAGTTCTGTGGGGTGGGCCATACCACTTAAAACACCCAGGCAATAGCTGGTTTTCTGAGCCAAATCCAGGAAAAGTGGGGCTGGCACAGGTAGGAAACCCAATAGATTACGTTTGCCATGTGAAAGCCCGAATATCATCATCTCCATCGTGATGGCTACTAGCATGTTCTTCCCACCCAAAGTACAAGAGACACGCCCAATTGTCCCCTTTTTTCTCCTCTCCCAAAGGATAGGTTGAGAGATGCCTCATGCCCCTATGTCTCCTTTCCAGTGGCAGGACAGCCTTCTTTGGCCTACATGCTGGCCGGCAATCTCAGGTCGCTCTTCAATTTCATCGAGTTACCTCTGCATTGAGCCTGACTTCTTGTGCTTGTGCTTCCTGAAATATATCTCTCAGGGGACGTCTACACTGGCAAGTTAGGTTGACTTAGAATCATAGAATCATAGGGTTGGAAGGGACCTCACGAGGTCATCTAGTCCAACCCCCTGCTAAAAAGCAGGACCACTCCCCCTAAATCACCCCAGCCAGGGTTTTGTCTAACCTAGCCTTAAAAATCTCCAAAGATGGAGATTCTACCACCTCCCTAGATAGCCCATTCCAATGCTTCACCACCCTCCTAGTGAGAAAGTTTTTCCTAATATCCAACCTTGACCTCCCCAGCTGTAATTTGAAACCATTGTTCCTTGTTCTGACCTCTGTTACCCTCGAGAACAGCCTAGCTCCCTCCTCTTTGGAGCAACCCTTCAAGTAGTTGAGGGTTGCTATCAAATCTCCCCTCAGTCTTCTCTTCTGTAGACTAAATAAGCCTAGTTCCTTCAGTCTCTCCTCATAAGTCATGTGCCCCAGCCCCCTAATCATTCTTGTTGCCCTCCACTGGACTCTTTCTAATTTGTCCACATCCTTTCTGTAGTGGGGAGCCCAAAACTGGACACAGTATTCCAGATGCGGCCTCACCAGTGTCGAATAGAGGTGAATTATCACATCCCTCGATCTGCTGGCAATACTCCTACTGATGCAGCCTAATATGCCATTGGCCTTTTTGGCAACAAGGGCACACTGTTGGCTCATATTCATCTTCCCGTCCACCATAACCCCCAGGTCCTTTTCTACAGTGCTGCTACTTAGCCCATCGGTCCCCAGCCTGTAGCAGTACATAGGATTTTTCCATCCTAAGTGCAGGACTTTGCACTTGTCTTTGTTGAACCTCATGAGGTTTCTTTCGGCCCAGTGTTCCAATTTGTCCAAGTCTCCCTGGATCCTGTCCCTGCCCTCCAGAGTATCTACCATTTCCCCCAACTTGGTGTCATCCGCAAACTTACTAAGAACGCAGTCTATTCCATCATCAAGATCATTAATGAAGATGTTGAATAGAACCGGCCCCAGGACCGACCCCTGGGGCACTCCACTCGTTACCAGTTGCCAACCAGACATCGAGCCATTGATTCCTACCCGCTGAGCCCACTGATCTAACCAGTTTTCGATCCACCTTACAGTCCACTCATCCAACCCATACTTCCTTAACTTGCCGACGAGAATCCTGTGGGAAACCATATCAAAAGCCTTGCTAAAGTCAAGGTATACCACGTCAATGGCTCTTCCCGCATCCACAAATCCAGTCATCTCATCATAGAAGGAAATCAGGTTGGTCAGGCACGATTTGCCCTTGGTGAATCCATGTTGACTGTTCCTGATCACTCTATTTTCCTCCAAGTGTTTCAGGATGGATTCCTTGAGGACCTGCTCCATGATTTTCCCAGGGAAAATCCTCCTTAAGTCAACCTACACAGAGCTGCGTCCACACTGGGCTTTTATTAATTCGACTTAAGTTCTGGCTTAAGTCAACTTAATAGAAGATTAAGTTGACTTAATAACCTCACCTCTGAGCTCGACTTAAGCCTTAAGTCGACTTCGTAAGTAGGCAAAGTCAGTGTGGACGGGGATTAGCGCTAAATTGACCTTATGAAGTCAAATTAAAGTATTGCCACTCTGTTAGGTGGACTTAACAAGGTCAACTTTAGGTCGACTTAAAGTTGACTTAAGAAAGTTGACTTAACTTTGCCTGTATAGACATAGCCTAAGTGTCCCACTGTAATGTATTTCCTCAAGCCCTCGACTCATTTTTGAGGCTCTTTTCTGCAGTGTCTCCAGTTTTTCAGCCTCCTTTTGAAATGTGATGAACATAACTGGACATGGTATTGCAGGACTGGGTTCACCAATGTTGCATACAGAGAGAAATTTCCACTCACTACTCCCCTTTTTGTATGACCCAGGATCCCATTAGTCCTTTTAGCCATGCTGGGAACTCATGTTCTGATGCTTGTCCTGTATGATCCCTAAACCCTTTCCTGGTGTTACTGATCTCCAGGAGACAGACAGTGCCCCATTGTGTCAGAGTGGCCTGTGTTTCTTGACCTTCCATTTGCCTGTATTAAAGTGTAGCCTGTTTGAATGGGTCCAGGCTTCCTTCATCATCATTTAACCTTCCACCCATCTCAGTGTCCTCGCAAATTTGACTACATGTGATTTTATATTTACTTCCAGATCACTGATAAAAATGAGGAATAGTGCTAGCCAGGAGCCACTACTTGAGACCCCACTAGAAATGTCCCTATTCAATAATGACTTGTAACCAATTACTTCTTTTTGTGATCTGTCAGGCAGTTCTTAATTCATTACGTGTGCCCAAGTAATATGGGACAGTGCTAAATGCATCATGATAGTACTAAGTCAAACACCTTACAAAAGTCTAAGTCTATTTCATCTACACAGTTTTTACCCACCAAACTCATAATCTTATAAAGGAATGAAATCGGGTTTGTCTGACAAAACCTATTTTTCATAAAACCCTTTTGGGTGGCATTAATTATATTCCTAACTTTTAATTCATTAACAGTTGAATCCCATATCAGCTTTTCCATTCTTTTACCCAAGACTGAAGTTGGGCTAACCAGTCTTTAAATTACGAGGGTCATCCCACTTCCGCTCTTTGAATATTGACACAACATCACCATTCTCCCAGTCCTCTGGAATTAACCTAGTATTCAAAGATTTATTAATAACTAAAAACAGTGGGGTAGAGAGCTCCTCAGGCAACTCTTTTAGAACTCTTGGGTACAAGTTATCTGGGTCTGCTGATTTACATGTTTATCCCTAGCAGATGCTGTCTAGCATCCCCCTCCCATTACCAACGAACTGGAAAGGACATTCTCATGTGTACATCGTCCTGCTTCTTTCCAAATCCAGAACAGAAATATTTCCCGAATACTTGCCTTTCCCCCCAGCCTCATTCTCATACAGCAAGTGTTCAGTAAATATTTCTGGTCTGTATTTGGAAAGAAGCAGGATGATGTGCTCCTCGCATGAGGATGTTCCTCTCATCTCACCTTCACCCAGCCCCAGTCCTGGGAAACTTGGTCCCTTGGTCTGAGTGCACAGGAGGTTGATTGAGTCTGGCCTTTGTCAGTGAGTTCTGTCACCTCATTTTACTGCCTTTCCAATTTCCGGTACAGCCGCTGCTGTGTCGCCCTTCAGCACAATGAGCATCACAAGAGCTGGAGCAAAGTGCTTCCTCCAGGTGGCCAGAGGCAGAACTTCCCTGGCTAGCAGAGAAGTCAAGCAGCTGACGTTATTACAGGCCACTACCCTTTGAAGAGAATCATCACCCCCCAGGCTGGCAGGCAGGAGAGTAGGCGAAAGGGGAGATAAAAGTTAAATAGAGGTGAAAGAAACAGAGTTTTTTTAAAAGTGATACCTCCTCCCCCTGCACCCGGAGTCTGGCTGAGCAGCTGGACGAATGGGAGCTGTCTGCGCTGTCTGCGGGCTGCCCCCCATTGCCTTCTAGGTCCCAGGAGGTGCCTCGTGAATTTTACATAAGAGCAAACAGCTGAAAAATGCAAGTATTTAACTATATATTGCGCGAATTTGCATGTCATTCCCTTTAGTGCAGCGATGGCCTTTGTACACCACACTTCTTGTCGGCGCTGCGTCTCAAAGCACTTTCCATAGTAATTAATTACAGCGACCGTCTACAGGCAACCGCATCAACCATTATCCACTCAGCAACATCCAGCTGGGACCATTCACATTAGCTCCAAGTCAACTGGCCTGCCCCTAATGGAGCTCAGGAATGTTGGGGGGGACACTGGTCACTCACCCCACTATTTCCCCCGATCCTCCAGCGGCCAGAATCAAACCTACGAATCAACATTGGCCTCGAGGAGAAGCGGCTAACTCTGTTGCCAGGCCAGTTCGGCACATAGGCAGAAGCCAGCCCCCAGCTGATCAAAACGGCCACACTGGATGAGACCAATGGTTGATCTAACTCAGAATCTTGTCTTCCAACAGTGGCGAATGTCAGGTGCTTCAGAGGGAATGAACAGAACAGGAAACCTTCAAGAGAGCCAAACCCTGCCGGCATGCAGACCTGGAAATTCTCTCTCATTCCAACATCAGGGTGGCTGGGAGCACGGTTGTTTTTGGTGATTCTTCACATATATTAGCCATTATTTGTTTTACCATAGAACTTGGGAGCTCTGGTTACACACCATCAGCCCACAGCGCTAGGTGCTGCACAAACATAGCACCAAAAGATGGTTCCTGCCTCAAAAGCATAGCTAAATATCCATTATGTTAGCCAGTGGCTTCTGTATTTCCAGACCTTTCACGTCCCTGCAGCCAAACCCCGTGTGTTCTGAGACTGCTAGTGGGATTAACTAAGCACGATTGTGTAGGTCTGTACATAGATGGGATTGGGGAACCTTTGAGGAAATGCTGCAGAAAAAGGAACTGGTGCATCAGGGAGTGGAACTTTTCACTTTGAATGAATATTACGCCAATATCCTATCACTTTGCCATCGTGTGAGCGAGATGTGAAGTCAAGGGCCTGTGTCAGGAGAGACCCTGCGGAATTCAGGGTGTGAAATCTCAGTGTCTTGGCCAAAATCCAGTGGGTTATTATGCCCTGTCCTCCTCAATCCCGGGTGGAGTCTAAACAGATTTCAGCACTCTTCTGCGTACCCTGGGCTAGGCTGTGGTGCAGCAACGCAGCAGGCTATTAAACAGTGGCAGTGGCTGTGGAAGAGGCGACCTCTGAGCATAGCTTGTTTATCGGGGTTGTAAAGCATTTTGTGTTCGATTGGGACACCATAAAATATTGGGTTTCCTTCCATAAGGTACGTTACCATTTCAGACACACTAAGATACTCAATGCACTTCCCCCGTGCCTCACAACAGGCCGGTCTTTGGCTTTTCTTTCAAGCCACTGTCATGCGTTCTGCAGAAAAATCTGTGTTTGTTACTGACAGACCCGGAAGCCCTTCCCCTGCTGTTCAGATGGGAGAGGGGACATGCAAAGTTTCACTTCAGTCACACATGTGAACTGCAGAGCCATGTCTTCCTGATTTCTAGTCCCCACGGCTTCTCCATCAGGCCGTGTTGCATCTCTGTATCCAGGATGATTACTGCCAGCGGTCCTGAATTAAGTTTGGGACAGTCTCATGATGCACACCGTACGCGCTCGTTAAATAGCATTGCCTCGGGAATCTCCAACTGATTGAAGCACAGCAACTAAAACTCATTTGGAACTGGGTCTTCATCTTGCACATCCCTTGCTCACCTGCTGGGAGCGTGCAGGGCTTGCACGCCAGCCAGTGTGCATGCAGCATGGGTGCACATAAAGGTTAAATGCTAGGTGCAATTTGTGGCAGCAGAGTCTCAAGTCCCATGCACTCCTGCTCCCTTACTCCTGACAGCACAGGCCCAAAGAGAGCTGGGGCGAAGGCCGGGGTGGAGAAGTGGGATGTCGGAGAGGACACTATCTTTCCACAAGTGTAACCTCAGCCTGCAAAGGTAGCACGTGATTTGCCATTGCAGGTCCTTAAGTCGAATTAAGGAAAAATTAAGTCGATTTTATAACAACTCGTTTTAATTCCAATTACTGCTTATGTCGACCCTATTAAGTTGATTAAGCCAGTGTGGACGCAGAGACAATGACTCAGGACATGATCTCCTTTCTTTAGTATTTTGCATAATATTATGCATAATTTTGCATAATAAGCATAAGAAAAGTTGATTTAGGGTCCATACTTTGAAAGAAGGGTCCATGCTTTGAAAGAAGATGCATAAAACCACAAAGGCGTAAGCCATCTGCAGAGCTTTGTCAATGGAGGTGCCAGATCGTGGAGCAACCCCTCCCACAGCGCCCCAAGAATGAGGGACCTATCACAAACACTCCCAAACTTCTGCTCAAAATGCAAGCCCACTTCTTCAACCTGCCTTCTCTAACAGAAACACACCGGAATGTGTACATATTTTAAAAAAGAGTGCTAAAATGTTACACTTCCACACAAAATTCTGCCTAGGGAAGGTATGAAACACGTCAGACATTAGCCATGTCACTTAATGCACTACTGTGTGTCGCACTGATACAATGGTTATGAGGACAAAATAGGAACCTAGAGGGAATACAATAGGCATCAACTTCGACATCTAAAATCTCCCTCTACCACGAGATTTCCAGTTGGCCTATCACCAATAGGCTGGCCAGTGACTAAAACAGAGCAGAGTGTGTTTTAAGTTCCCTAAATCAACTTTTCTCTTATGAAGACAGTCCTGAGACACGGATGCCACTTCATCCCCTTCAATCAAAATCAAGTCCAGACAAGGGGTGCGTCTACACTTACAAGTTAGCTCAACTTCAAGAGGCTTAAGTCGACCTAAACTACTCTGCGTCCACACTGGGCTTTCCTTAAGTCGACTTAAGCATTTCCTTAAATCGACTTAAGGAAAAGTTAAGTCAACTTAATAACACCTCGTTTTAGGTCGACTTAACCTTATTAGGTCGACTTAAGCCAGTGTGGCCGGGGATTAGCACCTAAATCGACCCTATTAAATTGACTTAAAGTGTTAAGTCGACTTAATAAGGTCGAAAAGGGGCTATGTCTGCACTAGAAAACTTAAGTCGACTTTTCTTAACTTGACTTAAAGTCAACCTTATTAACTCAACTTAACTTTTTTAGTGTAGACATAGCCAAGGAGTGTGTCTCACTTGAATTGCGCTATTTTGCCATCGCTCTGTATCTATGGTGTAAGGTAACCACTTTTCAACCTACTGCATCCAAACAGAGCTTCTGCTTTTGAGACAGTAGGTGAGTCAATCAATTAGTCATCGGCTAACTTCAAGTCAAAGTTAGGATGTCAGGTGCTTGCGTTTAATCTCTCTACAGGAAGACTCATCTTCAGGTTTTTTTCTCTTAAGATTTTCATGTTCTTGCCACTTCTGCTGCACCTCACAGTTAAGGGACATCCACTGCAGGACTTGCATAGGTAGAGGAAAGCCCAAATCTAAGCCAGGTTCATGACAAGTCTTCTGATGAGCTGGGCTGGGTTTGAAATGAACCCAAGCCATGATCTGATGACTTGTCTGATACAGGGAGCATAAAACAACAGCAAAAGTAACAGATGGGTGCGGACTAAAACCTCTGAAGCACCTGCAAAGATGCAGAGAAGCCTCCACATCTCTCCGCTGTTTTGGGCCCCATCCACCCTATTGGGACAGTGATGGCTTTGTGCATCCAGACCTACCCCATGGCAGAATTGTGCGGGAATCAGGGCATTCTGGAAAACCCAGGCAACTGCACTATGGCAGGAGAAGAAAGGACAGGCAGAGTTGTACATACGGCTATGTGCTCTTCGGTGGCCGATCATGCACCAAACTTGATCCCCTCCCTTCTCTGAGGACAGGTCATTTTTTACCTGTTGATAGCCCTTTGTTCCTTCCCACCAGAGGCAAAACAGTTCTTTTAGGAGTCTGAAGTAGGCCACTGTCCTGTAACTGCCACGCAAGTGTTTGTTGAGAGATTTTCTATATCTCTTGTGCTGCTTCTCTGCTCATTTTCCCAATCGCTCCCTATTAAGCCAGATCAATACATTCCTATAGGAACGGCTAATAACCCAATACACAGTTACTTTGCCTCCCTGACCAGTACTCAGAAAATTATTATGTGCCAGAATATTACAGCTCTGCTTCCACCATACCGGGGAAGGGACGAAGGCAGCCAATCAGAGGGCTGCCCAAGCAGTTCCTGCCTCACAAAAGAGCCTTCCCTCCTTGAACGGCAGCCAGACTCCACACTCACGTGGCACCAGAAAGAAGAGTCCGTATATTTGGCTACAAAACAGAAGACCCTCGCGCTGGAGCTGCCTTCCGTCAAAGCACAACCTTGCTGAGCCAGACTCCACAGAGCGGTGATCAATCTGGGGGCCACAGCCCCCTGGGGGCCACAGACTACGTCTAAGGGCTCTACACAGAACAATGGTTTTCAACCTGTGGTCCGCAGCCCCGGCGGCTTTGCATGGGGCTCACTCCTCCATTCAGAATTGTTTAGGGGTCTGCAGATGAACAAAGATTGAAACCCACCATTCTAGGGCAATGGGCCCCAATCTTTTTAACCCCCACCTCCTCCATCCCTGTCCGTGCTCCCTCTTTGCTGGGGCTGGGAGTGGGACCACAGGCGGGGATGGGGTCTGTGGCGAATCAAGGGGCCAGGTCTGAACCAGTGAGACTGTGGCTGGATACTGAGAACAAGAACTAGGCTGGGCTGGAGCCCAGACACCGAGGGGACTGCAGCAGAAATTGGGGCAGAGTGGTTGCCCCATCCTGGTCCCTGAACATTACACCGTCTCCCCCAGTTTGAAGACCACTGCTTTAAGCCAGCAGAGGACAGCAGTGTCCACTCATGAAAGGCCTGGTCCAAAGCCCATGGAAGTCACGGCATCGGTTCCGTCCCAGCCAAGGAATCCTACACCACAGTGCTCCCGATTCAGCTAAAATCTATTGGCTTCTGGGGGAGTTTTGTTTGAATAACGAGTGCTCCTCAGTGCAACTCACAGTTAGGTGATTTTAGCACCAGGATAGTCCCAGCCCAGACCTCCTTAACACCTCAGGGGCATTCCTTTGTGAGTAAAAGTTGCTCTTCATCTGCCTAGGAAAACAGTCCCGCTGAGGCTCGGAAAAAGAAAATCCCCCTTTGCATTTTATGCACCCTAAATTAATACAGCACCAAAGCAGCTGATGCATAAATTTCTCAAGTCTTGGAAGGGAAAAGACACTTGTGGGGTTTTTCTTTTTTCTTCCCCCCTCCCTTAAAAAAAAAAAAAAAAAGCTTTGAGCTCCTCTTCAAAGGCTGCCTGATTCACTTTGAATAATATAAAACCGCAAAGGGGAAAAAAGAGAATATTAAACTCAGGCTGTAAATGATCCGAACCCAGCCTGAGCTGCCAGAACAGACCCACTTACATTTTTCATAAAATAACCACAAGAATCCATTTTTCCCTCTGAACAAAGGTAAAGAGGAGGCTGTGCGGAGCGGGGAAAATGCACACATAGCCAATATTAACTAGAAGACAGGATGTTTTCCTGTGAGACTATTTCCTTGTCTTTGTTATGTCCGGTTTTCCTTGACTCCTGACTGACACCTGTTCCTGATACCACTGGTGTGCGGTTGCCCCAGCTGTTTATTCCCCTTTGCCCCTCCCAGACAAAATTTATTATCATCATGTGACGATTCCATAGTCTTCCACCCTGAACAAAGCAAGAGAAAGGGGGTGGGGGGAAACTGAAGCCGAGAACCGCAGAAACAAACAGATGGAAAGAAAAGAAGAAAAAAAAAGTATTTACTCCTGAGTTCCCTGGAGAAAATCAGTGTGAAGCAGGAAGAACCTGATTGCCGTCAAAGCCAGAGCTGAGATAGCCAGCTGCAGTCCCCAGGCACAAAATGTGATAATAGCCAACAAACTCAAATCATTAACAGTAATGAACACTCCTGTAAGACTCCCCGCGCCTAGGAGGAAAAACCAACAGCAGAAAAGGAACAATTGCCATTTGCACTTAGTTTTTTCACACCCTGTTTTCCATAACCCTCTGATCCTAATAAATACCCTCTTTCTCACCGACTGTCCCCGGCTACTGTTGTTTCTGTGGTCATTTGTTATTCCTTTTTGGGGTGGAAAATTAGCCATTGTGCTTGGGAAATCAGGGAAATGGATGGGCCCTGCCTTGAGCCAGGGAGAGAAGACACGGAGCGCAGGGTTCCTACCCCACCAGCCACAAATGCTTTTCTGCCGTGGAGATGAGCCAGGACTTACTGATAATGACTATAAAAGGGAATTCTGTACGGATGCGGCTGGATACAGATCAGATTGAAGAGTCCCACAGCCTGTGATGTTCAACCTTGGCTGCTGATAACAATAGACTACAGACACTCAACCAGGGAACCGTGACCATCCGGCCTGCCCCATATTGCTTAATGGAAAAGGGTCCTGGCTAGATCCAGCTAAGTGGGAGCATGAGGAAAAGGGTGAGAGTCGCTACATTGTACACACCCCTCGTCCACTGTATTTGAACAGTACCCCAGTACCATTCCTCTGCCATTAGTGACAGTGCTGTAATGGAGCCATCAGAGAAATCATTTCTCTCAACACCCAAGGTGAGCAACATTTTTAATGAGAGAGTTAAATGCCAGTGGGTTTTCCATTCTCCTTGCCAAGCTGCTAAAGGTGAGCAGATTTTGTGTCCATGCTGGTCACATCGCATGACAGAACTGAGGATCATTGGCTCTGTGTTGAATGGGAATTGTCCCTCAACTCAAGTAGCAGGAGCTTTTGCTTTGGGAACAGGAAGGCTGGAATTCTAACTCCTCTGCCAGCTGGGCATGGATCTGTTACCACATTCTACACTTAAAATAGCATAGCACTTCCCAAATTATAGCTAGAGACAAAGCACTGGAATGCAGCCACTTCTGGGGTGGAGCATGCAGTGCCTACAGATACTGTATTGCAGGGTTGGGGAGGAATTGAAAGATACGATATCCTACTGTGATGACAGGAGATATTTAGCAAAACCGAATGTAAATACAGGAGCTGAAATCTGTCCCTGACACTGATCTAGCACTCTCGTCCTCACAAAAAGTGCCTTGAGAACTTTAGTGATTTCAAGCCATCTGGATTCCAGAACTACATCTCAACCAATAGACAGCAGCAGCTCCAGCCATACAGCACCATGATGGGGCACTGGTTGAGTGGTGAACCAGAGGGAGGAGTCATGGACCGTCTACTTGTAACCCTTCTGCCAAGTGTTAACAGAACTGAAAGGGCCAGGTTCCATTTTCTAGGGGTTTCTTCTGAAAAATTAAGCAACCCCAGCACAAGCCCCCATCCTGAAACCTGACAAATTATATATGCCACTGGGGACCCACCACTGAGATCAGGGCTTAAACCAAAGAGTACTTTATAGAGGGGAGAAAAAGGGGACAACAAGTAAAATTAGGAAAGGCAGCAACTAATAAATTAACAGCATCTGCTAGATAGGACTTCAACTGCTCACCTCATCTATCTACCCAACCTCAGTCCTCCTGAGAATGGCTAATGCATTCTAGCCTTTCCCTCCTCCCCAGCTCCACACAGACAGTTTGTTGTCCGGGATTGGAGAAGGCCAAGAATTCAGGCAGGTCCATTTACAGCCCTTATGGGACATGTTGTCTGATTTGCTCCGTAGTCTGTGGGATCCTTCACACCCCAGACAGATTCCAAACACAAGACAAAAACCTTCTCTCTCTTTAGTCTTAGCCAGACTCCCTTCCCAAATGTGCCTCACTGAGATCTTATTCAGAGTGACTGCTCACTCGAGGAGTGCGGGTCTCTTCTCCTTTCATTTCCCATTGGGGATAACAGTGCTTTATTACCCCCAAATTCAAAATTTCACTGTATTTTAACCAATACGCCCCTAAACTGTCACTTACCTGACATGCAAAGGTTGCCCGACTCATTCAGCCAGTTCCCCTTTTCACCAACAGATGGGGCTCGAGAGCTCCCTCTTCTACAAGGAGTCTGTCCATCTCAAGTTCTCCAGCGAGTCAAGGGGTAACTTCATTACATACCTATGAGGGGAACAAATATTTAATGGTGGGCTCCTCAGTCTAGCTGAGTGAGTTCTAACATGATCCAATTCCCAACTGGAAGACAACACTAGACAAATTGAGACTCAAAATAAGGCACAGGGGTTTTTTAGCGGTGAGAGGAATTACTCATTGGAACAATTTACCAAGCGTTGTGATGGAGTCCATGTCCCTGGCAATTTTCAAAACAGTTGGAAGTTCTTCTAAAAGATCTGCTCTAGGAATAATTTTGGGGTAGGTCTCTGGCCTGTGTTATATGGAAGGCCAGACTGGATGATCACAGTCGTCCCTGGTCTTGGGATCTATGGGTATGTCTACACTGGCAATTTAGATTGACTTAAGTAGCCTTAAGTCGACCTAAATTACTCCCTGTCCACAGTGGACTTTAATTAAGTCAACTTAAGAAATTCCTTAAGTCGACTTAATAAGAACTGCTGGTTAAGCTGACCTAACCCTTAAGTCGACTCCTTAGGTCGACTTAAGCACAGTGTGGACACAGATTAACCCTTAAGTCAACTTTATTATGTCAACTTAAGGGCAGTTAGGTTGACTTACTAAGTCCACGTTCAGGGTAACCACTTTGTTAAGTCAACTTAATAAGGTTGACCTTATTAAGTCGACTTAAAGTTGACCTTATTAAGTCGACTTAAAGTTGACCTAACTTTTTCTAGTGTAGACATAGCCTATGAATCTGCAACTAAGCCCTTCTGGGCTGTTCTTCTTCCTCTTTGCCAGCAGATGTCAATCATGAGGTCCCTACTGGGTAGGCCAGGGCTTCACATCATAGGGCTTGCAGCAATCTGGACTTGTTTTGGAAGTCTCTTCTCCAAGCAGTGAGGAAGCCCCACCTCTGTTCACCTTGAGACCTGACAAGAGGAAAGGCTGAGAAGGCACCACTCAACATATCTCAAGCCGGAGCCATAATACTATCGCAGACAGACCTTTAAGTGGTCTGAAAACAGTAAGAGGGGAAAGCATCGATAGACCTCCCCTCACATCAGTTCTATGTGTACCCCCAGCTTCATATCTGCCACTCCTGCAGCTCGAGAGGGTCTTAATCCCCTTCCCCCAGGACTAGGGTTCTGCAACAGGGGTCCCCTCTCTGCCTTCCAGGCTAGATGGGGGCAGCTTCAGGGGTTCTCCTCTTCTGTCCCTTCCCAGGTAAGGTGTTGGAGGGCAGGGAGGGGGAGGAGAAGAATTGCCATCCTATTGCTCACAGGAAGGAAGGGGGCAATAGGGGAAGGAGACATCCTGAGCTGCCAGGCTCTGTTTCCCCTTCCCCTCCTGTAAGAATAGCTTCGGTTCCTGTGGGGAGGGGACAGAGGTGCCTCTTGTAGCACTTCTGATTGGGGGCTTTTCCCCAGGAGGGGTGTGACACACCAAACCCCCATAGTGTGATTGTGTATTGCTTAGTGCAACGTATGTCCTGTAGGATGTCTTCGGAATGCTGAAAGCATATGAAACATTATCGCTATAGTGACTCGTCTGCTGAGGTGTCAGGCATAGGGTTATGAGGCTTCGCTCTGTGATAGCCTCAAATGTGCATCTCCTGGCTGGAGACAGAGCTGGGCACAATTCAACAGAGTTGAGAAGCAATTTGCAGCTCAGCAGGATTTGTAAAAAACAAAGGCACCTTCTCCAGGAGGAAAAAACACGAGGTGGAGCACCTGCAAAGGAACCCTGCATGGACACTGTTTGTCACCTGGCCCTGGAAGTGCGAGTGAGGGAACATGTTAATAGTTTGCTGCTCCCTTTCTCTCTTCCACCGCCATCTACAAACACCAGAAATGCTGACCCAGCAGAGGGCCTGGCTGGGAAGGAGACAGGCCGCCTGTGGGGAGAATCAGCTCAGACTGTAAGGTTGCTAAAAGTATTAGTTAGTTTAGAATGTGATTAGCCTTTTATTTACTTTGGATCAACTCTGACCTGTTTTCTTCGGACTTAATAATCACGTGCGGTATTTCTGTACTTAATAAGTTTGTTTGATGTGAAGCAGAGCATTGGGTTTAAATGTCTTAGGGACTCTGAAGTTCTCAGGCTGATGCATATCACGTTCTTTCATAAACTGATGAACCAATGAGCTCGCAGTGGGCAGAGCTGAACGTTGGAAGATGGCAGGTCCTATGGTCGCGTCTGGGACTGGCGGTGTTAGCTGGGATCAGATCGCAGCATAATCCCATGACTGCTGGCTAGAGGCTCTCACTCACTGAGTTAGGAGCAGCTTGCTGTAGGCCATGAGTGGGCTGACCCAGGAGTGGGGGTTCGCGCAGGAAAGCAAGTGAAAGACGGGCTCCAAGAGTGAGGGACTGGGGTGACAACGAACACACCGGAGGAATGTTACAGGGATGGTGGGGAAAGCAGCCAGAGGGGTTTCACCAGAGAGTACTAAAAATACAGGCACACGCTCCCTTCCGATACATTTTGGTTGCTGGCTCTGTGACCCATTTCGACCTGATGCACTTAAAGCCCCCCATTGTCCCAGTCCTGGACCCCGACCCATGGGGCCCTGGACACCCCTCAGTCCTGTCCTGCAGCCTCCTTCCAGTTACTGCCCTGCATGTCTGTGGCTGAACTGTGCAATCTTCTTGTGAGGACCAAAACTGGGGAGTGGGGTCAGAGCAAACATGTTTCCGCTGATGACCCAAGAGCAAACTCCCGATGGGAAAGGCCAGGGTAATAGCCTATCTCTTTTCTCCCTTCCTCTGCAACCCTTTGAGACGGAGTCCCTGCTCAGGCATATCTGGCTGCAGAGAAGACAAAAGGATTTCTTCCTGTCTTTCAACTTCTTACTGTATTCAGATTCTTCCCCCCCCCCCCCCCCCGACAATCTTCCTTTCAGAGCAAACTCCCAGCAAAGCAGCCCTAGGTCAACGTGCTGCTACTGGGATTAAAAAGCAGGCTTTAAAAGCATACTTTGGTTCAGGCTGACTTTGTGAGAACATTTATTTGGCAGTGAGGTATGAAGATCCCCTCAGAAAACAGCCCTCATGCATTAGCCAACAGTGATCCCGGGCTTCGTGTTGTGGGAGCATTGCATTGCTCTCTCCAGAACAAATGGGAAAAGGCATCTTAAAGGGAGGGAGGCAGAGTGTGAGTTCCACACAGAGGGTCACGGATGTGTTACCCGTAAATCAACCCCTTCAGAATACAGTTGGTCACCGGCAGGCCAAGTAACCTGACTTTTCATGAAAGCATCACTGAATTGAGACTCCAGAGATCTGGGTTCAATTCCCACTTCAGACGCAGATGCCCTACATGACCTTGGGTAAATCATTTACTCTCCCCCGTGCACCTCCCTCCACCCATAATACAGAGGAAATAATCCTTCCTTTGTCACCTCTGTCTGTTGAAAACTCTTCAGGGCAATGGACCTCTCTCACTAGGCGTCTCTACAGTGCCTAGCACGAGGGATCCTCAATTGGCTACTCTACTACAGATAATGACTCCCTCGGCCTTTCTAATGCCCCCTCACCACGGTAACTCATCTCTGTTGGAGGGACTGATTCTAGGCTGCGTCTGGCTCTCAGGGAAGATCCTTTGGCTGTGACGGGTGATGCAGCTCTACACCAGAGACCGTCAATCTCTCGCCCACTTCTCAGCAAAGGTGTGACGGCACATGCTGAAGTGTGGGCTCGATTTCCTAAGGCGATGTTTATTCTTTACAAAATATGTAGCCTAATTAAAATCTAATTTGCAGCAGAGAAATCCTAAGCAAAGGGTGTTAAGGAATTGTACAGGATTCACTGTCCCAGAGCACTGCTTCAGGGCACGACTTGGTGAAAGACTTCTGCCTCAGTTTCCCCACCGATTGGCATTCTCCTGCTGTAAAGTTGACTGGGCCCTCCAGCCAAGCTAATTCAAAGTGTCCAGTCTTGTCCAGAGTAATAGGAGCTCTGAGTCCAAGTCTGCAAACAACATGAAAACAACAGAGCCTTCAGCCCCCTTCTTACAGGCTGGTTCCAGCAGCAACAGCTTGTCTTTCAGTCTAACCACTCGCACCTTGGCCTCCAAGAAACCTCCTATGCCGATCTGGTCTGGCCTCCTACCAAAAATCTCTGCCAGCCTCTAGCCTCGCCCTCAGCCAGTTCCTAGCCCAAATTCCACCTCAGAGCAGCCAACCTCCAGCCACTGGCCTTCTTTTCCTTAGATGTCCCATACCCTGCACATGGGAACTCGCTCAGCCCCCGAGCAAGGTCTACATGCAGATGAAAGCTCCTCCTTCGTAACTGGGTTCTTTGTGTAGTATTTATGTCACGAAGATCCAGAAATGTGAGGTTCGGAACCCGATACCCACAACCCACTCAGCGGCACTGATGTGACACATGGATTTCTTAATCTTGCCAATGCATGACATTCTGCCCCACAGTGAGTAGGAGTGACAGACCGTCGGGGGGGCAGGTGGGACACAGAGGCGTGTATGAACCAAACGCACGTAGAAAAAGCTCAGCCTGCTCACTGGAGCAACCGATTCAGGCTGTTTTAAACCCTTGCTGCTAAAACTTCTCTAAAACTTGCCCACGTCAGCGGAACTCACATCCAAATCCTCAGCATTTCACGTCATCCCTTCTGCAATCTACTGTCTTCCACCTTTGCCTGATGCGCCGTTCCCCCCTCGAGCCAATTTAAACACCTGCAGCTAAAATCCCCATCTTGGGTCATCGTTTTGATCACGTCAGCCCCCGCTGAGTTTCTCCACTGGCTTCCTCTTCACTTCCACATCACACACAAGCTTTTGACCTGTGCTTTTTGGAATCCATCATCATTTATAGCCCCACCCTTCCCTACTGAGATGCTGACCCTTCTTGCACTCCAGCAGTATATCCAGCCTTTTTAACCCACCAATCTGCTTCTCCCAGAGAAACCTGTTCTACCTCCTCTCTGCTGAGCAGTAGCTGATGTTTTGGGCCTTGATTCCAATGGAGGAGAAATCAGTGACATGGAGTTTGGGCATATGCTAAGTGTAGCTGGTATATCTCCCCATGTACTGCAGTCCAGGAACAGAGGAGGACAGACAATATTCAGGGCAATCCTTTCTTCCAGGAATCTCAGCTCAACACCAACTTTCCATTCCCCAGCAGCAGCTCTGCATCCAAAATTGACCCTAAGCTGAACCCAATGCAAAGAATAAGATTTTCTGTTAGTTGCACAGCTCCTTCTCTCCAGAACCTTGTAAAACAACCGAGCAACACAACGCAGTCCCAAGACTAAACACTTGCTTGTACACAGAAAAAGAATTTCACACACCATGTTTAACAGCGCCACCTAGTGATGTCTGTAACAACAGAGCTCTGTGCTGCCCCGTACGCACGCGAAAACCTCCCCAATAAAATCCAAACAGCCTCCTTCAAATCTTTCCTTAAGACTCACCTCTGTCGTAATGCCACCAATACTCAGCCCACTGGTAAGGGGTAGACAGAAGACAAGCTCTGGCTATTCCTCTTCTTTACCTCCAAGAAAAAAAAATACATGCATTCCTACCCTTCTGTTCATTGGCTGTCCCCTTCCCCATTGCTTCTGTCTTTTCAGGGATGAGATCATCTCTTTGTACAGCACCCAGCACAATGCCTGCCAGGGATCTGTGTGCACTACTAGAGTACAAATACGTAGTGATAACAAACAAAAGCCGACTTTCCCCCTGCCAGCGCTAAGCCAATGTCAGCAGCATGTGCTGCAGAGCAAAGTTGATGAAGAAGTAATGATCCAAATCAGCCCTTGGACGGAGAGAGAAGCTGTTTGGCCCAGCCTGGTTAAGATTGTGTATTGTTGCCCAAGACACCTTCCAACTTCATTTCTTTCAGAGGACTGTGTGTGTGAATGGCTGAAATCAACCAGCCCCCAATGCACTGGACTAGGTCCCAGAAACACTGGAAGATCAGAAGCTTCATGGATGGCGCACACCAGCAGCTAGAGTTGCCTCCAGGGAGAAAGCAGCAACCAGGCATGAAAATGTCCCTGTGAACACACTAGTGATGTGACAGTAATGAGAATCATTGCATTTCCTATTAGTCCTCCCTACCCGAGGGCCTCACAGAGGAGAGAAAATGTTTCTTTTGTTATTGATCATTGAGGAAACAGGCATGGAGCGGTGACGTGACCTGACCAAGGCCACATAGTGATTCTTTAATATATCCTGGTTCCCAATATCATTTCCAGTCCAGTATCCTAGTCCCAGGGCCACACTGCCCCTTTCTCAGAGAGAATATTTTTCCTGCTTCCAATTCCAGCATGCAGACATTCCTCTTCTTCCACTAGAGAGTCACCATTAAAAAAAAAATTACATTGATATAGGGATTCCTGCTTAGAAAGCATCTGGTAGTAGGCCAGGCAAGCACCCCCCTGCTACGGCAATGAACATCAGCATCCTTCCCACACTGCTTTAGAAGAGTCGGTGTAGTTCAAACTTACCCCTTCTCTGGGTAACAAATAACAAGAGCAAAGCATAACCTCAGCCTATGATTTCTCTGTTCCTAGAGCACCAACTCATCCCAGACAGAGAATCATGGAAGAGTACAGTTGGAAGGGATCTCAGGAGACCATCTAATCCCACCCCTGCTCAATCATCTCAATCTAGGCTTTGTCAGCCAGGGCCTTAAAAACCGCTCAGGACGGAGATCCCACTACCTCCCTAGGTAACCCATTCCAATGTTTCACCACCCTCCTAGGGAAAACGTTTTCCCTAATATCCAAACCAGACCTCCTCCACTGCAACGTGAGACCATGGCTCCTAGTTCTGTCATCTGCTACCACCACAAACAGCCCAGCTCCGTCCTCCCGGGAACCCCCTTTCAGGTAGTGTTAAAGGCTGCTAACCCATTAGCTCAGCTCCAGTTTCAGGGTATTCAAATAAGCAACTCGAGAGTTTTAAGATAGAGACAGTAAAGGCTCTGGACTGAGGGCTTCTCTACACTGGGAGTGGAACTGTAATTCGATCTGTCAAATTACAGAAGGCGAGTGATCGCAGCAAATCACTTTCTCAGGGTTTCGCGGCCCCACTGCTCACATTACTTCCTGAAAGGTATTGCGTTGTGGGTAATATGCAAAGAAGCTCGTGGGGAGGCAGTCACCCTCTGCTCACTCCCTCTCCCCTCTTCCCTAAAGAAAAAAAAAAAGCAGGAAAAGCCTTCCTTGCTGTTTCTCTGTTGCAGTCACAACAGTGAGGCACAGTGCTTCCTGCAGAGGGAGGAATTAATTGAAAACCTTTCTAGGACTGCAGGCAGGGGAGGATCTATGTTGCTATGGTGCAACACACACTGGAAAAACCAGAAAAGTTGCTCTCTGGCTACATGGACCTAAATTCGAATTGTAGATTTCGAACTCAGTTCTTCTCCACTTGCAATGGGGTGTTAGCAGGTTGAATTACAGCTCCATTTTTTCCAAACGGACTGCTCAGACAGTGGAGACACAGGCTGCAGAAGGTCAAGATAAGCAGAATTATGTCGAACTTCACTGTCGGCCAGGACTGAGCCTAGAGACAGTTTAAAGGCCTCCAGAATTACCAAGAAATAACGCACCAGATGCTAGAGTGTTGTACAACCCAGTTAGCAATAAGACCAGCAAGAACAACAGTTACAGTAAATCACTGCATGGGCTGGGCGCTTGTAATGAAGGAAGAGAAAGACCTGGAAAGTGGGAGAGGACACTAAGGAAAGCCACACGTGAACCACAGAGATGAGTGATGGCCAGCCGCTGCACTCAGCAGGGAAATCCTGGATAACAACCGTAGGTTGTGCAGTAAAATTTGCCTCTCTCATCCATTCACTCATCTCTCATTCTAGCGACAGTGCGATGGCCTGGGGGCACAGCGATCAAGGCTAAGCACTGAGGACTCGAGAGACCTCTGAGATAAAGCCCCTGCTCTGTCACAGGCTTCCTGTGGGACAAGGGGGAAGTCGTTTAGCCTGTTGATGCCTCGGGTTCCCCATTCATAAAAGAGGCATAACGGCACTGCCGTACCTCCCAGAGGCACGGGAGGATAAATACCTGGAGTGTGTGATGCATTCAGACACCATGGCAAGGGGGTGCCACAGAAGTCCTTATACAGAGGGAAAGATGGCTGGTCGTTAGAGAGATGGGGAACTGAGCAGTTTGTACTATATCCTGTAGCAGACTTCAAGCACATATTTGTGTCTCTCCGTCTAAACAGAATATCCACTGCACACATGGCACTTTTCTCTACACATGGCAGCAGCTACAGCAATCTCTCTTTTGAACGGCTTGCCATGCAAAGAAACGTTGCTTTTTAATGGAAGTTCTTGCCGTTCCGGCAGGCTGCCTGGCTGACATTCAGAGCCGAACAGCGATGGGTAGCATGAAGAGTGTTTTCCGGCAGCAAACGCGGCCGTTGCTAAGCTGCTTTGCATAGAAGTAATAGAAATCATCCCCTCGCACTCACCGGCTGGTGACGCACGTGGAAAGCAGACCACTCGCCTTGGTGGTTAAGCAGTGGTTTTCTTCCAGAGAACGTCAGGGTTCAACAGCCATGCCGTGAAGCTACCTGAATCCCTTTGGATGCAGCTGCAGTCTGTAAACCAGGGAGCCCATTCTTCCACAATTAATTTTTGGCCTCAGATCTGCACAAGTAATAGTTTAATTTTCCAGTTCAAGGAACTCAAATCTGCTCTTCTGGAGGATGGTTGGATTAGTCTGAAACTCTCTAGCCAAGGCCGGGGAAAAGCTGAGTCACAGTCTCTGCTTGGAAAGCCAGTTCCCGTTGAGCGCTCACCCTAGCTGGCTCATGGGCTGCCACGCTTCAGAAGGAGGAATTCGGAAGCTGCCCTTTACACACCGCAATGCTCTGGTCTACAAGGACTTTGCTGTGTGTCAGTGAATTCATTACTTTGCTAAATCTGAGGGGGTTTTTTAACATGAGGGTTTGGCAGTACTGTGGATGATACGCTGAAAAGCACCAAGAAGTAGCTCAACAGACCAACTGGCCAACTGCTTAAGAGAGCCCTGAAAATCTTCACAGTCAAACTCCCTTCCTCTCAGATATCATTGCATGTTTGAAACTTAGATGGGGTTCCCAGGAAATTTCACCAAGCTAAGTTGAGTAGAGCTGGACATGAGCCAGGTACATCAGCAAGAGCAGCTTAAACCTTAAACACAAGCCTTGAGCACCAAACCCTGATTTGGCTCTGAATTTGTGACCACAATTCCAGATATGACCATCATTGAACTTTGAAGAATATAAAATCAAGGCCTAAAATTTTGAAACTTAGGTCCCAGCTCTGCTTTGCAGTAAATCAGGGCTCGGATTCAAGCTACGTTGGGGTCCCTTGAAGTGAAGTCAGATGGAACTCGGCAGATTTGGTTGACCCACAGGAAGACAAACACTCAACTGGATTTTATTGCGAAGCCTCAGTTACGTAATCTTGATCATTGTGGCAAAGCTCAGTAACCCTGTTGCATGGCAAAGGTCGGTGGTGGTGTGTATTTTGTGTCCCGCCTACCTTGCCATAGCTAACAGAACTAGAATATTTGGAATAGTTCAGCCAGTTCTGAGTGGATTTAGGAGAATAAATTCAGTGTTCATATCTCTCTGTGTTGCTGCCTGCTGGTTTCTCTTTGAGTGCAAGTAATTTCCAAGTATTCAAACACAATAATCGTCATGATACCTGGAATCACAGTTGGTCTTGAACAGGAAGTATTTATTAAAACAAAAAAACGACAAACCCTCCAGGTCTGTCCCACTTTGCTTACCAGGGACCACGCCCTGTCTGGAAGAGAATACATAGAGACTCCTAGTGGCTAAATAGTATATTGCAAGAAAGGATGTTGGTACGTCCAAATCTCCTCACTCCAGCAGCTCCTGTTATGAGTTTCACTTCCGAGTTTTTAGGTTATGTCAAAATTTGAACTCAAAGATTGCATGGAGGGAGGAGGACCAGGTTCTTATCTAGTAATATAGGACCTCACCCATCTTCCATATTCTCAAAGATCACCTCTAATGGTTCCAAGATTATTTCTGTTCATTTCTTAAGAAACCGAGGGTGAATTTCCTCATGTGAGTGCCTCTAACTTACCTAAATATTCTTTAACCTTCTCTTTCCCTATTCTGGTTTGTGTTCCTTTCCCCTTGTTGTTAATATTAATTGTACAAAGGACCTGCCACAATTGACCTTTTTAGGAAAGACTGAAGCAAAACAGGCTTTAAACACCTCAGCCACCTTGATATCATCCATTATTAGCTGTCCTTCCTTGCTAAGTAGTGGACCTATATTTTCTTTTATTCTTGCTCCTAATGTGTTTTTAGGACCTCTTCTTATTGGCCTGCATGATCCTTACTAGTCAGAATTCATTTAGTGCGTTAATCTTTCTGGTTTTCTCCCTACATGCTTGTCCTTTTCTTTTGTACTCCTTAGGAATTTGTCTACTTTTTGTAAGATTCCTTTATGTTTTCAGGCCATTGGAGAGCTCCTAATACAGCCATACTGGTCTTTTGCTATTCTTCCTTTCAGGATAGTTTGCTGTTGTACCTTTAATATTGCTTCTCTGAGAAACAGTCAGCTCTCCAGAACACCTTTTCCCCTTTGATTTTCCTCTGGGGGGAATTCTCCTACCAGTGCTCTGAGTTTGAAGTCCATTGTCCTTATCTATGCTCTTGTTCAAAAAGGAATTAGGTCAGGGAAGTTCTATGGCCTGAGTAATGCAGGGGGTCAGACTAGATGGCCCCTTCTAACGATATGATCTACAAACCACTACTCGCACTTCCATAAGAGGGTCACACGTCTACTGGGCTGTGGGGTTGATTAAGTGAAGTCTTTCAAAACCCCGGGAGATAAGTTGGACTCCTGTGTCAAGGAGGGGATAAATTAACACAGACAATGTGAACGATGCATCCCATACCAAAGAGGAAGTGGGATGAAAAACCAGGAGTTCCCAGCTTCTGCTCTTGTGGATGTATCCACTGAATTAATGATGGGAGTGTCTTTGTTTATGAATAAAGATATCAATACAGTTCTGAACAAGCTGATTTCTTTCAGACACTTCTTCACATGCCGTAGCTGCTTCCATCATCCCAGAGAGAAAGACAGGCCAGGGGTTTTATTGTTTGATTCTCATAACAATGGCTGGTGAAGTGGCAAGCGGTGGGTTTACAGGGTGGACGTTTAATGCCAGATCATGGGCAGGCAGACCTAATGGTTAGAGACAGAAACTGGCCTAAGGGTTTACCGCTGAGACCAGGAACTGGAAGTCAGGACTAAGGGTCAGAGTCAAAAGCTGGGCAAGACTAGGAATGAGGAAGATAACAGAAGAAATAAGAATTGAGTAGCCAGTAAATGACCTCTTGCTGCTACTGAAAGAAGACCTTTTGACTCCTTACAGCCAGATGTGCAGGTTGGCCAGTCAGATGACTATACCACAGCCCAGCTGGGCTCATTAATCAGCCTGAGGGCTGAGCCGGCTAGCCCCAGGTTCAGCCGAGACAATACAATCCTGGAGACGCAGACAGATCTGATGACTGAGCTGGAAACAAAGGCCAAGTCTCCTAAGTGCGAGGCGAGAGCTGTAGGCACTTGGCCAGCGATTTGCAAACGTTTTGAGTGAGCTCTGCCTTTGAGTTACTATTTTGGGTTGCAGCTGCCCCTCCCCAGGCAAAAACAGACACCGGACAAAGCAGGCGTGATAACCCTATCAGAGCCCTTAGCACAACGTTACTTAAATTACCTCTACCTGCGAGTTTCAAACACACAGGCAAAGCTCCCCCGGTAGTCTGTTGCTTTTACCTTGTAGGCAGGCTGCATCGCTCGGGTGAGACCAGTAGCCGTCCCTCCTCCCCGCAGCTTTGCAGGGCAGGGGAAGGTCTCTGAGGGCAGATCCAGTGCCGGGCGCAGAGGAAATGGGGGTGGCCATGGCAGATGTGGACACTGACCCACAGGCTGGATGGCCTATTAAGTCAGGGGGTGGAGGTGGCACTGGGGGGGGGTGCATGGGGCTGGCTTGACCCACCTGGCACTGCCACTCACCCTTCTGGGGGGGGATCGCACCCCACAGTCTGAAAACCTCTGAATTAGGCCGTGCTTCCCACCCAAAAGGTAAATTTTAGCTCGATAATTAGCTTTTATTGTCTCCTTTAAGCCTTACTTCCTCCTTTTAAACTCCCTCTTCTGTCACAATGAAGGGAGGCTTCCCCCACTAACCAAACCCTTCTCCGGCGTTGGTTAACGTGTCACATTCCCACGCAGTGTTATCCGTAAGACCTGTAAATCTCTCACTATTATTCTCTGATTTGATCTAGTGAGCTGTGTCACTCTGAAAGGAAATACATAACCGTATATTAAAGAAATCATGGATCTCCTCATTCACGTTTAAAACAAATTTATTACAATGTAAGAAACCCTGAATAACGTGCATTTATTATAATGATTTAAGGCTTCTAGCACTTGAGTTAAAAATGTCTCTCAATAAATAACTTTCCCTTGAAAACACAGCAAATTAATATAGTTTACCATTTTCAAAGGAATATAAATCCAAGAGGCTTAAATCAATACGGTGTTGGATAAAATGACTGTACCTCAGTCACAGCCTCGTATCAAGACTCAATAGCATCGCAAAGAGTAGTAAAAAATGGATAGCTCTGTTCCCCACCTCTCTCTTCCTTCAACCACCCAAGGCTATGTCTGTTCTGTGAAAGTCAGCCTAATGTGAGCTAGATGAAAAGCAGCAGTGGTCTTTGCACACAGGTATAATTAAAACAGAGTGGCTGCTTTACCATCTAACACAAAAAAGGGGACCTGATATCACCTTGCCCTCTCTCTTTAACCAACACAACCACTCTTTCATTGCTGCTGGTTTATTTTCAAATGCCATGTATTTCACATCTAATCAAGACCAGGAGCTACTCTGTCTCCAATTTTGCCATAGTATCCCAATTCTAAGAGGTACAATTCTCCCATCTAAATGCATTGGTGTTATTACGCAAAACATCT
>ML685885.1:2644610-2656448 GCA_007922175.1 Pelusios castaneus | reverse complement strand
GTGTGTGTGTGTGTGTGTGTGTGTGTGTGTGTGTGTGTGTGTGTGTGACAGAGAGAGATAGAGAGAAAATGTATGTCTCAAACGTTCATACTTGTTTTTGCTAGATCACTTTCAATTCCAACTCAACATAAACCCCAGTTGCAGAGGGCCGGGACTGCATTTCCCAGTGTCCGACCAGTTCCTAGCATGTGCACACAACCCTCCACATTTTCATTTCATCTAAGTTCACTGGCGCTGCTCCTCCATCCCCATCAGTTGGAGGAAGCCAGTTTCATAGACTGAGAAATGCCACCATAATCTCTTCGATGTGCATTAGTGGTAGCGATTTTTGTAAATGTCCCCCTTGTTCTGCACATATTACAGAGTGGAGTCTGCGGGAAGAGCAGAAAAGATCCAGGTGTGGCAAAAAGAGCCAGGGGGATTTCCTAATGGTGTTCATTGTTCCCGGCTGCCTTCTCTCTCTGGCTCAGCCCTTGGATTCTTCTGCAAGCATTCCCTCCATATTGTGTGTATTGCAGTGATGTCCAAAGGCCCCAGTAACGCTGGAATCCTGAACTGAGTCAAGCTGAGAGATCAACCTGCCCTGGAAGTTCAACAAAGAGAGGAGGAATGATCCTTTGGCTAAAACACCGAAGTATGGGAGTAAGAGAGGTTGGGCTTGGTTTTCCACAGATGTCATAGGTTTCCTTAGCCAAGTCAGTGGGTCTCTGGAAACTGCACCAGTGAGCAATGAGTTTGTGGTTATGAAAATATCCAGACAGCCCCTTTTCCTGCAGATTTCAAGCGTGGTGGATGATAGATGTGAAAAGCATTGTCGTTATTGCTGTATGTCTGGGATCCAAGAGTTCATGAGGTGCAGGGGGCCAGGAGGAAAGAGAAGTTAAATCTTGCCCCATTCTGCACTCCAGGCATTGGCATCAATGAGATTGGAAGGGGTTTTACTCAGCACAGAGCTCGGACCAAGAACCATCTACCCAGCTCACCAGCCAGTAGAGGGGCAGGACAGTAACCTGGTGGCTCCACCCGGGGGGCTCCTCCCTCAACTGTCTGACCACACCCCAAGCAAGCAGGGAGACTGTGCAATGTGAGAGGGACTGGCTCCCACCCCCTGCTCCCAGGGAGGATCTCTCTTCCAAAAAAGTGTTTAAAAAAATGTAATTTGTTTTTCACTGTCAAAGTGTCAATTTTTCCTAACACAGATTGTTGTTTTTTTTTTTTTTTAAAGTAGCATAGCAGTGACATTTTGACGGTGTCAGTCCTGCCAAAGTACGCCCACCTGAGCTTCTTAACTTGGGAATTTAGTGCTTCTAAAGAGCACCAGATTGACAACCCTTGCAAACTCAAGCGCTCCTTTCAGCAGAGTTAGAAAAGTTATTAGAAAGAAAGGAGGTGTTTTGGTCACCCAGTCCACCCCCCACCCCAGCTTTTAATGTAGTGTACCTTAATGTAACGTAAGGCTATAAATATCTTACTCGTCTCATCATCTCAATTCCGGCTGCCCCGATCATTTTTATTGCTCTTCACTGAAACCCCTCCAATCTGCCAGTAACTGTCTGTTAATGAGGTCCCCAAACTGAAGGCAATATGTCGAGATGGTGGCTTGGATTTGTACAGAGAGCCGGTAATGGGCTGTTCTGGAATATCCTTCTCTCTGCAGACACAGTCCAGAATTCTCCTGGTCTCTTCTTACAGCTATCTCGCAACACAAACTCACGTTAGTTTGCTGTCCACTCATTCAGGATTTCTGCCTCCTGGGTTTCTTCTTCTCATTATATATTTGTGTTTCAAGTTATTTTTCTTTCAGTGTTTTGATACTTGGATTTCTTCCCCGCAAAATTTAATCTCATGTTTTCTGCTGCTCCACGTCCATTATTTCTGTCTCTACAATTACAGGAAACTCTTTCCAAGGCAGTGGGCTCTGCCGATTTCATTTGCAAGTTTTTAATTCCCTCTTCCAGGAAAATAAATGTCGATATTAAATTCCACGAGACTAAGGCAGGCAAAGACACCCAGAATTCAGTTTCTCAAAAAATTTTGAGGTTTCAGTATTTGGTTTTGTTCTGATGTGGAATGAAAATTGGTCTTTTCAACTTTGTTTCGTGAAAGAACAGAGATCAGCTGACCTTCCGCACAATAGAAACCCCCTGATGGCTAGGGTATTCATATCACATACGGAGACCCAGGTTTAAGGTCCTATTCCAAATTATGCCACCTGCCCAGTGTCTACTATAAACCATCAGGCAACTCACTCTTCCATCAGCTCTGCCCTGGAGCTGTGAAGCCTTTTCATTAAAACAAATCCATGGCCACAGAAAGTTTCAGTTTCAATGAGCTGATGTATCCCAGTCAGCTCTAAATGAGACGAATCTCCCCAGCACTAGAGAACTCCCAACCCAAATCAATCTTTTACCAAATCATGACTTCTTCTTTATATTCTCACGGCAAATCCACATCAAAGGGGCTCCAACCAAGAAACAGACTTCCCAAGTCAGATTTCACAATGATCTTTACACCTTTGTTCCCTCCGTTCATTTTGTCAGCCAGAACATGTGTTACTCAGGAAAGGGTGCTGCCAGCTTCTGCCATACACACAGACCTACCAGAGAACTTCCTGGCCTCAACTGGGGAGTCCCTTTTCTCTCGGCAGTATTGAGGTTGGTCTCCACGGCCTAATCAAGCATCAGCTAACACTTCCCTAATCCTGGAGTGACAGAAAATTAGACCTAAAATACACCATCAAATAGAAGGGTGCCCTGTCATAAGGGTGGATTCAATGACCCAACAGATCTTTACTAGTTAGAGGTTTTATGCTTTAATATATGGTTACAGAAGAGACCTTGCAAGAATGACATTGTGGCATTCCACACGGATTCTGTTTCTACCTCAGGTATGAAATCTACTCAGTTTTCAAATCTATGGTGTGGAACCTCTACAAATCCTAGTGCAGTCAATGGGAATAATCTTGTGCCTAAACACTGGACTGGGATTCAGAGAATCTGGGTCAAAACACTTCCCCCCCTCTGGGCCTCAGCATCTTATCTGTAAAATGGAGATAAAAAAGACTCACTAACCTCATCCGTAATTGTCATCCTTGGAGATGTTTTGCACGTGTCCATTCCATTCTTGGTGTCTGTGTGCACAGCGCATGGCCACTGGAAACCATTTCCCCTCAGGAGCTCTCATTGGCACCCTCATGCACCAATGCATGCATCATTATGGGCAGAGTTGGCCCCCGTCTCCCTCCATCTCTTGTCAGAACTGTGATGTAGGAAGAAGAGGAGGGTGGGTCGTGGAATGGGCATGTGCAACACATAGTGAAGAGCAACTCTTATCGAGCAGGTTAATAACCATTTTTAAATCTTCTTTGAGTGATTGCAAAGGTGCATTCCACTCTTGGCACCTCTCAACAGGAGATGGGATCAGAGCAACTCATCCAACTCTCAAGTCCTCAGCAACAATCTAATGGGAAGCAAATACGGACTGAGGACCAGGTTGCTGCTCTGCAAATGTCTCAAATTGGAGCATGTGTTAGAACAGCAGCTGAGGCCAATGGCAATCTCGCTGAATGAGCTGTGACTCTGCTCAGGAAGGCGACATTAGACAAGCCATAGTATGTGCAGATACAAAAAGTTACCCAAGAGGAAATTCTCTGAGTGGAGACTTATTTCGTTGCCACCACTATGGCTAGCTGGAGGGTGTATGGAAGTGCTTGGTTGTGTACAGGTAGAACGCCAACACTCTTCCGCTATTTTGGTGTGCAAACATTCCTTTTCCTTGCACGAATGTGGCTTCAGGCAGAATGGCAACCAAAAATGTCACCTCCATTGCTAGATGAAGCAGAGAGCAAGTAACCAAAGGCTCAAATGGGGGACACATAAGCCTTGACAATATTAAGTTTCAAATCCATGGGGCAATGGGGTCTTGCAGATGCAGATGCAATTTGACTAGGCCTTGCAAAAAACGCATGGACATGTCATTAGAGAAAAATAGATCAATTGTAAATTTTAGGGTGGTGAGCTGAAATAACTGCCAGATGTACCTTGATAGCACTAACCGACAATCCTTGGTGTTTCAGGTGCAATAAGTACTCTAGAATGTGTGGAATGGAAGAATGGGACCATGATATTTTGTAATGGCGAGACCAGCTGGAAAATAACCTCGACTTAGAGAAGTATGTAATCTTATTAGAAGCTTTCTACTATTTAATGGGATCTCTTGAAACTCTTTTGAGCAAGACTGCTCTCTAACATCTAGCCATGGAGCATTCATGCAGTTAAATGAAGAAATTGCAGGCTTAGGTGACCCGGATCTTGGGAATTTAGGTCTGAGTCCAGAGGAAGCGAGACTGGAGATGTCATTGAGAATGCCAGGAAAATAGAGAACCAGTGTGGATGGGGCTATGAGTATAACTCTGGCCTGGACCTATGTTATCTTTAGTAATTCTCGATACATGCATGCCACCTCCATCGATGGGACCTTCAGCATAGCCTCCCTAGCCTTTTTCATCCCAAGCATGAATTTCTGACTAATCAGGCACCAGCCTTTCATGTGTGCCTTTCCCAGGCCATTAAGACAACTACCATGCCAACTACTGTGTTGTTTACCATCACAGGTTGAACAAGAAGCACACGGCTTGAAGCCTGGCGACCAGGGCTTGTGTCGATTCCGGTTACAGCCTCCCAAAATGGGGGAAAATATATATATATATTTGTAAACAAAACAAGTAAAACTTACTAATCATAATGATTAAACTACCACTATTATACAGAGAGTGCTGAGAGAAAACTGTTCTGGCAAGGAACAGGAGTTCCAACCTCTGTCATGAGAAGCAAGGAGGAAATGAGGGAGACTGGGGTTGGCTCAGCTCTTTATATGGGCACGCAGAAGTGTGCAGCAGCAGGGAGAGTCAACCCCGGACCCCCACACACACCAGATACTGGCTGTGCATTGGGGGTGCAGACACCAAGAAGGAGATCTCCCCATGCAACCTCTAGAAGAAAAATAGCATTTGCTTTCTCCCACACTCGACCTTGTTTTTTTAGACAGTAAGTTTTGTAGGGCATTATGGGCATGTCCAACAACCAGCACCAGCGGCCCACCATCTGAGTTGGAACTTGAAGAAGCTATGGTAATAAGTAACAAATTAGAATCCGTGCCAAGCTCTTCTACCACGCAGGTGTTTTTGCTCAATTCTAGTAGAGAAACTCTAGCTGAGAATCCACCAGCTAGCTGTGTTCTGCCTCTGACCATTTTCAACAAAGATTCCAACCAGCTAAGATTTAGCCAACAACGTTGCTGCTGATGCATAGGGCAGTCTAGAATCCAGTCCATTCCCCCATGGCTAAGAGGAATCATCATCATCATAAAGGTTTTATTGGCACAGCGAGAGGATTTGACAAAAAACCCCACAGGGAGCAGCTATATGGACTAAGAGACATTTTCCTGAGCAGAGCCACCTTGTTAAAGTGGATTTCCACGCTTCTGCTGGTTTAAATCACCTCATTAAATGTTCTACATTGTCTTTGTAAAGTGCTGTTATGTGAATTTCTAAATCATACACTAATTAGCGCACAAACAATTTCATAAATTCAGTAATGGTACCAAAAGGAAGTTTATAACTAGCCAGGCTGAGCTCACTTCCTCAAACTGTGCAAATTAAAAGCTATATATTGAGGCTCTATTTTAGATGGGTTGTACTTGCAAGCCTTTAGACTTTTACCTACAGCTTTGACATTTTTCTTTCAGATGATGGTAATCTTTTAAAGACCTCAAGCTCAATGTGTCTCAAATATCCTGGAGCCCTCTGCTCCCCTCCATTATTACAATTGACAACATCAGTCTTCATACATCTGAAGTGGGATTACACCCACGGAAGCTCATGCAAGAAATAAAATGTGTTAGTCTTTAAAAGTGCCACAGAACTCCTTGTTTGTTATCACCCGCTCTGGTTCTCAAAATTAGCACATCTTTTTGTTTTTCATGTCTGCTTTTATCCACATCCAGATTCTTGCCATGTCCTATCTTTGATTCTTTTATATATTCTAAAATCCATCACTACTTCTCTTTCCTTATCTATGAAATACAACCCATGCCTGGGTCATCTTCTGCTCTGGCTGCAGAGGCTTGAGGACTCGGGAGTTTACTCCCAGATGTGTTTCTGAAAGCCACCCAGCACTGTAATCTTGGTGCAGTTTATGTATCTTATTTAAAAGACAACAGTTTCCCAACATTTAGCTCAATGCTCTACTCTACCTGATATCACTGTTTTGGGGGGATACCAGCCCCTGCTAGTACATGGGTGGCGGGAGCAGAGGGACAGCTAGCCAGGAGCCAGTCACACCAGGGGATCCAAGTCAGGAAAAAGCCTACACAGCCTCACCTTACAACCTGGAGTGGGTGGGTGAGGTCTTGAGGCCTGCATTTTGCAGGAGGTCAGACTAGATGATCGTACTGGTCCCTTCTGACCTTAAAGTCTATGGGTCTATGAACCTGCAAGGATCAGGCTGTAATAGGTCAGGGAATGACATCCATAGCTAAGAGCTGTTAGCTGAGAACAGCTTCCAGACACTTTGCGTTTGGCCCTGGGGAGTGTAAAGCAGTGTCCCAGAAATGGTAGCTGCCACGGTTGGTTATAAAGGAAGAGGGCTCTCCAAGATAACTAACGCATACACCCTTTAGGATTTTGTGAACGCTGACCCAGGGCTGTAGGTTGTCCTGTAAGTGGACCGGGCAGAGGAGTGTGGATCAGATACCCGGTGTGATGTGCTCCCATGGGTCCCTTCCTATTTCAGAAGGCAGCTCAAGGTGGAACATCCACCTTGTCTCCTTGAAGTGACAGACATGGACTGCCTTTGCATCACAAAGGACAGGACACAATGGAGAGGCAGGCTGAAGACTTTTCTGGCCATTGGTCCTCTCTGGGAATCTAGAAGCAGAGATGAGGCCAAGAAGTCCAGAGATCGCATGTTAATTGAGAATCCAGGAACAAAGCCTTTGATGAAGGACATTTTCCCCAGTGAGCAACACATCCACCTTCCGTGATATAACACACTGACTAAGCATGTTGAGTCCCGCCTCTAGTGGCTGGCCCACATGTAGGATACATCTTATGCTACTATTAGCTAATGGGGTTATTCTTCAGCACTGGTGCCATAGGCCTGTGCTTTTTGGAGAGGAAAATCCCAGCTTGACTCCCATGACAGGCTGTTATGCTTGGGTGGGGCTAAATCAGCCATTTTCATACAGAAACCGTCCTCATCAGACCCTAGGACAGTAGGGAGACAATGCCGTCTGGGCTTGGTGAGGAGACACAGGTCTGGGTGTCATCCGCATAATGCTGGCATTTCGTCCATAGCCCCTACTGTCTCTTTCACGGATCTCACAAACACTTTGAAAAGGGTGGTACAGTCAAAAACAAGAGCCATTGAGGAAGAACTGTGGGGCTCTTTGTCATCTTCTGGGATCTCTGAAAGAACAAGTGAACACAGCACCCCTACTGCGACTTGCCCATGCTGTTGGCTCCCACAGGCAGATGAATAGCATCTCAGTGGTGTTGAAGGTAACTAAAAGATCTAACAGCATCCTAGATAGAGTCCTACACCTGAGCTGTATAAAACAAAGGAGAGGATAATGCAATAAATGAAGCTCAGAAATGTAAAGTGAAAAAAAATCCAGATAATTTATTAAATTAAAAGCTCACATACATATATAAAGATATGTTTGGGTTTAAGACAAGATTCACCAAGTAGCACGAGATGCTAGGTAGTGGAAAGAAAGCGTGATTGCTTACATGGTGCACAAGGGGTTTGACCACACAAACGTCAGGCGTATGCAAAGAAGCCATTCAGCTGGAACACAAAGTCAAGGCATGGAGAGTAACCTTAATGGGAGAAGTGTTACTCCACAAGCTTCCTGTAAGACACAGCCTTACGTAGGAACACTCTGGACAAACAGTCCAGAGCTGGTGCATCTCCCCAAGTAGGGCCGTTCTACTAGAGGAGTTTAAACTTAAAAGGACACTGTCAAGTGATTGCTTTTTCTAGTTTAATTTTTGCATTTCTTCTGTTGTTTCAGCAGATGGAAAACAGTGCCACCCCAACTACTGATTTTGTCTTTTTCTATTTGACAACCGTTGATTTCCCTCTGAGGCTATGAATGTTTCAATTAACTTCAACTTTGTAGTGCTTCATGGTAAAATATCTTCGTTTGCATTGACTTCTAAACACTATTCCCAATGTCCTGCTGAGAACTACAGCAAGAGAGCCAACTGGAGAAAGGGTGGTTTGTTTTTTGGGGGTAAGATCTACCAAATTAGTAACCTCTCTCAATTCATGTCTACGGGATAATTAGAATTTGGAAGGCTTTCCCAGCAAGATAATTTTAAACCTCTTCATTCCAGAATTCTTTGCTACCACATGCAAAACATGCTTCATACATAGCTCCTAGGGATGAAGAGGGTGTCATATTTGAGGCCCAAGACCTTGACAATGTCCATTTAAAATACAATTATTACCAAAATACTGCTTCAAGACAAAAACACCATCAGAATTAAAATAGTTACTGGATGAAAAGGATAATTAAAAATCCTAGAGTGGTTAAATATTGGCACCCATGAAGCACCGGAGAGCGCTACGCTTCCATGCAGAGTTCTGGAATGTGTACACAAAGGCACCTTTCAGAAGTTATTTTTGCTGTTTTAAAATCTGCGTTAGTGCTCGTTAAAAAGGACAATTAAAGTTACAGCCAATCTGGAGAAGAACAGAAACTGAAGGTGTTCGGCTTAGATCCAGACCAGAAACTGAAGGTTAGCATTCGGTCTAGACCGAGAGAAGCATTTCTTTTTACTAAAGCCAAACCTTTAAAAAAAAAAAAATCCCAACCCATATCCTGTTGTCTATTCCCTCCTTGTTTCCCGCAAATATCAGCTGCACATCCTGAATGTTTCCCTTTCTTTCTAACGACAACCAGGCCATGTTAAACTTGATCCCCTGTGCCCAAATAGAAACACCAAAGGCAGTGGAGAGCCTCCCCCGGCCAGTCTGGTGATGGGCCATTTGCCACATCTATGGGCCCATAAAACAAAATACACTAGAGAAAAGTTTGGCCTCCGGTGGATTAAGGGAACAGATCAAGAGGGATACATTCAACGCAGGTGACTGATACCATAACACTTCATAGAAAGGGTTGGATGGAAAGAGATGTCTGTAGGGGCAGTTTCTCACCAGTGTAGGAAAGCTGCTCTTATCACGTCTGTCCTAGTCCTTTTCCAACCAGCTTTTAAAGTCCAGCTGTGATGCAAGAAAAGGACATCATCTAATTTGTAAGTCACATCAGGATGGAAACAATTGCCTGGAATAACATAGGGCATGGTGTTTCCCTCTCCATCGCCCTTTTTAATTCCTCACTGTAGGAGCCATATGCTGCTATTGACTTCACAAAGTGCCACCTGCCCCATGACACCGCAAAAGCTAAACCTGCTGCCGTCCAACCAACCTTGTTTAGCAGTTGGGACTCCCCAGGGAAAGAGACACCCATCCCTAAATTCCCAGAAATGCCTTTAACAATAATCAGTTAGAAGGTTGCAAACCCTCAGATCCTCAATTCAATCAATATACGTTCCACACACTGTCCAGTGCATTGCCCAGCCAGAGGAACACGTTGGGCCTCAATCCCATGCCTTACCAGCTCTAACGGACAGGCAGGCCCTGCAGTCTGGTGCTTGCAGAAGCGCATGAGAGGCAGACAAGAGCAATGCACCAGGGACCAGTCCAGGATTCACCACCATCGACGTATGGAGAGGGAGCCTGGAGGACGAGTCAGAAGAAGCCCTAAAAAGCAGTGCTGGTCCATGTCCCAGTGGCTGGGAACAAGCAACAGGAATTCGTCTATACTGCTGTGAGTCTGACTTTCTCTAGCCACGCTTTTGCTGCGTGAAAGGAACATTTTAACTTCATATTTCTAGGAACACAAGCCGGTAGCTACTGTTAAAATATGAACACTACATTGTGCGGCAAATCATCATTAATCCTGTAATCTGCAGTCATTTTTACCAATTCTGCACATTTCTTTAAATAACCGAGTGCATGGAGTAGATGGGAGGGCGTTTAAATAAACGGAAATAGATACAGCATTAATAATTAAAGCCGGCAGGGAAATGTGCATTATGAGCTGCTGGTAGAAATAATTACCGATTTGTCTTATTTACAATGGAGGCTGGATATGGTGTCAAGACAGTGCAGGTTAGTGAAAATGCCTAAGTCTCTTCTTAGCCTACAACTACTATATGTCTCATTTTGAAGAGGACATCAAATATGGTTTGGACGTTGCCTGAGATATTTACGGGGCTGGTAATCGGATTCCAACATATTCCCTACGTCGAATCGCACTGGTTTAAAGGAAGACTCTTTTCAAACAGATGCACAGTGCATTCACCCTGCAACATCCTTTGGTGGTGTTAGCCATTATACAGTTGAGCGGTCTATACACTCCCTTAATCTCAGAATACTGAAGGCAATGGTAGATCACAGAATCCAAGTACCTTTGTAACACTCTTAGGGTTTAAACAGACTGTTTTTTAATGAGAAATAATCTAACTGAAATGCAGGGGTTCGTATGTGTTATGCAGTTCTTGCAAACTGCTTTATAGCTAAAAAAAAAAATCGATAATGAAATATATTTCTAATATGAGGGCTGGCTAAGCTATGACTTCAATTGACTCCGAAATGTTGCAGATATAATTATATTTTAGAATAATTGCTTGGCACAAGAAAAGTTTACAAAAAGTTTACTCACGCCTTCTGATTGGATGGTTCAGTAAAAAAAAAATGTTATTCTTGCAGCATGATTACTAAATTGAAATGAAAGAAGCAGCAACTGTGCTAATTCCTTGACGAGGAGGGAGACAATCATTCATCAATCAAATAATTTAAAAATGATTCTGCGATGTAAACAAACCCACAGCAGAAACAGGAAAATAAAGGCCCTAGAAGTCCTTCAGAAGGATTGCAGAGCAGTGAGCCTTGTCAAATGAAGAAAATGTCCTCCAGGATCCGGCTCTCCTCAAGCTCCTCCACTTTGCTACGGGCCCCAAGGGGGGTTTGGCCCCAAGTGGGTTTTCGGGGGCTCCCCTTCCGAGGGGCTTGAGTTTTGTTCCAGGCGTAAGAGTCTCGGTAGTGGTGGTGTCCCAGGGCAGCGACAGGACTCAATGCTTCAGCCAGGTCAAAAAGGGAGGCCTCATACCTGGAGGGAAACACCATGAAAATGCAGTCCCATTAAACACCACGGCATCAAACACAGTTTGGACCAAACATTCCTAACTCCACCATTCTGATTCGAGCAAATGATTCCATCGTGCCAGAAGGAATCACAGCACAGTAACTGCTTCTACGGTGAGCTCCAATGCAGAGTCAGTGAAGGGGAGGAAAAGCTTTAGTGGCCATTTTATTTTGCGAATGCTTTCTTTTAATGCGTCAGTGTCACTGGGTTTCCTATTCAAATGGACGGCGTCTCATTTACTGCCCGCAGATTCAGATAGACCAGCGCACACGCATGACAGCTCAGCATCTAAGCTAGGGACAAGACAGATCCTCACAGCTGACGCTGAAGTGACTTACGAACATGCTACACTTGTCTGAAAGGTTCTGCCCTTGACTTAGGTTCCTAGGGATTTGAAAAGAGCAGACACGTTTATTCTTAATGCAAGAAAACATATATGCTTCTTAAAAATCTCCATGGAATCTATGTGTAATTGACAGACTGAAAGAATACAATCCAGGCAAATTCCAAAGGGGTAGCCGTGTTAGTCTATTGTAGAAAGACAACAGAGTCCTGTGGCACTTT
>ML685885.1:2590926-2644600 GCA_007922175.1 Pelusios castaneus | reverse complement strand
GCCGTGTTAGTCTATTGTAGAAAGACAACAGAGTCCTGTGGCACTTTTAAAGACTAACTAAATAAATCTGTTAGTCTTTAAAAGTGCCACAGGACTCTGTTGTCTTAAATAAATCTGTTAGTCTTTAAAAGTGCCACAATCCAGACAAATTAATATTAAAGCAACAGTTGAGGCATCAAGAGAGAAGGCAAAGATGCTAAACATTACACAAGCTGTTCTTTAAATGCTTGGTACAGCTGTGGCGCGGTTAGATACCTATACGTGCAGTAACGTTCAGAGTAATGGCAATTACTCGAGGCAGCTCACACAGAGCCTTCCTGTTAATATTCTCATAGGGTTAGATCTGATCTACACGTCAGTGCAGGACTGATCACGACAACGTATTTGCTGCTCTTACTTTCTGTCTGGTTTTAAATGTTGCAAGCCAAGCAGCTTCCTGTGGGAGGCCATTCCCCAAGGTAGGAGATCTCTCTGAGGAAGTTTTCCTGATAAAGTGTTCCTCTCACTCAGTTCCATCCTATTACTAGTAGCTGTGCTTCCCCGTTCCAGCTTTTCCCCCGCAGTGTTTATGCCATTCAAATAATGCATATGATTACTAATAATTTACACACGAAGACTTCACTGTGCAGGCACTCAAAGCACTTAAAGATGAAATACTAGCTGGGCCCACGGTATTTCAGACTCATAGACTCTGCCGCAGAACTCACTGCGTGCTCTGGAACTATGACCCAAAGTCTAACCTTGATTCCTTCTAAATTATGTTTCTCCTCATTCGTGGGGGAGAGAAACCCTTAACATGTGAATATAGCGTAACCAAACAGTACGCCCTCCTGAGCGGTCTGAAACCACAGTTCCTTGAGGTACAAACTGGCTGGGACCTCTCAGTGCAGTGTCAACTCTGAAAACGAATGGAGAGAATTTAAATGTCAAGAGCTAGCTCTTTCACTGCCGATTGTTTTAGCAGAAATAGCCTCTGACATCTTATGCTCAATTGTCTCCCATGCCACACTGGCGTGCAGAGCTTCTAGGTGCCCACCACCATCTGCAGTGAGATGTGTTTGCGAACAAGGTGTGCTGTACGCTAAAGAGTGAAACTGTGGGGAGATAGGGTGGTCAGATAGCAAGTGTGGAAAATTGAGACACTTTTCTTTTCTGGGGTTGGGAAGAAAGGATACGGATGGACCTACAAGACAATGCCCCCTAATACCGGGGCATCTGGTCACTCATGGAGAGTGCATACAATAAATGGAATTGAATATCCAAACAACACAGATCCAGGGTTGCACTCTTCACCACTCTCACTGAGCCAATGAAAACATCCACTTTCAAATGGAAATTAAGCTACTGTGAGCTCTTCCAGTCTTCTTCAGAAACCCAGAGGCCTTGCCGCAGAATTTAGGTCCCTCTTGCAACAAACCACAAAGGGAATTTTCCAGGTAGGACCCTGAGGCACACACAAGTTTAGTGAGCTGCTCAAGGCCACCAAATAAAGCAGTAGTATGTCAGAGGTCTCCTGATGTCTCCCTTCTCTGAGCAACTAAACCATGCTGCCTAACCTCAGTTACTTCTTAACCATGCCATTACTGTGGGCATGATGCACAAAGCGATTGTCAAGGAGTCAGCCTTTACCCGATTACTCCCGCCAGTGGTAGCTGAGATAACAAAGTGTAGTAACTAAGGGCAAATGGGGATTTTAACAGCCACCACTCTCATTTTTTCAGATTGTTGCTGCATTAGTAAATTGATTCTTTCAGCTCCACAAATCTTTGTTATCGCTCCCTCCAATTTGCTGTCCACTATCACCCGCAGGACGGTCTGACTCACCAATACTACATTGCAATGTCATTCCTACCTTACTCCCTCCAAGTGAAACTGCATTATTTCTCCCTAGATCCATTAGCCTGCATTGTTTGTGAATTTCATGCCTGTATGTGCAGCTTTTCCGGGTCTCTTGCAATCTGTCTGTTTAAACCAAACAATGGAGCCGGAGATAAGTTGTTCAACTAAAATAAACAGGCCAGAATTTTAGTGAACATGACCACTTAAATGGCTAATCCATAGACATGCAGGCCAAAATTTTCACCAGTTAATAATGATTCTGGGTGTTCAACTTGAGAGACTTGATTTTCTGTAAGTGTTGCGAATCAGCCCTTGGAAAACTGAGCTTCTTTAAGGCACCTAGAGTCACATCTTAAAAACTGGGCCCCCAACTTTTCAGAGAGAAACTTTTCATATGTGGAGTCTTTGGACCAGACACATACATATACATTCCCTGCACCCCAAAGAAACCCAGCTCTCACACACACTGCTTTCATTAGCCACACCTAAAATACCCTACTAGATTCATCTAGTCGCCCAACGTACAACTGCTTATCTCCCTGGCTGTGGCGCTATCATAAAATTTCAATTTCTCCAGCAGCCACATTCAATCACAGATTAGATTGAGGGTGGGAGGGAGATGATAGAAGCCAGCAATGAGTTTGCAATGAACATGCAGCCCCAGATTTCGACAGCACCTTGGAGCTAATTTCTTCTGCAAGTTTATCTAAGTTTTACAGCATTTCTGCTATCGGGAAGGCTAAATGATTTGGCAGATTACAAGAGCAGGAAACAGCAAAGATTATTTAAAAGACCAGGCACTGTAAATCAGTCTATTTGACACCACAGTTATATATGCAATAAAGTGAACAAACTCTGCTAACGGAGCACTATCTGATAAAGAGAATGCTCCTTGCGGGTATTTAGTGTTTAATCCCATGATAATAGTTTGCCCTGGTTTGTCTAGGTGACATCAGACAGCATCTGGCTGCAGGCAACAGAGTGGATCCAGCATGGCTTCAATCTCACAAAGGCGATTTTCTCAACATTTTTTGTTGCTGAATATTTAAAGGGACACTGCCAACATGTTCGGATCCTGAAATATACGGTCTTCTAAAGAAAGCATGTGCGTTCCTCCTAGGCAGTGACTGAAAAGAATGAAAACAGGGTTCATTACTATTCCTATGGCACTGTAGGCTTGAAGGACACTAAGATAAGGTGGTGCGCAACTGGTTGGAAATGTGTTCTCAAAGAGTAGTTATCCATGGTGCACAACCAAGCTGGAAGAGCATATCAAATGGGGTCCTGCTGTGACCTGTCCTGGATCTGTTTCGATTTAGTATCTTCATAAATGATTTGGATACTGACCTAGAGAGTCACATATAGAGTCTGTGGACTTACAAGCTGGGAGGAGTTGTAAGTATTTTGTAGGACAGGATTAGAATTCAAAATGATTGCAGCAATTGGAGAGAGAGTTTGAAGTAAACAGGATGAAATTCAAAAAGGTCAAATGTAAAATATTATACCTAGGAAGGAATAACCAACAGGAAGCGACCGCCTAGGAAGGAGTAGTGCAGAAAAAGTCTGGCGGTTATTGAGGATCAGAAACTAATTATGAGCCAACAACATAATTCTGTTGCAAAAAAAAGCGAACATCATTCTGGGATGCGTTAGCAGGAGTGCTGTAAGCAAGACATAAGCAGTAGTTCTTCCATTCTACTCAGCACCGATAAGTCTTCTACTGCAGTACTATATTCAGTTCTGGGCACCACACTTGGGGAAAGATGTGGACCAGCTGGAGAAAGTCCAGAGGAGAACAACCAAAATGATTAAAGGTCTAGCAAACGTGATCTAGGAGGAAAGATTGAAAACACTGGGTTTGGTTAGTCTGAAGAAAAGACTGAGGGGGGACCGGATAACAATCTTCACATAAGTTAAAGGGTTATTATAAAGAAAAGTGTGATGAATTCTTCTTTTTATCCACTGTGGGCAGTAGAAGTAGTAATGGGCTTAATTGCAGCAATGGAGATTTAGGTTAAACATTAGAAAAACGTCCCTGCCAGGTAGTTAAGCACTGGAACAAATCACCTAGGAAGTTTGTGGAATCTCCCTCACTGGAGATTTTTAACAACAGGTGAGAAAAACACCTGTCAGGGACACTTTACTACTTAATCCTGCCTCAATGCAGGGGCCTGGATTGGATGACCTGTTCAAGCCCCTTCCAGTCCTACATTTCTGGGATTCCATAATGCAACAGCTGCAAGACTGAATGCTCAAAAGTCAGGAAATATCAGCCATTGAAGCTGATCTTGCCCTTTTGACTTGCCAAAGTTGAACATCCTTATGGAGCAAATTAATAGAAAGGAGCAGCTTTACAGTTTCCATTTAATAATGGAAAAAAAATTCACATGACTTAGTAGCCTAGAACCTGGAATTTCCTGACTTCTGGGTGTTTAACCAGGCAACCAATGTGCTGCAGTGGCATTAGATTTTTGCACTTTTCTATGGGCTTTTCGCCCTTCAGCACAAAAGAAAATGCGGGGAGGACCCCTGCAGGGGTCAGATTTGCAAGGTTCCTCATTGCCCTTTTAAAGTTAGCATGAAGTCAAGCTACTTATTTGCCACAATCACCTTCTCCCAGAAGCTCTGACGACTGTGTTGGGGAATCATGCTGTAATACAGCTTCAATTCTCAGCCCAAGAATGTACGTTTCCCACCCCAACTTCCGTCAACTAAAAATTTTGCATATTTCTTCATGCTAGAGGAGAACTTGGTGAGAAGGCACTAGATTAACCAAATCAGCAGTATAACGGCCAAGGGGCTTAAAAAAATACTGGTGTGTGGCCCAGGTCTGCTCATAAACAGCTGCTCACTAGAAAGGCTTTAAAATTGTTTATTCTGACTGAAAACTACCACACAGGTCTACTTTTACTTCTGTTCCCATAATCTCTAGTTATGTGGGGCCTGATTTTCAGGGAATTGGGAGTTGCAAGTGCTCAACATGTGGGAAAATTAGGCTGTCATTTCTTCTCAATAAATCTCAAACACTGGAAGGGAGAGATTATGGTAAATTCCAGGAACTCGATGCAGGACAGAGAACACACAGGAATGGCGTGCAGGGCTCTAAGCGACAGGAGAAAAAGGGAGGATGCAACCTAGGAAAAAGAGTCCAGCTGTAGGTGAACTCAGATGTTGGTATTTCCGGGGTCTGTGCTGTGGAGTTAATAAAGGAGACTCCATCCCTTGAAGAGTTCATCAGTTCTACAAGTTAAAGACAAAGAGTAAAATTTCAAAAGCACCTGAACAATTCAGGCTCCTGAGTTGTTTTGGAACTTTTGAAAATTTGATTCAAAATGTTTTCTGAACTTTTACTTTTTTATTAAATACTAAGGATCTGGGGGAGTTTACGACCAGTAAAGGTGGAGGAGTTTCTTAGCCCATTGCTGACGTGACAAGAAACAACCATGAATTAATTCGATTCTTACCATCTTAGAATCATAGAATCATAGGGAGGGAAGGGACCTCACGAGATCATCTACTCCAAACCCCTGCTAAAAAGCAGGACCACTCCCACTAAATCACCCCAGCCAGGGTTTTGTCTAACTGGGCCTTAAATATCTCCAAAGATGAAGATTCCACCACCTTCCTAGATAGCCCATTCCAATGCTTCACCACCCTCCTAGTGAGAAAGTTTTTCCTAATATCCAACCTCGACCTCCCCAGCTGTAATTTGAAACCATTGCTCCTTGTTCTGTCCTCCGTTACCATGGAGAACAGCCTAGCTCCCTCCTCTTTGGAGCACCTCTTCATTTAAATGTTCACATTTTAAATGAAAGAATAAAACACCACAAAAATAAAATCGTCTGACTGGGTGTGTCGAAAGGGAAGGATAATTGCCAGATTACCTCCGCTCCCCCAAGCTGATACCTCTTCCTCTTTACTGGTCAGCACGACTTGTGTGCCCAGAATGTTGGGAGAGTTTTCTTTGCTTTGTGTTTCAGAAGTGAATTGCAGGAACAATAGCTTTGTGCATTCAGAGTATGGAGTCGGAGAAATCACTACACAGGGGTTGTACAAACCTTTGCACTCTTGCTAATAAAAGCTGTTGCCCAATCAGAGTGCAGGGAATCAGATACTCAGGAGTTACTGAGAAATGCCATGCTTATGAAAAAGGGAACCCAGAACTGAGTGTAGGAAACTGTGTAATAGAGGAGGGGGGGAAAAAACAATCCTGTTACGGAGCAGTAACCACACTGCACTCTTGCACTCTGATTGGCTGAAACATCATGACTTATATTTAGATTACGGAATATGACACTACGTTTTCAATGTGTTCCTGTCTCCCACGGCCAGTAAAATATGTAATGTTTCATGTACACAGTACAATATATAAATTACACATTTAGTGTATTATGTTGTGGTTACACTATACGATTTAACTAATAACATCATTTACTCCTGTCTGCAGAAAACAGCACAATGCCAAACAAATTGGATATTTGGCAGTGAATAAAAATTTCCCAACTCAGGAAAATAACTAGATTTATTAGCGTCAAACACCTCTGGCAGTGATATATGTATATTTCCTTAAACAAGCAGTGTCAGATATTATTTGATCATCATGTTCAGAGATATCTTTTCATTTACAGTCCCTGAAAATGTATTCTTTGTCTATAAATGTCTAGAAAACACACACCGCTTTTTCTACAAGGTGATGGCGTTTCAACAAAGCACACCAGCAATATGGCAACAGAGATTAGTAGCTGTACAGGTTTCCTTTTATTTAACTGCATGTACCCAATGAAATAAAAAATTTAGGGTCAAATTTCTGCTTGAATTCTCCACATAAACCTCCCAGTGATTTACTAATGTTACATGAATTGCCTTTGGATTAGAGTAGGTTTTGAAACTTTGAAGTACAACATTATACGACTGCTTTGTGCTTCTAAGCACTCTTCTTCTCCAAGCATTTTGCAAACATTAAGTATAGCTACTAATGCTCTGGGAAGGTGAGGTACCCATTTTACAGAAAGCAAAACTGAAGTTAACTACAAATGCCTATGGTTATACAACAAATATTACTTCCCAAAGCTTCATAAAAGAAATTTTAATAGAAGAGAGCATCTCCTTGGTGGGGAAAAATAGATACAGATGTTCAATGGTCCAAGCAATCAACTCACCAACCTATTGTCAGAGGGGATGGCAGCAGATGACAGCTGTCAGCCCAGATAACTGGCACACTGCTCTGAGCGCCAAGTTAGCCCCGGGCCAGACTGCAGAACCTTGTCTGAGTTACTGGTGCTGCTCACCCTCATGGGTGTATAACCCATGGTCCTTTGTGCTGCTGTTCGTTGAGCTCAGAGATTCTTTTCCAGTGCTTTGTGGGAGAGCTTATCTGTCCTTCTGGGCACCCGGGGCAATCTTGAGAAGCACCTATTACAAACCAGGTGATTCAGCCCACGTGCTCACTACAAAAAGGGAGCTTACCAGCCTGCATGAAAGCAGGACACAGGCTTTAATACCCCGCCCCCTCCCTATGCCAGGCAAGCTAACCTGCGTTGAAAGCATCATCCACTTGCTAAGAGGTCTGGAAGAGTCAAGGACACCATGTAAGTAAGACAGCTGTGAAGAGAGAGAGAGAGAGAGGACAAACGTAGGTTTAGAGGAGCTTGCCATTCTGGTTTGAACAGCTGCTTCATCAATGACTGAAGAACCAAGCAAACAACAATGGGAAAAAGAAATGTAAAAGCCAGGTGTTAAAGCTTCACGGATTTAAACAAATTAGGAACAAGGAAGGGATCCCTGACTGCTGACTCCCAGGACTCTGCAACAGGATGAAGCACAGGTATGGTTTTAGTCTATGGACTAACCGGCCAAGGAGATGTAAAAAGGACTGTAGGTGAAGGGAAAGTGCTGGTTTCTATGGAACTGCTCGAGTGACTGCATCTCTTTTACTTCTGGCCAGGCACAGAGCACCCCAGACTCTCCATTCATTGCAGGAGGTGGGAGGACGGGACACTCGACAGTGCTCTATTTATTTCACCTGACATCAGCTTTGGTAGAGCAGGCTACTGGTACAGACTGTACATTTCCCAAATACATGCCAGTGTATTTTAGCTCTCAGGCAAGAATGAGACTGCAGAATATCTTCTACTTAATTAAGAAAAGATCTGAGCCTTTGATTTAAAATACATCACACCGTTTATTTACAGTGTCCTCAGCGACAGCATCCCAGAATGCTGTAAAACCAACACATACATAATAGAGAGCTTACAATATCAGACACATTTCATGATAATCTCTAAGGCACTATTCATAGAATCATAGGCTGTCAGATCATCCAGACATCTGCTTGCCCACGGAGAACTGCTCCCTACAGTGTGTTTCCTAGAATTTGCCCCAAGCAGTGCGGTTCTCGCTGCTTTGCTTAGCAGGCCTACTCCAGAGTCAAATGTATTCACCCTATCGTAACTGTTATTTTTTATTTAGAGGTTAGTAGAGCACCGGACCAGGATTGGGCACTCGCTGTACAACCAGCTGTCAAAGAGGATCCCTGCCCTCACGAGCTTACAGTGAATTAGACAAGTCAGACAAAGGGTGGGGGGAGGATGTGACATACAAGCAGAGTGATCAGAGATGGGTGGGTAAACACCACGAGGGTTCCAGGAATTTTTGCTTTTGGGTTTGGGGAAGGAGAAAAGTGTCTTTCTGGGTATTTGCGTATGTGCACCCACACACCCTAATGTCAGGAAATTCTCCCTGCAGGCAGCTGAGGTTGAAATTAAAGTTTTCCCTTTCTTAACTTCTCTCCATTACTCATATTTACAGATCCTTGGACAATACTTAGAAATTCACCTCCCGCTCTGCTATTCAAATGTTGGAATACTGCTATGTCCCCCAACCAACGGCAGTCATCACTTATCCAAGATAGACGTATTTCAATTGTTTCTCATAAATCAACCCCTCAAGCTGACTGATAACTGCTGCTTCTCTTTTCTAAGCTTCCGTTAATCTTTCTGGGGACATGGCACCCGGAAATGAACACAATATTCCTCAGGTATGGTCAATAGAGCTGTTAGAGAGAGAAGCTGCTCTGTGCTCGGTGATGAAACAGCTTTGAAGACTTAAAATTGAATTGGCCTTTTCTTGTCGCCACCGACTCACACTGCAAACCGGTCTGTTTTGTATCTATTGAGACAGTTGAGCATAATACATCACTGCATGCCATAAAACCTGACCTGCAACGTCCACTAGCTCACTCACGTTCAGTGGGGTCACTGGGAATAACACTGTGTTTCGTGAACAATTCGATCGCAGACAACAGACATGGCGTAGGGAGGAAAGAAAGAAACTCTGATGACAGTTTCCTGCCCGTGCGAACCTAAACTTGCCATGCTAGTCACATTGATCAAGCTGAAGGGTTTGCCCCCATAAATAGGAGTGCTGAAGAGACCTTGATCCTGAAACTGGCTGAGTGGTGCTGGTATGTTCCTATCCCACGGCAGGCAGAACAGTATCAGTGGAATAAAGGATGAGGGGCTCAGCACAATGTCCCAAAGACCTCTGCTCCGGGTCTGATTAGTCGGTCTCATTTTTCTTGGTGCTCACCAGTGGTTCACTTATGCTAGTGTCCAGTTGGCTGTCGTTATTGAAAGCATAGCCCGTTTTGCTACCACTTTCCTTGTGAAACAAACAGCCATTGTAATTTTCAATTAATCACCAAAGAGTACTAGTTCTAATCCAGGTGGCCCTTCATGTCCTCCTCCCCACTTCTTAGTTTTCCTAGGCTATGCTTACACTTCCTAAAATTAGTTCAAATTAGTTAATTCGAACTAACTAATTTTAGTTAGTTCGAATTAACTTAGTTCGAACTAGAAAAAATTAGTTCGAACCAAGCAAGTGCCATTCATGGCATTTGCTTAGTTCAAATTAGTGATTTACATTGATTTCAGTGGGCCGGTTAGTTCAAACTAAGCAATTAGTTCGAACTGACATGGCCACATTGGTTAATTCGAACTAGTTAGATTGAATTAACCCTTAGTTCGAATAGGCTATTCGAACTTATTAGTTCAAATTAAGGAAGTCCTTAATTCAAACTAATTAAAGCCTAGTGTGGCGAAGGCTTTAGTTAGTTCGAATTAAGCTTCCTGAATTCGAACTAACTTGCCAGTGTAGACATAGCCATAGACTCTAAGGTCATAGATTTATAGTCTCTAAGGTCAGAAGGGACCAAAATGATCATCTAATCTGACCTCCTGCACACTGCAGGCCACAGAACCTCACCCACCCACGCCTGTAATAAACCTCTAGCCTGAGTTATTAAAGTCCTCAAATCATGGCTGAAAGTCTTTAACGTACAGAGAATCCACCAGCAAGTGAGCTGTGACCCACGCTACAGAGGAAAGCAAAAAAACATACAAAATCGACAATGACTGCCTAGGAAGGAGTACTGCAGAAAGGGATCTGGGTGTCATAGTGGACCACAGGCTAAATATGAGTCAACAGTGTAACACTGCTGCAAAAAAAAGCAAACACCATTCTGGGATGTATTAACAGGAGAATTATAAGAAAGACACGAGAAGTAATTCTTCTGCTCTACTATGCCCTGATTAGGCCTCAACTGAAGAATTGTGTCCAGTTCTGGGCTCCTCTTTCAGGAAAGATGTGGCGAAATTGGAGAAAGTCCAGAGAAGAGCAACAAGAATGATTAAAGGTCTGGAACACTTGACTTATGAGGGAGGTTGAAAGAGCTAGGTTTGTTTGGACTGGAAAAGAGGAGACTGAGAGGGGACATAACAGTTTTCAAGTATCTAAAAGGTTGTCACAAGGAGGAGGGAGAAGCAATAGGCTTAAATTATGGCAAGGGAGGTTTAGGTTGGACATTAGAAAAAGATTCCTAACTGTCAGGGTGATTAACCACTGGAATAAGTTGCCTAGGGAGTTTGTGGAAACTTCATCTAGGATGTTCCCCTCCCAGGATCTGGTCTGGTGTGCTGCTGTGACCCCCAGTTCCCCAATCTTTACTCCTGAACCCTGATTCACCCCGCTATGCTAGGTGACCACTCACTCCTGAGTCAGTCCACATTAGCCTCCTGTGTGTAATCAGTCCCAGGCATGTGCTCCACAGCCACTCAAGGGACAACCCCAGCCCCAGGATACCACACAGGGAACTACCATCCTACAGGGATTGGAACTGTTCCCCCAATCACTGTTAGGCTCATGGACTCCGGTCCGCCAATTTATCAAGGAAATGGGTATACTCAGCTCTGCTCATTCACACCTATAAAGTTCACTCAGCTTTAGATAAAACACTTCGTAGTTTATTGATTTAAAATATCATTTTAAGTGAGCATACAGCAAATCAATGCACAATCAGCTATTAAAGGAGTCAAGAGTTACCACCATCAAATAAAAGATATGACGCATGCTAATTATCATCACTGTCCAAGATTACTTGCAAGATCTAGCTAAATGAAGGTTTAGCAGCCAGTCTCCGCCTATCACTAGGCAGGGCCTAATCCTTCTTGTAGATGTTTCAAGATGGAGAATCTCCCACAAAAAGCCTCAAGCAGTTCAAAGTGTCTCTATTTGCTTTCCAAAATCCTCTTCGCTCCTCTTCTCAGGTGACCTCCTTTGTTCAGAAAGGGCGAATGGCCTCCTTCTGTTTGGCCAAGGTGCTACATAATGTTATCTTCTCTGTGTAAGTGCTTGCAATGCTGATTGGGAAACAGCTTTGACTATCTCCATGCTGCTGGAAGAGAACTCTGATTGTCCCCCTCCCTCCAAGCCATATGAAATACCTGGAAATGTGCTTCACATCTGTGCACATACATGATGCTGCAGGAAACATGATACCATAACAGTAAGTCAGAGCATTCCTATGGGAACCTTGCAAGCCACATTTTGCATTAAACTACACAATTACATTGCAAAAGAGAACAGAAAAGTTATTCAGATCATAGTCTATTGAGCATCACATGACACCAATATTGGAAGTTTTTAAGAACAGGTCAGACAAACACCTATCAGGAATGGTTTAAGAGGGTACTTGGTCCTGACATAAGTGCAGGGGACTGGACTCGATGACCTCTCATGGTCCCTTCCAGTTTCTATGATTTAACCTGCACAGCCTTTGCCAATCTGCTCTGGGGAAAAATTCCTTCCTGCACCCAAATATGGCGATCAGTTAAACCCTGAGCATGGGGGCAAGACTCGCTAGTCAGACACCCACGAAATAATTCTCTGTAATATTTTCTCAGGATCCACCCCATCTAACACCTATCTCGGGCCATTGGCATATCCACCACTGGTAGTCAAAGATCAGTCAATTGCCAGACTAGGCCGTCCCATCATACTATCCCTTCCATAAATGTATCAAGCTCAGTTTTGAAGCCAGATAGTCTTTTTGCCCCTGATGCTCTCCTTTGCTCCTATAATTCAACTCTCCTGCTCACACCAGTCCTCATTCTAAAATATATATTTTTTAAAAACATACAAAAAAAATCCATGGAACCTACCTGGAGTTTGATGGTTCTGCTTGGATTACCCTTTCCGCCATACTCTTTCTCGGCTATTTATGGCAAGTTCTGCATGGTACAAACGGTGCGTGTGTTTGCACAGTGCCTTGCACAATGGGACCCTAATCCTGACTGCAGTATAACCATTTAATAACAATATTTTGCATTTCCTGGAGTCCTTAGTATCGGAAGAGCAGTCAACTAACACTCCAACATGTTGTTTTCATACTGGCTTTCTCCATTCACTGTTTCAAATGAGTCAAAGCCTCTACTGTCTCTTCAACAAGATCTCATCTATTCTCTCATCCCCTCTCAATCTCATCATCTGGTCACAGAAGGGGCCAGGAAGGGAGAATTGGCCCCTCCATGCTGAAAGGAGACAAATTGCAACCCTGCTAAAATACGTCACAGGAAATCAACTAAATGAAGGGCCCCACTGCCTCCCCCAAGTGCAGCTGGTCTGCCAGAGACAGCATGTGCCCTCCGCTTCGCCAGCTTGGCTCCCTGTGCACAGCGCCATCCTGGATTTGTGTCTTAAACCACTCTCATCCTCCCTTGTAGACTCATTCTTACCAAACTTTTGCTTTTACAACCTTGTTCCCAACCAGTCATTCCCACCCATCACTCTCTACCTCCCAAAGCCCAAGACACATATTTTTAAGAGAACAAATTGCTGTTTAGAAAAGGTAAGGCGCAATATTCACTCAGGACCTCACAAGGGTAACCCTTCTTCACTTCCCTGCCCCTTCCCTTTGCTTCTGACCTCTTTTGTAATGTTCCCTCTCTCTTTTAAGTGTCAATCCATTTGGGGGCAAGGACTGTCTTTTACACTGCCTACAACTTTTTGGATGCTAAAACAAAAACAATCTGAGCATCACCTTTTACAAAGATTTCTTACAGGCTACAAAGCTGTAGCTAGTATTTTCCAAAGGTGTATGCTTAATAGGAAGGACTTAAATAAGAATAGGTTGATTTTCAGTGGTGCTGGGCACATGCAGTACCCATTGACTTCAATTTACATGGATGAATATGCTGCCTTTCTTCACAGGCTCAGACCAAATTCTTAACCAGGCACAGAAATAATAAATCAGCGTTTTGCTTCAACAGGTACAGACATTGGAAGATCTCTGTACTCTTAGGTCAAGCACTAATAATGGTTTTATGATTCCAAAGTTTCCTACCTTGTCATTTAATCACTGAACTGTGAGCTTTCACTGAATATCTAACCACTGTGGGCAAGAAATGCTATTATCTGGGCAAGATTTAAGATCTCATTATACAGAGATGCAAGATCTGGATGCCATTGTTTTAAACAGACATAGGGTGACATCCTGCCATGCTGAAGTCAATAGGAGCTTTGACATTGTCTTCACTGGAGCCAAGAATGCACTTTTTATGTCTTAATTTGCTGTGTTGGGGTGAATTTATACCAGCACAACTGAAAATGAAGCTTCCTCTCAATGTTTCTTTTTTGTCACTTATCCTCCCCCCCCCCGAAATATTTTATATATAATCTAATGGAGCATCTACACTAACACCAACTCTATTCCTCTTGCTGAACAGTTTAATTCTTCTGCTGTGACTTGGAGTGTTTTATAGTGGAATCAGGCAGTCAAATCCTTCTGTGCCCTTAATTATCTCTGCCCTGTCAGTTACATCACTGAAAACAAGTTCCGATTAAACAATTCAGATACCAATAAACGCTAAGCTGAGATAACATAATATCCTGTGTTACTGGCTTTATGGAGAGAGCTGTTTCAGGGAGGTTTGAAAAAAATAAATAAGCCCAGCACTTTTAAATGTCTGAAAATCTAAAGATATCTTAACTATTCTTCAATATCTTAATCATTCTGTGGAATCATGATCTGCTATAATGGCCATTTTAAATGAAGGGCTTGCTGCGCTGCACAGTTGCTACTTCCTATTAATTGTGAATTAAAGCATAATTTAGCATGGCTGTATGCGAGCATGACAAGTAAAATTTACAGACACTAACTCCGGCAGAATAGGGGAGAAAGCACTTAAAGATCCCTTTAAGTAAGAGAAAGTGACTCACCAAGCTGTACTTTAAAAGTAATAGCACAGCTCCAAGTTGACAAACTGACGTGGATTAAGAAGAGAACTGTTGAAACATAAAGAAAAATGCTTGCCTTCTAAATCGTACAGGGCAAAAATGATACTTGGTTATCATTCTGTTTATTAGCATGCACTTTGGAGAGTTCAGGGCAGGGCTGGATACACATTCATTCCATTTTATGCTGTACATTACAGAAAACACATTCACCATAAATAATTCATAATGGCATTGTCTCAAATTTAGGATTCCAAAAATGCCACACGGTTTTTACCTTTATGGCTGCTTGGTCTTTAGAACAGAAATACACAATGGATGGATGAGCTTGGCAACCCTGATAAGAACCATCACTTACAATTACACACAGGCGGCAAGAGTGAACATCTAGCTGGGGATCCATGGAACAGCGGGGCCTCAGCGATAGCCACACTCTGTCACGCTGGCTGGAAAGATGTGCTTCTGTTAGCAGTCAGCTGGCATGGATCAGGGCAGAGGAGCGGGAAGAATACTCACTTGGACGCTGGAAAGACCTTGGAGGAAAAATTGCCACTCAAAAAGCAAATGTGCTGTGGTATATTCAATTAATAGGCTGGGTACACCTCAGATGGAGTTCAGGGCAAGTGAGGGCATGGGGAGACAGACCTAAGGCATGGTGAGGAGCTAATAAGATTGAAAGAATGCATTAGAAATTTGGGGGAATTACAGAATGGCGTGCAGGAACAGCAGTAATATGGAGAGTAGTGAAGGAGAGTACAGAGAATCATCTTGTACTGCGTTTTGGCAAACCCAGTTTTCTGATCACCCAGGACATCGTGTGTGTCTTTTGACCCTGCATTTCTCCCAATCTTTCCCCAACATAACTTCATCATTGTTACTGAAATTATGCTGCTGTGCAACTGGAGTAAGACAAGTCCCAAAGGGGTGCCCGTGTCAGTCTAGTTCAGCAAAACCAACAAGGAGTCCGGTGGCAGTTTTGCAGACTAACAGATTTATTTATCGCATGAGCTTTCGTGGGAGAAAATCCCACTTTGTCAGACGCTTGAAGATGGAGAATTTAACAAATGGGAGGAAAATAAATGCAGGGAAGTGTATGACACAGGATCAAGTCAGACTATAACAGCAAATCAAAGCTGCTGTTTAGATTCAAACAGTGGGGAACAACATATTAGAAGGAGGGGAGGCACAGAAAGGGAAAAATCACCTTTTGTAATAAGAAAGCCAACCAATACCTCTGTTCAAGCCCAAGGTAATGGTATCAAATTTGCATCTCAACTCTAACTCTGTAGTTTCTCTTTGAAGCTTTGATTTGTAATTAACTTGTTTAAGTACAACAATTAACGTATCTTTCACGGAGTGAGCAGGGAGATTGAAATGGTTTTTGAATGTTGTTATTTCTGATGTCAGACTTGTGTCCGTTTATTCTTTTCCGCAGAGACAGTCCAGTTTGTCCAATGTATAAGGCAGAGGGGCACTGTAGGCGCATGATGGCATATATCACATTGGTGGATGAGCAGGTGAATGAGCCCTTGATGGAATAACTGGTTTGATTAGGTCCTGTGATGGTGTCTTGTGGGTAAAGTTGGCAACGGGGTTTGTTGCAGTGATAGGTTCCTGCTACAATGTTTCTGTTGTTTGGTCTGTAGCTGCTGGTGGGTATCCGTTTAAGGTTTGGGGGCTGTCTGTAAGTGAGGAGAGGTCTGCCTCCCAAGGCTTGAGAGAGTGAGGGATTGTTGTGTAGAATAGGCTGTAGATCCCTGATGATGTGCTGTAGAGGTCTGACTTGGGGGTTGTAGGTGATGACCACTGGCGTTCTGTTTTCTTTCTTGGGCTTCTCCTGTAGCAGACGACTTCTGGATACCCGTCTGGCTCTGTCAATATGTTTCCTCTCTTCCCCAGGTAGATGCTGTAGTTTTAAGAATTCTTAATAGAGATCCTGAAGGTGTCTGTCTCTGTCATGCAGTGGAGAACAAGATCCTGTGTGCCTGCATTGCATTGTCTGCGCCTGCATGGAGCAGAGTGTCCTCAGTTTCCACTGAGGTGAAGGTGCTTTGCACTTTGCTGGGGAGATCCCTTAGATCGTACGCTCTCACTGATGATGGATCTGCTATGTGGTTCAGGTGCCATCAAGCTGATTTAAGAGTAATTTATTTACCTGGGAAAACTCAACTCAGACAGCAGCTGCTGTTCAATGAGATGACATACCCGTCTTCTACTCATCCTTCAATGGGCTGAGATGCACACAAGGAGTTCCATACGACTTACCTAAAGAAACTCTCGGTGTGTGACCTTGGTTGGAGTGGAACAGAAAATCTTTCTACTTGCCAGCTCTTTACTTGATCTTAGTGCCTCCAACAGTTTTCCCTTAGAGAAATGTCTGAACTAATCTAAAACATTTGCTGCCCTGATGCCAAATGCTGTAGACCTTGTGGTTGGGAACCATGGCAGCGAACACAACCCCCCTACAGGAATAGTATTCTATTACATGAGTACTGACAAACTCCCTGATGTGCACTCCATTATATGGGACTAAAGACAGTTCCATTCCTCCCCAGTTGTGCAGCAGCTCTCTGGGGTAATTTTTAAATTAACTGAGATCTCATACATCAAAGAGAAGGATATATGATTCAGCAGAAGTGACAGAGGTAAAATAATAGCTGTAGAAATACACTGTGTAGTCGTTGTGTAGTTGTGTAGTTTAAGTCAGCACGTAAGAAATGAGTAAAAAGGGGCAACAGCTAGCGAGGAGTCACATGGTGAGCATGAGCACTCACGATAGAGCAAAACAGACCATGTTCTGCAAAGCTTCACATACACCAAGCAGACCTGACATGGCATTAGAAGGTGCCCTAAGGAATAATCCAGCAGAAAAGCATGGCGTATAGAGTACTTAACCCGGCACGCCTTGGCAGGAGTCATTACGTTCTAATAATCTGTTTCAAAAACTTGACACAGGCGGTAGGTGCCCCACTGAGATAAATGACCTGCTTTTTGCAAATGAACAGACGGGTACGGAAGAGAAATTTTAGTTTGTTAATTCCCAGCAACAACTAGTAAATATATTCTTGGGCTCCTCGGGATTACTTTTCCATAACCATATACCTGCGGCTATCCTGTATTTGTCATGAGCTAGGGGACTGAATGGCTCAGGAGACTGCTATGAAGACCCTCATTTCCAGGCTACTTAACTGACACCCACCCAGGCTGGAAGTAACTGAAATTTGCTTCCAGCCACTGTTCGATACATGAAACGAAATCATGAGACTCAGTAGATGTGTTCTCATCACAAAAACCACCACAACTGACAACCTCATTGGTCGCAACAGCAGAGAGGACAAAGATGGAATGAATAATGGTGACTGAACCGTGACTCTTTATTCATAAAGCTCAATACACATTGGTAGCTAGGGGAAGCTCACTGCCATGAAAGTCCAGAATCCATCTAACATTCACTGAGGACTATACTGGGTAAGTAATGTGATTCCCTGTGCCTCAGCTAACCCACAGGGAGATGTGAAGTGTGGTAGATGGACCTCAGTGGAAACCAGATGATGTATCTGAGATTAGCTTCTTTTTCTCTCTCTCTCTCTCTCCCCCCCCCCTCCCACAGAAATACTTGTGTATTAATATTTTTTTAAATGTGGGGCCATATTTACCCATTTCAAAATTGTTCATAGCAGAAAATATTTTTATCATCGGTATTAAGTAGTGGATGCTATTCTAGCAGCAATTCCCATTTAATTTTATACAGAGAACTCAAAGGAAACAGAACTTTTAACTTAACTCCCCCACCCAAAAAGCCAATACAAAATGAATGTGACCCAGGGACTTACCCTTCTATGAAACAGCATGAACAGAGTGTACAGAAGACAGTGAAGTCTGCAGGGCGTGAAATTAAAATTTTCACACAGATACAATGAAGTAATGATACAATGTTACAACCTTGGCACAAAAATCTTCTGGTATGAGTAAAGTCAGTGTCACGTGATGTTACGGTTTGTGCCCCAGCAGAAAAGGCTTGCGGCTGAGAAGGCCATATAACAAAACACAAAGAGACGAAGCAAGGGAATCAATGGACAATTACAAGAGGACAAGGTGTTCTACTCATCTAGACGTTTCTTAATCACTCCTCACCATAATATCGAATTGCCATGTTATACTGAAGTGAGATGGAACACTCTTCTCTCACATTGGGAAATCTAGGCGATAAGATATGATTGGGGAACAAGTGAAAGGAGATTTGGTCTTAAGTGTCTCGAAGTCTGGGGTCTCTCCCTTCATTCCATCCTGCTATCTTGACTCTGTATCCTTCAAGTCTACCAAAAATGACGTGGGATTGTACTCTTCAAGTTCCTAGGGTATTCCTGAGAATAAGGGTACACCCAACAATTACAAAACACCAAGAAAGAGATGGGATTTAAGGTACTTGGCGTGATACTTAGGAATCATAGAACCATAGAATCTTAGAGTTGGGAGGGACCTCATGAGGTCATCTAGTCCAACCCCCTGCTACAAGCAGGACCACTCCCACTAAATCATCCAAGACAGGGTTTTGTCTAACCGGCCCTGAAATGTTTCCAAAGATGGAGATTCCAACACCTCCAAAGGTAACCCATTCCAATGCTTCACCACACTCCTAGTGAGAAAGTTTTTCCCAATATCCAACCTCGACCTCCCCAGCTGCAACTTGAAACCCTTGCTCCTTGTTCTGTCCTCTGTTACTACTGAGAACAGCCTAGCTCCCTCCTCTTTGGAGCAACCCTTCAAGTAGTTGAAGGTTGCTATTAAATCCCCCCTCACTCTTCTCTTCTGCAGACTAAATAAGCTTAGCTCCTTCAGTCTCTCCTCATAAGTCATGTGCCCCAGCTCCCGAATCATTTTTGTTGCCCTCCGCTGGACTCTTTCTAATTTATCCACATCCTTTCTGTACTGGGGAGCCCAAAACTGGACACAGTATTCCAGATGCGGCCTGACCAGTGTCGAATAGAGGGGAATTATCACATCCCTTGATCTGCTGACAATACTCCTACTGATGCAGCCTAATATGCCATTGGCCTTTTTGGCAACAAGGGCACACTGTTGGCTCATATTCATCTTCCCGTCCACCATAACCCCCAGGTCCTTTTCTACAGCACTGCTACTTAGCCAATTGGTCCCCAGCCTGTAGCAGTGCATGGGATTTTTCCATCCTAAGTGTAGGACTTTGCACTTGTCCTTGTTGAACCTCCTGAGATTTCTTTTGGCCCAATGCTCCAATTTGTCTAGGTCTCCCTCAATCCTCCAGCATGTTTACCATTCCCCCCAGCTTGGTGTCACCCGTGAACTTACTGAGCTAGCAATCTATCCCATCATCCAGATCATTAATGAAGATGTTGAACAGAACCGGCCCCAGGACCGACCCCTGGGGCACTCCACTCGTTACAGATTGACAACTAGACATTGAGCCATTGATTCCTACCTGCTGAGCCCGATGATCTAGCCAGTTTTCTATACACCTTATCGTCTAGTCATCCAACCCATACTTCCTTAACTTGCCGACAAGAATGCTGTGGGAAACCTTATCAAAAGCTTTGCTAAAGTTGAGGTATATCAGTTGAGGGCTATTCCCACATCCACAAACCCAGTCATCTTATCATAGAAGGAAATCAGGTTGGTCAGGCACGATTTGCCCTTGGTAAATCCATGTTGACTGTTCCTGATCATTCTATTTTCTTCCAAGTATTTCAGAATGGATTCTTTGAGGACCTGCTCCATGATTTTTCCAGGGATTGAGGTGAGGCTGATTGGTCTGTAGTTCCCCGGATCCTCCTTTTTCCCTTTCTTGAAGATAGGTACTATATTCGCCTTTTTCCAATCAACCGGGACCTCCCCTGTTCGCCACGAGTTTTCAAAGATAATGGCCAGTGGCTCTGCAATCACATTGGCCAACTCCCTCAGTACCCTCGGATGCAGTTCATCCAGCCCCATAGACTTGTGCACATCCAACTTCTCTAAGTAGTCCCTAACCTGACCTTCCATCACCGAGGGCCATTCTCCTTCTCTCCTTGGAGGAACCACTTTATCAGGAACAAGTCAGAAAGGAAATGAATGCTGGAACACTTGGATAATGTAGGTTCCTTAGTTGGGACAGTGCCCCTCTCTTGGAAAAAAACACTCAGCACCTTGAGCTCCCAGGAGTTCCCAATGGATCCATGTGTAAGGCATGAGCTCAAAAGTGGGAATTTGTTATGATGGATATCTCTGAAGAGATAAGGATGATTTATGTAAAACAAGTTAAAAATTGCAGCCACGCTACTATAAATACACATACTTGGTGCAAGACTGAATTATCAGTCAATGTGCATGGTGTGAAAAGCATTTTATTTCCAGGAGTGAGGAAAAAATGTCTCCAAAGTCATAAACTGTAAAGCTGCTCATAAGTTATGTTTCAGAGATAGATTGACAGACACAGAAACATCCTGCAAAATACATTTCTGGTTCTGAACCGAGAGGAATAAAATTGGAATTCAGCATTACCACTCAGCTGAAAGCAGTGTCTCTTGATCACGGGTGCAGGAAGTTACACACACAAGTACTATTGGTAATGTAAGTTGTGTGCAGAGCTCACCCTTCTGGAAATTTACCTGAAAAAGTTAGTCCAACAGTGCAAAGGTCGCTTCTGACATGGCACGTTTCTCATGCCCTACTGATGCAAGACGGAACACGTGGGGAACTATATAGCAGAATGTGACTTACTTTTTTGCCTTTTACACACTTAATAAAATCTTCAAGTCTCTAGCTTATTACATTTTTAAAATTTTATTCATTTCAGTCCAGTAATTTCATTAGATTAGAGTTCTACATCTTTATTAAAAAATAATCAACACTGAAATGTTTCAATAAACCCAATTTTGGTTTTAAATGGTAAAAGATGATTCAATGCAGATGAAGCAAAAATGAAGTTAAAAGTATCTCTCCTCAGAGTCCCTAAAACACAGAGGAAATTTTATAAGTAACTTTGAAATTCTGCTTTTAAATGTATTGATTTTATAAAAAAATTAACTATTCAATACATACATATTTTAGAAGGCTGCTTTCACTAATCATTTTAGACGTATGCATTATTATAAAGTCTTCTAAAAATGAATAGTAAGAGCCAATGGAGAAAGAAAATTATAAGATACTACGCTGGTTAAAATAGCCAGAGATATTTAATGTCAGAGAGAAACTAAACAATCACAGATATATAAAGCCATTTTTAGTAAATTATTTTATTTTCCTTTATATCTGTGCTTTCAGAGCGGTCAAAATAAAAATAGTTTTATTCTTTTTTTGTGACTGTCAGTAAAAATTTACCAACTGATTAGAGTCATAAAATATATCTGAGTGATTATTATATAAACCTAAGAACTGGCAAGGAGAGAGAAGCTTGTATGTTACATTGAGTAATCTAAGTTCCAGAAATAATGAGATAAAACTGTATCTACGATTAAATGTGAAATGTGTGATATCGGGGGTGGGGTGGGAGTATTTTGGGTTTTTAAGAAGCTCAACTGAATAATGATGAGCTAACTTGAGAACCCCAGTCACAGTGTGTGACAATAACCAATTTACCCAAGAGTGTATGTTTTTCAACAGGACCATCTGATTTAGGAAGAGAAACAGAATCAGTCACATACTGTGGTGGAAATTGATGAATTCAGCTTAAACAAAGAATAACCGCAAGTTGACAAATCTCCTTGCCACAGTTGGAGGTGGGGTTAAGGGGGGGGGGGCTATATTCTCATTTATTACTAAAGTTTCCTTCAAATTTGTACCAACCATTAGAAGACATTTTCTATGATTCAACCCTCCACAAGAAACACTGGAAGCACCCAACACAAAGATGTAAAGAGTTCTCCAGAATGCCATGAATAATAGCAGATGCTTGAGTGTGCAAAGACGTATTCTTAATATCTATTTCATTATGTTTCTCTTGAAGAGTTGGACCCTGATTCTCCTGTCATTTAGCCCTACTGTAACTTCATTCTCTTCAGTGAAATTATTCCCAAAATACATCAGCAGCAGCATGAGGAGCTTAGATTTTTATTTTTCCACTTCATAGACTTCTGTCCCAAGAACATCAAGAGACAAATGTGTATTTCCCCAAATATTCTCTGTCCTATTAAAATCCACATACCCAGACTGAGGAAAAACTAACTGAAGGAAGTACAACCAGACTTAGAAACTCAAAAAACCAAGCATCATCACCCTTTGTTTTTAAGGTAGAATTTCTCCTGATTTAGATAGTGGCACATTTCCCTAGTCTCTATTACCCCCTGAAAATCCTTCAGTAGAGGAGGATTTTGCCTTCATGGTTAGCCATCAACACCTGGCTTGGATTATTTGAGTAAGAAAAATCACTCAGTTTTATTCACTCAAGGCATTGCAGTTGTCCAGTCAAGTAACAGAGAAAAAGACCCAATATAACACGGCTACCTATGAAAACAGAAAGCTTAATGCTCTATCTTTCTTCTTAAGGAAGCAAGAATATCCCTTGGAGAAGAGCAATCAAATGAGAAACGGTAAACATGGCCAAATAAAAGCATATGCTAAAGTCACCCTTACAAAATCAAACAAAAGCTAGCCAAAAAAAAATCTCTACTATTTAATTCCACACCTTCCTAAAGCAGAGTTTTGCTCCGATCTTGATGTCACAGCTCGCTGAGAAGGGATAGAGAGAAACAAAATGGGCAGCATCTCAGTGTGCTTCCTACAAGCCACAATCACCAGCTACCATCATCCTTCTATAATCAGAGCTCAAATTTCCTCTGAGGGTTTGTGGGTCCCAGCTGATGAGAACACCTGGTGATAGCGAAGGGACCACTGGCCATCTCCAGGTGCAGTGGAAACATTGTCTTCACCTCAAGTCCCACCTACTGTTGATGTCACTCTTGGGAGGAGCTCTCCGCAGCAGGGACAAGTCTCACCTTCCTTTCAGACTTCCTCTGTTATCATCATCATCATCAAGTACACTCCTATAGCCCTGGATTGCCAGCCAAGATCTGGCCATCTTGTGTAGATGCTGTACATGTACGTGTACACACACACACACACACTTCACCTAAGAGCTTACAATTTAAGAATCCATTATAACCCTTTGATTTATATCAGAAAAAAAATTACTTGTTCTTCTTTAATGCCGGTCTTTGCTCATTCTTCATTTAGATTAGCCCTGCCTTCATATTTACTATTTTGTAATTACAATACAATAAAGGAGGTCAAAACACAAACAGATGAACTTAGATGGTAACACATATAGTGGCCTCTTTTCAGAAGAAATAGACTAAGTATGGTAATGTGTAATTTAGGGCAGGTCTGTGAAGACCTGCTCAGCTGATCAGGAAGTTCGGTCCCAGAACACCACACCAACAACTGGGTAGCACTGAGTCGAAGGGAGGCCCCTCCCTTTGACTCAGCGCAGTGGACGTCAGGAGTAGGGAAGCTGAACACAGATGTGCAAGTTAAGCAACTTATGCATCTCAGTTCAACTGCCATTGAAAAGGGAAGGCAGTGTAGATCCCATCCTTACTGTCCAGCTTATATGGGGCTTGGGGATTTTAAGACAGAACAAAGTAAAATGGTTCATCAGTAGGTCAACAATTTTCTCCCCCCCCGAATCCCCTTGGGAAATTCCAAAGGGGTAGCCGTGTTAGTCTATTGTCGAAAGACAAAAGAGTCTTGTGGCACTTTTAAAGACTAACAGATTTATTAATCGCAGTAAATTATTTTTATTGGAAAGTTAGAGCACTTCTACTACAAGGGTGGCAGGAGCAGTGAGCGAGGGGAAGTCCAGAGTAGAACAGACAGGGGACACTCTTTTTCAGGCACCCCCTAAACTGCTGTAGGTCCCAAGGGCCCTTACTACCCAGCTAATGGGGGTGGGGGGGAGAGAGATGGATCTCCCAGGAGCATAGCCAGACCATTTGGGCAGAATCTCCTACCCTGGCAGGAGCACCTTTCACAGACCCTTGAACATGTGTCCGAGTTAGCTTGATCTCCTCCTGCAGATTCTTTCACTGCTGTCACTCTGAATGAAGGATGACAGAATGCAATTGCAAAAAAGAGAGGAGGACAGACCAAGAGATAATGAAAAAGGAGTGGCCAGAGCGCTGGAAGGAGAACTAAGGGAGGACACTGTCATGCACAGAAGCCAAAGAAGGATGAGGGGTAGTGAAAGAGGGTACAACTGACAATGCCAGAGGCAGCTGATGGGTCATGGAAGAAGAGTATGGACTCAAGGCCTTTAAAATCTGTTCAAGAAGAGATGAAGGGAAACATAGATGAGAACAGTTTTAGTGGAGTGAAGTGGGCGAGGAAGGGATCCAGAATGCCTTCAGAGAAGAGGAACTTGAGGCCAGGAAAGGCAATAAAGGAAAGAAGAAAGATGGGCAAGTAACTGATGAGACAGCTGCTGTTTGGGAATGGGTTTTTTTGGGTTTTTTGGATGGGGTCGGGGGCAGCAGAGCATGGGGAGGAGCCAGAGGACAGAGTACTGCACTCCGTTACACTGGTCTGTTTGTAGTGGCTTGGTAATACACACAAGTGGGAATCACAAAGTGGATTTTCACCTTTGACATAACATGGGATTTGGAGCCATTCACCAGCAGAAAGGCTTGTGTAGGAAAAGTAGGGTGCGTAAGAATGGTGTCACCATGAGAAGCAGACCACAAGGGTTAAGTCAGCTTCATAATATGATTGTACTCTACTTTCCTTTGCTTATCATTACCTTCAAATCATAATCAACTTATTGTCACACCACTGAGTGATGGAATCCTTGCCAGCTACTTCAAAAATTGACACGGTTTCTGTTGCAGCGAACAATCCCAGAAGACACTTCTCTTCATATTAATATAAAATCTTGTCAGATCCACACAGCTGAACGGGGGGGAAATGTTTAAAGAATATGCAGCTGTAACAGTCCTCCCCCAACTAGTCAAGATTGGAATAAAAGACTATCAAAAAAACTTGACGATCCAGTGCTAGATTAATGCAAATATCTGCCTGTTTGCCAGTGTACTTTTTGATTAAACTGGCATACATCAAGTACAATTAGAAAGGTTATTTATAACTAAGAAATACATAATTCTGCATTTTAATGAGGGTGTCAATTACAGCCGACAGTTACTAATTAACATTAATCCTTTTGCACTGGCAGTCAGAATTTCCTGCTGTGATTTTCATTGTCAGCAATGGACACAACCCAACTGCCTTCACAAAGCCATGGTCAGTACCTTTTGGGGTAAGCAAATGTTCTCTGGACTCATAATAAAAATCAGAAAGTCTCTGACTCTGTTTGAAATTAGTCAACCTCTGGCATATGTACAGAAGACTGTTCACAATTCAGTTGGTGACCATTTCATTAAATATAAGCACAGCATTGTCATGGTTAAGCCCAATTCCAGGGTCTCCTAAGATTACGTTTCCTAGATGAAGGCTGATTTCAGCCCCATGTCACTAATCTTTGAGAGTTTAACTGGTTTTCTTATTCCAGTGTTAGGTCCTCACCTACACTTATCTGACCTAGGGTTCAACGCTTTTAGCCACACTAACACACGAGTTCCAAAGAAGCAGCCGTGTCAGCCTAGTTGAGCAAAACAAAGAAGGAGTCTACTGGAACTGTAGACAAGGAGTGGTCTTTCCCTGTCTCCATCATTATCAGAAGCAGCATGCTGGAGCAAGTACTGAAGAGGCAACTGTGGATGCAGATCGGTTTCCAACAGAAGCATATCTAAGATTCTACAAAAATAATTTTATTTTTTTGCTTTATTTGCTAAACCAGGGACATTTTGGTTTTGAAAACAAATCTGATTTTTCAGTTCCAACAGTACAAAATTGCTTGGGTCCTGTGCCTGACTTTTAAAAAAATAACACCCCAATAGTATCCCAAACATAGTTTTACACCAGAAAAATTGTTGACCTTGCCAGAATTCTTCCATCTCTAATGGTTATGATTCTATACAAGAGAAAATCAGATTTTGAACGTATGCATTATCAAGAGGCAAGTTATGAGCATTATAATCTCTGCCATTGCCTTTCCAGGCAAAAGCAACAGAAAGTTCATGTATGGCCCTTTCCCCAACTGCTTTGAAAGAGAAATAGTGACCAGATCAGGATGCGTCTTCCAGCATAGTTCATCCACTCCACAAAGCCACTAAATTAAAAGTGGTAAGGTGTTCATCATTTGGGTCAACTGACTGGCCAGGGATCAATGCTGGATGGAAACAAATGAGATGGCAGAACAGAAGCACCTCAAGCTTTATGCAAAGTAAACCATAAAGTAGTACTTACAAACTGCTGTAAATTTAACATTTATTTTGTAAGTACGAAAGAGATGGGTTATTTCTACATACAGAGGTGCCCAACTAAAATCAAGATAAGTGATATTAATGTCCTATGGTCAGTATTATTGAACCTCGAAAACAATAAACTATGAGTCAATAAATATTACATTTGCAACATAGTTAACATTCTTCTACTGTCTCTCGCACTTATTACACATTGTAACTGAAATTCTACAATACATTATTCATATTTGGGGTGTCACTGAGTGATGGATTGCTGTAAGAGAGGCCGTCCTTTAAATAAATCAACAAATAAAAATGCAAATGTTAACATTTTCAGCCACAACTTTTTCCATCTTGAATGGGGAATGAAAATTTCACATTATATCGACAGCCAGCAGAGAGAACAATTAACAGCCTACACTGTGAATAAGAGAGATTAATTTGCCAACGTCTGGTTTTATCACTCGCATATGGAACTGTATGGGACTTCTCGTGCTATTAGCTCTCCTTAGGGAACAGAGAAAACTTGTCTCCTATCATGTTCACCACCTCATTCCCCACCCCTCTCCATGCACACTCTTAGTTCCTTATAATGTTTATAAGTTGGGCATGGAGTGGAAGATTTTTTTTTCTTCTTTTGAATCTTAAATTGTGTCTGATATCAAGAAAAAATGTTTCCAGTCTTTCAGAAGTTTTTGCTTATACAAGATCTCTTTAGAAGCAAGAATTTAGTACAGAATAAGATTTTAAGAACAGAAACACATTTAGGCACCCAAGGGGCTTGGATCTCAAAAACAGCTACTGTATATGCAAAGTTAATGCTTTTTCACATCAGTGTTTTATTTATACATATTCAGTATCATGGATCTAATGTATAGCACTGTTGAGTATACTCTATCAGTAACACTTTACATCAAATATTAATTTGCTGAAATGTCCCTCAATACACATCTACCTCATCTGAGATGCATTAGGCAATTGGGTAAATAATTCTGTTTTTAAAATTCCCCCCACCCCCTGACAAATACAAATTAACACGATGTAATCTGTTGGTTTAATTCCAAAAGGAATTAGTAGTCTAAGTTATAATCATATATATGGGATGTTATCTAATATAAATGTATGTTGCAGGAACTTTTAAATCGCTTTCATTCCAATGTCTAAAAGGAACTCAACTTCAAAAACATACATTCAATTATCATGAAAGGCCTGATTTAAAGCTGCAGCTAGAAAATTTAGGATTAATGCTAAAACTCCAGGCTATCACCTGGTCTCTTAAATACATCTGACTGTATTTAAACTCGGAAGAAATAGTTTTACTTAATCGCCCTAGAGAGAAAGAAAGTGCATTTCACTCCCAGACAGCTTACAGAACCACCACTTCTAGCCACCCTAACCATACCTACTTATCCAACCAGCGTCCCCCACTTTCTGAAGCTGTACTAGCACCCTAGTGCCTCATTCACCAGCAAGTTGCAAACACTTTCCAACACTTGTTCCTGGAAGATTTTCTATTGCTGCTGCTGCTTTATGCCAGGGTTTATGCTAGTTAGCCTGACATAAATTTGAGTTGAATCTAGTCCCTATAATCTTAAATAGTGAAAATTAATTAGATGATATGTGCTGCAGATGAAATACATATGTGCTTAGGCTCAGACTCCCTACAGCTAGTTTTAGTCCCAAATAAATTGTTGTGGTTAAACTGTTAACCTCCCAAATTGTGGATTATAAAAAAACATGCTGACAGACCCTTAACTTTAGTGGCACAAAAGAACGATAATTCTCAGTATTGATTAATTTAGTGAGTTAAACTTGCAGTCTGGGCTTGTAATCACTCAGTGATCAATTTGGACGATGCATGCAGGTTTTTTGATGAAGAATAAGGTCAGGTTTAGGCCACCACAGAAAACGTGTCCATTTACCATTTTCAATTAGGGAGGCCCATGAGTAAGGAAAAGCCCAAGATGGCTGTTTAACCTGGTCAGTAACATTTACACACCATGACAACAGAGACAAAGAAAAGGAACGATCATTTTGAAGCCTGGAATTTGTCAGAATTTTTATTCACTAGTATGATAACTGACTAATCAGATTTATTTGACAGATCACTTCCTGAATGTGACATCATTTCTAATGCTATAACTCAATGATTATTTGACACTCCCATGCAGTTACTACGGATCTTCTGTCTTTTTAAATCAGATTCTTTTTCCTGACCAGTCACCGTACGACTTGATTTCTGAACTGTTATCTTATATCTGTTCCTCATTACTTCTATGGGAGTTTCAGCCCTGCTTCTAAATTGTCACTAGATAATACATAGCAACATCTCAGACACCCGTCATCAGACAACTTTGGCTTCTGAAGATAATAGTTAGTGCAGTTTTGGGTTTATTTAAACATGTAGTTGTGGAAAGCAGAACCTTCTCTCTATCTAGGTGGTTGTATCCCTCCAGAAATACCCTTCTTTTTTTCCAAAGAAAATAATGTTGCTTGTGTTGCTGAATAAGTACAAATTTGTCAATATTAATAGTGGTTTTTCACCTATTATATATCACTAGTTTCCTCAGAAGATAAACATGAACTGCCAGCATCTGCCAAGAAGGTAGGGATGATATAGAACTTAGTCCATTGGGTTAAAAAAAGGATTAAAAACTGATTCAACTGTAAAGCACTTTAGTTTCTCCAAATAATTTTTAACTCTTTTTGTGAACCGTGTCCTATATTTTAGTCATCTATTATTGCATAAAGAAATCAAACTCATGTTGCATACTCCTATAGAACCATATGCTGTCTCAACTGGTTTAGTTAAAGACTTTTGTTACCACAAAATGTGTGTGGGGAAGAGGGGTTAAATACTCGCCACTAGAATTGTAATTCCCCAAAAGGCAAAGTTGTTTTTCAGTCCAATGTAGATAACGATGCTACTTTCTTCTTTTTCAGTGGAATAATGCTGCTCTTCCAAAGCCTTTACAGCTGATCTATAGTATCATCAGGAATTGCTGACTTAATGTGATTTTGTTGCTTGTCATTAAACATAAAATAACATCTGTACAAAACATTTTAAAGGAAATGTCACTTGATAAAATAAGGGGAAAATAGGGGTGGGGGAAGGAGGATTAAAATCTTCAAGTGGATTTAAAACCTAACCAGGGTTAATGCCATTCCTTTAAACTATTTACAAATGTATTTAATGTGTCAGGACTTGGAACATAAAATACTTTCTGTTCAAAATCTAAGTAAAATTAGAATGTTAGAACTTGGCATATTCCTGCTTTTCTTATTCTAACAAGCAATTTAAGGCTTACTATAAATGTCAAAGGACATGGCAGTTTTTAGTTTATATTATCCAGCTTGCATTAACATGAAATATCACAGAAACTCAGCCACTTTCCAGCATCTAGGGAAATATGATAGTGGCGTTTGCAGAATCTTAAACTAAAGATTAGCCAGCAGCTTACCGTGAAGTGTCATGCTGGATTGGAGATGTGGCTGTGGTTACAAGCTCTTTTCTGCTGCCTGTCAGTACAGGAGATGTAGCTGCATCCTTTCTAGAACCTGAAGCTGTCCCTGTGGAAAGGAGGAGAGGCAATCAAGCCGGGCATTAGAAGCTGGAAAGTTTTGGACAGCTTCTTCACTGTTTACATCACTAGATAACACAAGGCCCAAAAGTCTTGCTGTATATACAGTGAGACCTCAGGCAAAGAAGTCACTACCCACTGGTAGGTGCTGAGAATCAAATACATTTTCAGGATCATGCTGGATCATATTTACATAACAAGCCACTCATTGCAGTCTGTACGTTACTACCATGTTTCCAAAGTATGACAGACTTGTATTACCACCATGGCTTCGAATGTCCATAATACCAGTTTTAGTTTACAGCGGCAGCTCCCGGGAGCTGCCATAAGAAGTGCCTTTTTTTTTTTTGTTTACTCTAAGTATCTCTAAAAGAATATACCGATCCAACTCCCCCAAACACTTAAATCATGTGTGCACTAGAGAGCTCACAGCAGCGCAGGTCTACTAATGCAATTGTGCCACTGGAAGATCTCTCTTTGTCCGCGGGAGAGAGCCCACCTGATGACATAGCGCTGTCCGCACCACGGCTTATGTCGGTGTAAGGGGGGTGGTTTATTCACATCCCTGAGTGACAGACGTTAGGTCTACGTAACTGGTAGAGGAGACACAACCTAAGTCTGCCCTTCCTAACATTTCACATTTAACTTACTCCTTGGAGCATCACAGTGACGCAAGGCTCACAGAACCCTTCTGAAGTTGGTAAGGCTGACTGGTCAGGATTATTTCTAAATAGGTAAATTGAAGTGAAGAGACTTGCCTTAGGCTGGACAGAAAATCAGTGGCAGAGCTAGAAATACTGGACTAGATGTACTATTGGTCTAATCCAGTATGGCAAATCCTCTCCATTCTGACCACCAGTGACCCTGCTCTCAGCACTGAATACTGCCCAACCAAACATTAAATATGCGACAACCACCAAGTGTCAGCAAAAATGAGAACATTGGCTCCTAAGTAACGCCATTGTCTCTAAGTACTGTTAAGCTTTCTGAACAGTCGATAGTAACATTACCCATCAGATATGCTGAAATTTCAGCTGTAATACTGAGTTTCCAGGTTTTTCTAGATGCCAGTGGGACTCAACATTATTTAATTTATTATTTAATTATTTCATCTCTGAGGGCTGGAAACACACACACACACAGTCGAGTCCCACTGTAAGAACAATTTAATTAGTGTTTGGTGGTGGCTTAAAAAGAATAAGTTTCTCCAGCTTCACTCCACTCTTCTGTGCATTAGCATTAAGTGGCAAGAAACCCCACCTTAACAAATAGTTAATTGCTGCTCAAGGAATTCTTCAAATTGCCATGGCAATACATGTTAACAATGTGTCCCCGGCAACTTGGGACCACCGTTCACAACAAAAGGTGCATCCACAAAAAACATCTTGCTTTAAAATATTGATGCTGAATGAAACATGTTTAGATACAGTTTCACAGAACCGTCGCTCTCTTATGCCTCTCTATTCCACACAGAAAATAAGGCCTTCACCATTGCCTTCTGGGTGTCCTGCTCTCCTGTTGCAGCCTCACTGTCTTCCAATGTCGTTCTGATAGCTTTCTGTTTTGCTGCTACTGTGTGTTCCCCTGCTATCCTCAGTCAACCTCAACACCTCTTGCCCTGGAGGCTCCAACCCAATGCCTCTCGTTCTGTATTTGGGTATGCCCTAGCCATCTCCATTTTCGTCCCAGAATTTGCTGTCCTATCCATTATTGTTGCCTCTGGATTTCTTCGCTTGTGGTTTTTCTTGGCTGGCTGATATTAAGGATTTGTCTAAGGCAGCTATTTATGAAAACTTGCAGTTTAGATGGTAAGGTCTAAATAAGCCTCCAAGTTTCGGCACAATATAGTAAGACTGAACAGCACTGGAAAATCAGTATTTAAAGTTTAGTTTGGTGGGCAGGACTTCAGTTTCTCCAGCTTAGCTTCAGCACAATAAAGGAATGTCTGGCTTTCACTATCATGGCTTAAATGACTCCCTTTGTTCCACCTTTTATACAAAACAAATGATCTCCAGGCCCACGCACAATATGTAGGTTGAAAATCAAACATGAGAAAACTAAAACCATGTGAATCGGCAGATTAAAAAAGGCACAGAACATTGGCACAGGAATATTAGATGCTGAGAAAGTAACACTGAGGAAATAAAGAAACCCAATTAATTTGAGAGCTAATACTAATATTTCAGTATGGGAGAAGGCTGAAGTGCTTTCTTCACTTTGCATTCAAGGCATAGTGATGCCTATGGTCAAATAGTTTGGAAATGATAAAGCGCCTGTCTTGACAATATATCATCAGAACTGATAAAGAATAGAAGCTCGATTTAGTTTGCTGGCTCCATAGTTTTCTTAGGAAGTTAGGAAACCTGTCACATTCCAGAATACTAGAAAAGGGGCTGCATCATTCCTTGTTTTTCAAAGAAGGAGAGAAATCAACATGCTCCAATTACAGGAGAATGCCACTTCTGTCAGTTCCAGAGAAGGTGTTTATGATCTTACAAGTGAACTGTCTGAAATATTGTCCCAAACCAAAAATGAGAGACAATCAGTGCAGTTTCCATACAGGTCAACTTCTAATCCATGCTATCTATGTTCTCTAGAATGATACTGAAAACCGACTAAAGGAAGTTAACATCGCGTTTATAGATCTTTGCAGCTGCCTTTGACTCCATCAACTGACCAACACTGTGAATGCTGCTTTGCCGGTTTGGGGTGCCTGAGGATTTAGTGTACCTCGTGGCGGAATTGTACTGCAGTACACTCAGCTGTATGAGGGGCATTGGTTGCATTAGGAATGAGATCTCTCACTTACTTTATTTCATGTTGTAATAGACTGATGACAAAGCTGATTGAAGCCAAAGTCGAAGGTGTGAGATTTACAGATTCGTCTCGAGTATGTGGAAGACATTAACTTCAATCGGAGAGACTGCTGACCAACTACAGCTAATGCTGGAAGAGCTGTGAAAAACGGCAGAATCTATGGGACTTAAGATCAATGGTGATAAAACCAAAGCCTCCTATAAAATAGAAAGCAATGACCTGCCAGTGCGGCATGTAGATAGCAAGGACATTGAATGGTTGAATAGTTTTATCTCTCTCTAGATAGTCAGTTGACAACAGGAGGGTCTATCTCCAAAGAAGTGACACGATGGATCGGTCTTGCATCAATGGCATTTCAGCATCTTTAAAATGACTCTGCTTGGACTATAGGATGTCTGTGTCACGACTGAGATCTGAGCATTCAACAAGAGAGGGAGAATGACATGGAGCAGAAACATGATTATTAAAAAGAGCTGAGGAGAGGAAGACAAACAGATTTCAGGGTTAAAAATTATGGTGTATCTGTTGGTTTCATTTTGTCAAAGACAAGGAGATGTTAAGGCGATCCCATCAAGTTGCAGCACTGCGCCTGTTGAGAACTAGACAACCACGATGGCAGGGTGCATGTCCAATGTGAAGAAGATATGCTTCAACAGAAAAGGCTTATAGACCTGAGGTCAAAGGAAGTGGAGCATGAGGCTGATCACAAATGAAATTGGCAAATGCAGTCTTGAGGAATTTAAGAACCCTACTTCTTCCCATAGAGACTCTTGCCAAAGGAAGACGACTTTCAAGACACTCTTCAAGATGGAAGTCCGTTCTGCAAGCTACCACTGCTACATCATAGCCATATTAATCTGCTGCTACTGCCTTCAATGTATATTAGACTAATTGTAATGAAAAAGAAAAATACAGGGAAACAGACATCAACAATAACAGGGACAATACAGTCATAAGGGAATGCTGAAAGATCTTGGTGTAAAAATAGGCCTAGAAATAGAGAACAGATCTGGGAATTAAATGAGAACATACCGAGTCAGTTAGAGTTTGCAGAGATAAGACGGGGCAGCTAAGAAACCTGAATAAATGAATATAAATTGGAGCTAGAAGGGCATCATATATTGGGAGAAAAGCAACGCAAGTCTACTGAGGTAAAAGAATCTTTAGAAAGAAAGTAGGCCCCTTAAATGAGGAGAGATTGAATTGATGATACAAAAAGGCTTGTGCTACTGAACATTTTAAAATCCATTTTGGTAGGTAAAATAAAGAAAAGATATATCGACAATTAGAAAGTAATGAAGACCTTGTTGATACACAAGAGTTGTTGATAAAAGGCAGATAAAGTGAGGTCTTCGAAAACATGAAAATCCACCGGTCTGAAAGACATACAGTCCAGGGCCAAAGGGAATTGGCTAATGAACTTTTGAAACTACCAGTAATTATTTCTGAAGAGACATGGAGAACTGAGGTGGTCCTGGAAGACAAAACTTTAATTATAATTGCAGGTTCACAAATACCTCAAGGATGGAGAAACAACAGAAAGGTAACAGGAAATACTCAGTCTGGAAAAATGAAAGCGAATACATATAAAAATGAAAGTGAATACACGTAAGACAAGTAATCAAAGAAAAGACAGTCAGTGAGAGGAAGGTATGTTGACCTATGGAATGATAGCAGACAGTAAACTTGCAAATCGACATGCAGCCCAAAAGAACCAATCGATTCAGGGCTGCACAGTTACAGCTGTCCTTTAAAAGGAACTATGTCGAGTTTGGGGTAACTAACATACCAGAATGATATTAGCAAATGGGGGGGGAGAACCTGGAAGGACTCACTTATGAAGAAAATTTAATGTAAGTAGATATATTCAACTTCAATGCATTCAAAATAAACACTAACGTAGGGTGAATATGGTAGTCCATAAGTTTTTGGATGTGTAAATACTTAGAGAAAATTCTCAGGGTGGTCTAAGAAGTAATGGAATGAAAGTGAGCAATAGGAAATGTAGGCTGATAATCAGGAACGAAATCCTTAAGAATGGGATAACACTAATATTCATAATACTTCACATTTATACCACACTTTACATCTTCAAAGAGCTTTGCAAACATTTACTAATTAACTTATTAGCCTTCCCTTAGGTGAAGTCAAAGTTTCAACTCCTGAATCCATAAAAAGCTATGTTCTAAAAATCTCTGGAAAACATACAGTAGGGAACAATTTGTCCCTGGCTGAAAGCATGGACTAGATGACCTACATGGACTTTTTCATCTCTAGTTTTCACCGTTCTTATACAGAAGGGAAAGGCTGAGCATGCCGTACAATATTACATGAAAGCTAGATTCCCTACAGAGACCAACCACCAGCTGTTTCCTTTCTCTCAACACAGAGAGATTTATATACCTAGGAAAGAGGCAAAAAGGGAGACTTAAAAGATGGTTACATAAGTGAAGTGGCCAACTGAACAGAGGAGAACCTAATGGACAGCTTTGTTTTCAGGCCTAAAGGGAAGAATATTGAGAAGAGTGAATCCAATGTCTCTTAATGAGACTAGCTGTTGGATTTTAGCACATAGCTACTAGCGATACCAATATAGCCAATTTACTGGGGTAAAGATACAGAACTAGATTGCCTTATCTGTTTGAAATCAAGGGATACTCTTGCTGTTTGAAGTAAAGACGTTCTGCTAAAAGACACACAAACACTGTATCAAAATACAGAAGGAGAAGTTGAGAAGCAGAAATCACAGTATGTAAGAGAAAATCAACAATGAAGAAAAAAGTCAGCAACTCTGCAAGCAAAGCCAACCCACTCAGCAGCACAAATGGAGCTTTTCTCAAGAGGTACGGAAGGACGCAGGCCTCGGTGATGAAATCAAGTTAACACAGCAATGCTCTCCGCCCCAAATACATCACAGAGCGAGGGAAGCTAGGTAATTTTAAAAGGTTACTCTCCACTTTAACAGAGGCCTCCAAACTCATTGCAGTTTATAATGTTAATAGCAATGGAAGCAGTAAGGGTTTTTGTCATTCTGATGTGGCCTTGTGAAGCTAGATGTTCAGAGGTGAAACAACCTGAATGTACCCTGTGTCTTTGCCACTGACAGAGGAAAAAGAGAAAGGCCCTTTCCATCAGACACCAAATGAAGCAGCTGCTTTGGTTCACTAGTTACTCATTTTAGCCTCATTCATACAAAAGTGTGAGGACTTCAGCAATGAAGACGAACACTGAGACTGCTCTGGAAATTGATGCAGCAGGACTACGTGGGAGTTGAAGCACTATCAGAATGACACGCAGGGTGATCTCTAGAGATATTCTCTGGTCCCAGGTGTGAAGGGCACATGCTTGGGGATCATTACTACTAATTATTTGTATTACAACAGAGCCTAGATGCCCCAGCCAGGATTGAGACTGCACTCTGCTAGCGATGAACCAGAAAGACAGTCCCTGCCCCAAAGAATCTGCAGTCTAAATAGGCAACACAGACAAATGGGAGGAGGGAGAAAATAAATATTTGTAGTCTGAGGTTTTCAAATGTACCAGTTAAAAAGCTCCCACCTCAACATGGCTGTGTCCACTGGATATTTTGTGGCCAATAGCACTGCTTAAATGAGCAGCTAAGAACAATCGAATATCACGCTTCAGGATGTCACCTGATCATTTTCCTTTCCCATCCACACAGAGCACTGTTCAGCTAAGTGCACTCTGGCATGGGATCAAGTGTTTGCCTTCTATTGAAGCATCAGACCTTGATGGTCTGAGAGCATGCACAGCAAGTGCCATGTTCCTATGGAGGATTGTGTCTGGAAAAAATACCTGTATTCTTGGTTTTATTTTTGCTTAGAATTATGTTCTGTCCTTAATGAAAGACTAAAATCTGGAGCAAAGGAATTCAGTGTGTGCCATATAACCAGTTCAGTTACAGCTGGCATTAGTTAGTGATGATGAGCATGGAGGAAGATAAGGATCCGGGAGCTAGGAAAGAGATGAGAACCTTGCGGATTTCATACACAGGTGTAACAAGAAAATGGAAAAACACTTTAAGTGTGTGTGTCCAAGTATATAGCAGAGGGATGCCAATTAAAAAGGTACTAGAAACAGAAGACTTCAACATCAGTGATTAGTGCTAGGTAATTTGCCTTGTCATAAACTAGTCATCCCACTCAGTAATAGACCCAAAGTTGCTCTACAACTTGAAAGCTGTTTCTCTAATTTTTTCTCGTGCCATAGTAAATGCCAATGAAATAAGTTACATTTTGCCATGTACCTCCATGTCCTAAGTGCCAGCACTTCTAGGAGGCCTTTGATCAAATGAGGTGGATGGGGCAGACCACTTCTTCAACTGGAGGCCAGCAGAGGCAGCATGTAATTTTACTAACTGAAGTAGAATGAGAGGGATGAGGGGAGAAACCAGGATTTTTTGGAAGTACGTGGATAGGAAGATAATTCTTTGGAATACCCTTACCCAAGGGGGAAAAAAATCCACCAAACAATGTGAAAAATCTCACCATTGTGGTGGGTGAAAGAAAGAAAGAAAGAAAGAAAGAAAGAAAGAAAGAAAGAAAGAAAGAAAGAAAGAAATATGGTTAAAATAAATAAAAAGGAAAACCATCAGTGAAAATTGCTCCTGAAACTTTGCAGAATTGTTACGACTTTCTCTTGCTTAAATTGATTGGTGTAGCAATGTTATAAAATGACTATTAGGATTCATTGCGCACAACAGAAAGTGCTGAAATGTCAGCAGACTATACAGCAAAAGTAATGGGTCCTGAACCCCTGTTAGTCAAAAATGATTTTGTTTCAAATTAGAAATTGATTTTTTTGGACACAAGCCCTTTATAGGCTTCCAGCTTTTGTAGCTGTGCCTTGGAAGAGATTAACCTCAACTACTGTTTGGGTCCACTCTGCTGATATCTTTTCAAAAGTTTCTTCACAGGGTCTGCTTTTTAATGTTGGTACGATCTTAACCAATAATACAAGCTATTTGTCCCTTTGAGAACGGCACCACATTTTTTCTCATTTTGCTTTTTTTATTTTTATTTTTATGCTGACACAAAGCACAAACTGGTTGACATGTTGGGGGGAAAAAAACCACCTGATAATTGAACCAAAGATTGTGTTAGGCTCTGCAGTGAAATGGCCAAACAGCTTCTATTTTTTCCCCTCCCTTCTCAAGAAAGAGTATTCTCCAATCCAAGAGTGCAGATGCTCAGCAAAGAGCATGACAGATTCGAGATACAAAGACATCCTTGTGTGGCAAAATATCTGGTTGTGATGGTGGTAGCCATTATTTGGGGAGGAAGAGACTTGAAGATCATATCACAAAAAAGCAAACCCATCAAGCTTATTCTCTGTTTGCTGGGAAAGTACATAATTGTTGAAGTAACTCTTTCTGGGAATAGAGGACTGATTTTTGTCCCATTAGGGACCCTAACAAAATCACTTGCTCTTTACTGGTCTTCTTATATTTATCATTGCTACATGCTGGTTATTTTAAGCAACTTATAATTCTCTCCCTCTGTCCTCGGCTCTAACTGAACCATACATGAATATATGCCTATAATTAATGAAGGCCATACGCAAAATCACACATTACAAAACATTACATTATATGCTGCATCTTACCTCTTTTTGACCGGCTGGTTTCCTTCTTTCCATGCATGTACAGGGCTTCTTCTGCACTAAAGCCAACTGTTTTCCTCCCCAAACTGCTTCCTCCGCTACTGCCTGGTGTTTTGGGCTCTTTGCCTAGCGCTGGTGTCCTGGGAAGGCACTCTTCACCCTGGGACCTCGGTAAGCTGGTAGGAGTGAAAGGTCATGCACTGTTAATGAGTTGCATATTACTGTTGCCCTGTTTGTGCAGCTTGTCTTGAAACAGCAATGTTACAGTTGTGCTGTGGGTTTGTTTATTTTCTCTAGCATTTGAATGCACAGAGCATGATGGGTAGGGATCAAATGTCAGCAAGTTACTTTAAAACGGAAACTCCAGGGAATTCTCAGGCTCTCAACACCACAAAGCATTTCAGAACTTGCACTTCAATTACATTTTCATTGCAATTTAAGAGTACGCGCCTGCATTTTTAGTAAAGAACGTTTTAAGTGGTGTGTAAATGCACATCGACTCCAATACTTACAAGATATTTGTTTGATTTCCCTGATTATAGCTAGATGGTTTATTGACAGTGTTTCTAGGAATGAGAGAGTGGGTGAGGTGTCTTTTACAGGACCAACTTCTGTTGGTGAGAGAGACGAGCTTTTGAGCTTCTTTTAAAGCGTTAGGGTCATTCTTTTCTCTGCAGCCATGCAGGCTGGAAACACTCTTTTTAACAAAAGCTGAGATTCTCATGTAACGCCTGACTCCAGGAGCTGGAGCTTTAAGGACAATACCAAATATCCTGAGATGAATGATAGAACTTCAAGTGTTGGCAACACTTCTACATGAAGAAGTGGGTTGGAGCAGCTCAACAAGGGAAGAAGAGCGCCTGGAAGTGGCGCGGAGCTGGGGAGAAAAGAACACTGGCCCTCACTCTTCTGGCATGCCCTCTTTCCAGAAATGTTCTACCTGTACTGGTGGCCGGTAGCTCCTGGTTCCAGCTGATCTGAAACCCTTGGAAGTCACTCCCAAAAGCTTTAGTATCTGTCCATCTGAATACCATTCTGTGCACCACAGATCCGTGTGGACAAAGCATCTTGAAGAACCCAAGAGGCAAAGAAAAAGCGCCACTTCTTTTTTTATTTTTAAAGGCATGATTTTAAAACGAACCGCATGGTTTTTTTTGTTTTGTTTTTTGTTCGTTTGTTTTGAGGCCTGGCTCAGAAATTCTGAACCACTTGGGCGTGGCAATACTGCAGAGCTTGGCTCTTGTATCAACTACTGCTTCATTCACCCTCCTGGCCAAGGAAGTTCGGGGTTTGTGACAGGGGAGCTGGGCTCAGGAGACAAGCGGGGAACTTTGCCCAGAGTGGTGGAGTGAAAGTGGGAACAGGAGAGAAGCTGGGGCCAGCTGTCTGGAGTAGCAGGTGCAGGGGTCTGGTAAAGTCAGGATTCTGGGCAGTAGAGAGATGAAGCATGGGGAGAAGGGGAGGAAGAGTCTGTGGAGGTTGTTTAGCAGTGGCTGGGAGAAGAGAGTTCTGTCTAGGGAAACCAGTGACTGGTGTTCCAGGAACCTCATTAGCTCTGCAGGGCTGAGCTGGATGCGGTGGTGCTGGGGAAACAGAAATGCATGTCTTGAGGAATGGAGGAAAAGGTGGCACTGGAGTCCATGGAGCAAATACTAACCACACACACGTGCAATCATGAAAGGCATCATGGGAAGGAAGATGGTCCAGGAGATGGTGCACACCACATCAGTGTATCAGAACCCTCCTGTAGGACCCCTGAGTGTGCAAATAGGCGTTGAACAGATATTACAGAAATGGAATTACAGGGCAGGTCTACATTGCCTGCCCTTTTTGGCAGCAATTGAACAGAGATATGCAAGTTACAGAAAATAACTTGAGTATCTGCATTCGGCTTCCCTACTCCCAGCACATCCGTTATGCTGAGTCAAAGGTGGGGGGCCTCCCTTCGACTCAGAGCCACCCAGTTGCCGGGGGTGGGGTTCAGGGATCAAACTTTCTGACTGGCTGAGCAGGCCTTCAAGGACCCGAGCAGTCAATCAGGAAGTCTGAACAGACGGTGGCGAATTTGCAGCCGTCAGTAAAGCCAAGCCCATAAGAATGTCACCATCTCTGCAGCATTTGCCCTGGTGAAATTCTCATGCATGCTTTCAGCCTTTTCCCCCTGCTTATTGCAGGTCCTTTCTCTATGGTCCCCCCAAGAACCAAGTCACCGGTGTCACCCAATCACTTTCACTTCTGCCTCAGCGAAAAGCCTATTGCTTGTGATGGGAATGCCCGCCAAGTGTAGCAGATTAGACTTGTGATTGACATTCAGTAAACAATTTGGAAGATGATGCATATGAAGGGACTGAATTCAGCTCATCTCCTCATACCTCTGCAGTGCTCACAGATGTAAAACTCAGGAAAATATTATTAAGGCAACAGACTACAAATGCAGAGCGGATCTGTTGAATATATAAGTGCCAATTCACACAGACACCCCAAAAAATGGAACTACAATTTAATAGTTCCAGCTACAATTTCTTTAAAATGTGCTATGCTAAATTAATTTGAACCATATTTGCATGTAAAAGATTAGGCTACTGAATATATTGTACATGAGGAAAAAAGGAGGATCCCATTCGAAAATGATATCTAAATTAAAAGTTTCAAAATCAACGTGCCGTATCAGTCATTGTTTAATAGGGCCTCCTATGACTGTCGGACAATTAGAACTACTCCTGTATTATTAATGCAGAACGTTGTTATGTAATGGCTCATGACCTATAATAACTGGCTGAAATGTTGGCTAAAACTTCTCAGAATAACCTCAGTTCACTTTTAGGGCTTTTAACTAATACTGTTGCACGGTGGCTATTAAAATTTCTCGCAAACCAAATTGGTATCTTATTAGAATTACATGGAATTAATATACCAGTTCCTCCAAGTTAGAATATAGAACCAAAACTATTGAAGAAAGCACCTTACAAAAACATAGGATTGTAGATATATTTTTCCTTTGTTCTGCATGATTACAAGCGTTAAGACATTTACAGCGGCGGCCATTCTCTGGATGTTTTCTGGGTTTTTAAAATTCATTTAATTAGAACCTACCAATCTCTTCCGAAGCCAGTTACCCTTGACTTGCAAATGAGAGGGAGAATGTTATTTTGCTGGTAAACCATGATAGTCTTTACATGTGGAGGTTATACCTAGAATATGGAGTTGGGGTTTGGGTAACACTGTCTCAGGAGGAATTCAGGGAAGAGAAAAAAGAGGATTAGCAAGTTGGAAAGGTTAATACAAAGTAATAAAATGCTTACATAACAGGTAAACAATGAACTAGGGTTTATTCCTTTAAAGGAACTCCTTTAGTCTTTCAAGTTTCGCTTGAGTAAGGGCTGGAGAACGAGATCCTAAAAAGGGACCCAATGAACATCTTTTTGGCAGGACAAGGAGAAGAAGGGTGATACAAGACAACCTTAATAAGGAGCAGTCACCTGAAATGAAACAAAGAGAATGCCAGGGAAACTAGCCCATGACAGAGTTCCAGTAGGCAGTAAAACAATCTGCCAAAGGAAGGGATGGAATATACCCTGGGAAATAGCAAACAAGAAAATATACCAAAGGGAACAAGCCTGCACTGGAAGGGAGATCGACTAACTGACCTAATAGGTACTTAGCCATTTCCACTTTATATGATATATCAATACAATCAAGCGTGACTTTGGACAGAATCTGGTTATCTTCCATGAGCTTTCTCATTACAACCTGAAACTGGATTACTGAAGTATGGTAAAAGAGGATCAGGTACTTACTAAGCTACAGACTAATGCCAGAGTGGCTAACAAATTCCACCACCAAAAAAAAGAAGGGGCCATTCTCTCTCTCCTCATCTCCTAGTTTATGAATGCATAAACAATTTTGGGGGGTGAAAATATCTGCCCTGAACTTTTTTCCCCATTTTGTCTATGCCTATTGTCACGATATCCCTGCTGAGCTTGAATGGTGAATTTTAAATGTCATTCACTGAATACTCTAGTATTTGCATTCCTTAAAAAGTTAAAAAAAGAGAAAAAAACCCCAAAACATTAACCTTTTGTTTTATTGAATTAAAATGCCATGGAAATGCTGATGTAGCCTTCAGAGACCGAAATACTTTTACAAAGAAGAATAGCTGTCATTTATTAGACACAAAGAACAATTACTTGATAGGATGCTTTCTGACAAAAAGCAGATTGGTATTCTCATCATAGAAAAGGCATTGTAAAAAAAAGGGGAAAAAAAAAAAGAAACCCAGTACAGACCTTTGAGACTTGAATAATTTAAAGCTGCATTTGGTGCAATTTGAATTTTTCTTTAGGGAGGCAAAGTTAAATACCTTTAATTTGTTCTAATTATTTCAAATTTGCAAGTTAATTATGGCTGATCATTAAATAACAAAAAGGACGATCGTCTCCGTAGAGTTTTACCTCCTACCCTCTGCATTACTTAAGCTAGATTTTAGTATGCATGAATTAACTTTCTAAATAATCACACGGTTTGACTAAATGGCTCAGTAAAATGAGCTCTGATCCTCAGAATAAGCATTAATGGACATTAGAAAGGCTACTGGGACCCATGTTACTTACATTGTAAGTATTTTTAATGGGGTCTTATTTACTAATCTTTATGCACTGTTCAAGTTAGGGCACCATATAGATACATTATTCTGCTTTAATAGAGGAAAGTCACTTCTTTGAAGCACTAAAACAAATGTCCATTTAGAGCCAACTAAATTCATTTTTAAATAAATGCAGGGAAACTTTGATGGAATTTAACGTGTTTTAGCTGCTCATCCTGATGAATCAATCTAACATAATGGTAGCCTTGCTGTCCAAGTGGAATTTTACAGATCTGTTGATGTGCTGAGCTACTGAAGCAGCAAAGAGGCGTTAAGTTCTAGCAGCAGAGTAGCACTTACTAGAAACCTTCGGGGGTAAGCAGATTGAATCTGGTTCCTGTTCCATTGCCAGTCGTCAGCTGACTGCTTTCCAGGCACTGATTCTGGAGTCTCACCTTCTACTGAACTCTGATCTATACGCACATTTCCCACTGCATGTAAGCAGTATCCAGAGAACACCAGATTACATCAGGACCAGTCAGCAACCCAGAAATGAAAGGCAATTCAGGCCTCCAATATCTATGCTCAACAGATGGCTGCCTTAATGTTACCCTGTTGAGACCAGGGCTTGGGAGTTTAACCGTCAGCAAAGTAACAGATTGCATTGGTGGGTTTGTTCCAAAAACCAAACTTTGCTGTAATGTTATTTTTCCACCCTGCAATTTTTATTTAAAAAACACTTCATTAATGATGCATGGGTGCAATTTGCTGCAATTACAGTCTGGCCAAGAATGTGTAACACTTAATGGTGCAAAACTGGTGATAAGCAGACAGCACGGACAATACGTATGTGAGGTTGGAATCCCCTTAACCATTAAGGAAACTGAGCCATTCCTGGGTGGATGAACCTTGGAGAGGGGAGTTAAATGCCTTTAAAAATTTGCCCTTAAGAGACCTGCAGAAATATCCGGATCTGTGGTGGATCAGGGAATTGAGTCCAGGTCTTCATTCCTAGACTAACGTCCCAACCATTGAACCATCCAGCCTTTCACCTGACTTGCTCATGCCCAGTCTCTGTCGAGGAAGTAGCAGAAGGGATGGCACAACAGGTGGAAAGGGGGCAAATATCTCCATGCAGTTCTGTGCCAAAGAGCAGGATAGTTAAAAACAAGTGGATGAGAATAGGGATGCTGCTCATTCATTCATGCAGGAGATGGGAATCTCAATAAGGACCTAGGAACCACTCTCAGGAACGTGGGGTGAATCGTGCACTGAAGGTGGAGGGGAAGTGCATAAAATGAACCGAGTCAGTGGAGTTTATTGATGGTCAATATTTAATTTCCTCCCATCTTCAGAGCGTCTGACGAAGTGGGATTTTCTCCCACGAAAGCCCATGCGATAAATCAATCTGTTAGTCTTTAAAAGTGCCCCTCGACTCTGTTTGTTTCTCTGCAACGGACTAACACGGCCACCCCTTGGACCTATGCTGACCCTTGTGCTCCTAAGCATTAAAGCAATCTGTTCGTATGAGTAGATTAACTGCATCAAAAACATGCTGTTAAAAACCTAGACCTTTTTACCATAGAAACATAAAAGTATCTGAAAAAAAACCTAAGCTTAACTTTCTTGTTTTTTAAAAGACAGAAGAAATCGCTCTGGCAGAGACCTTGAAGACCACACTTAAGCCTAGAGTGAATTTTCATAACCGAATTATGAAATCTGGCACTTGAGGATTTATGTAAGACACACTGGTGTGTTAATGACATGAGTGGGATCTAATGCCTGTTATGAAGAGGCAGGTGTCCTCCTTCTAGAAATGCACACCCACATCTACAGCCTAAGACTTTAGTCTCAAGCCCACCTCTTTTCTCAGGCTTTTTCCCTAGGGCAAAGGGAAGGGAGCAGTCATTGTCCTGATAATTTTATAACTGGGCATATTTTGTAAGTTAGTAGAAATCTAAAATAAAAAATAGCATCAAAACCTTCTAAAGGAGACATTTTCCTCAGAGACAATCTTCCAATTAGATAGCGGTTTCACTGTAATCTTCATGTCAATGTGCATATTATGGCGCTCTGAAGAAATGTGTGTCTTCATTCTCTTCACCCTATCAACAGGGTCAGAAATTCACATCACATATCTAGGCAACAGTCCACTTGTAGGAAGAATTTAAGAAAGCTAAATGGCTCTTAAAATTATGTAATTATGGCTTCCCTCCAAATTGTGTCCTACGGTTGCTCGAAGTTAGTCACATTTTCACTCTCGCCCATCCTAGCTGGCTGCCCTAACAAACACCGAAACGATCTCAAATGATTTTCTCTCCTTTCCTGCCCCCACAAAGTGAATCCAAAAGAAAATTCCAACACCAAGTTGTTTATACAGTCATGGAGAAATGACCACAGAAGGCAGGCTGGCAAAGCTTTGGCAGGACAAAATGCTGCGATTTGCGTTTGGCCTTTTTTATAGAGCAGAGTTGAGCAGCTGTCGTTCTAGCAAGCAGTGCTGTCAGCCCTCACAAAAGAAAGTCATGTAAATGTCAGGTCACAGGTATTAAAACAATCCTTCAAAACGGGGTCTGTGTATCGGAAAAGCTGGCTTAGCAGTCAAAGCACCATAAGGGATGATGCAAACGCCTGTTAAGGACAAACAGAGTTTTTGAACTAAATCCAAACTTCTACAGCGCTTGATCAAACAGCATATCTCTTGCGGGTAGGATGAAAACCACACATCTGCAGCGAAATAAATGGCCATTCTGGTGCCTTATTCAAGAAACACCTTCAAATGGCTCAGGGCCAGCCTCATCAACTAGATACCCCTCAAAATGCCATATGCCAACGACTACCCAAGCAAACATCCTGGATTGTATTACAATTCAGACCTGAGGAAAGCCTCTGAAGACAATTCATCCTCTTATTACCTTGGTCCAAACACAACAAAGGGTTTTATCATAGTGCTGTGCGCATACATACTCCATACATTTTATTTCCTCAAGCAGAGGAACCCCAGTGGGCCAACCTCTACTCTACCTTGGACCCATGGAGGATATCAGCTGGCAGTTCCTCCATGGAGCCGTGAGCATGAGGTTCACCCCTTCCCCGGACACCTGCCCCTTCTACAGAGGGAGGGAGACCCTGGCTCACGTCTACCAGGAGTGTGCCAGGTTGCAGCCCCTTTTCCGGGTCCTCCAGAATCTTCTTGTAAGGTTCTGGCTGCACTTTTCCCAGCATATCCTGATAAATGCTCACCTCATCCATGGCCCTACAAAGTCACAAAAGCTCCTCATCAACCTACCCAGGGCCTGCCCACACCCTGGAATTCAACAGGTGCAAACCAGGCTGGTAAATTCATGCTCAAAACTAGTGGATCTTTTCTGAAGTACAAGAGCCCACCAGCATGGTGCAAGATCCCTTCTGTTTTCATGTCCTTTATAAAACAATACGTATATAAACACCTCAATACGTATAAGCACACTTATGGAGCAGGTGGACATAGGAGTGTTAAAACAGGTTCACAGCTGATGACAGAAGTACCTCTCAGCCAATGAAAAGTTGTTTGAAAAGCCCTCTTCTGCCAATGGGTCACATGACAGAACAACCATTCACTGAAGATAAATGTGAATTGAACAGAAAGTGCTGGTGTGATGGGGTGGTTACCCCACACTCTGCCAGGTTTAATGCAGACCAGAGTGGGCAATTAACCCATTAGGCAGCTAATTAAGGAGGCTCAGCTGGGCAGGAAAAGGTGAGTCTATAAAGCCCAGGAGCAGAAAGGAGAAGGGGCTGCCGGGAAAAGTTAGAGCCTCCAAGGGGAAGGGGAGTGCTGGCTGCAGTCAGTTTTTGGGAAGAAGATGGAGGCTTTGGGGACTGGTAGGCCCAGGAAGAAAAGGGAAACCAGTGGTAGGAGGCCGCCAGCATAGAGCAGCGAGAAGGCCCGGAGTGCTGAGCATAGAGGCTCTGCACTGGGACCTGGAGAAGAGAGCAGGCCCAGGTTTCCCTACCAGCCATTGAATGGAAAGACTGCCTAGGACTATTGTGGAGCTAAATCTTCCCCCAGAAAGGGGGAACAGGGAGAGTGACATGGCTGGAGGGTCAAACCACAAAGAGAACTCCGTGGATGCTGAAGCTGGGAGAGAAACTGCAGGCAGACAGCAGAGACAGTGTGCAAACCACGGATGGGGACTGTCGGCCTGGATCTAATCCCCAGAAGAGGTGCCAGTCCAGCAGTGAGTGGTGCGACCCAGGACATGGATAATATGGATGAAAAATAAGATCTCATCGCATACCTCAAGTCAGATATTGTTAAGAAATCCATAATTAAAGCAATAAATCCTTAGTATTTGTATTGCTGTACACAGCTACTGGCGGATGTGGAATGCACAAAAAACCAATTTGGAGTGAATCCTATCATACCAATAGATGGAGCCATGAGTTAATAATACTTAGCGTTTATATTCATTTCTGTCCCAGATCCGCATGACCGGTGCTATGGCCCCACCTTCCAGTCAAGGACAAAGTGGAACTTCATAGATCAGCAGTTCTCAACCACTGTGTCAAGACACATTACCGTATCACCACAGAGAGCCAGGGAGATGGCTGGATTTGGATTTGGCCAGGTGTGGGGTGGTCTAGTGTGTCCTGAAGGGTCACAACACGACGCCAAATGTGCTGTAACCCGCAAAAGGTTGACAACCACTGTCATAGATAAAAAGCTTCAACTTGCAGAAAATCGACATGGTAAGTTATTATCCCCATTTTGAAAGTGGTGATATCAAGGAATGGGGAAAGTAAATGTCCAAGATCAAACTGAGTCAGATGCCCAGGCCTCATGACTCCCAAGTCACAGGCTCTAACCCAGCCTTCTAAAATGGTAATGAAATTTACCATTCTAAGCCAACACTCCACCACTGCCTGCCTTCATTGTGATGGTGATTATTATAATGAAAAATCGGAAACTTTATTGACCCATTAAAAACTCTCCCGTATACCCAGCTAAGTGGGCAAATAGTATTGTGCAGATTATTCTAACTTCTGGATTATGCTACACTGCAAAGAGGCACAGCTGATGGAGTTTTTAGAAAAGATTAAGAAATTCACAACTGGTGGCTTCATTTGCCTTGAATCCACTAAAACCACTCAGTTCCCCTTGGTGCTCAGTGCATCTGAAAAATCAATTCACTTACATAATGTCTGAATATGAAATTAGGTTCATTGCTGTAGGCACCCAACTTTTGAAAGTTTTGACTGGTGTTTCATCAAAATCTTCCTATGGCTTTTATTTTAACGCATGGGCTTATTGTGAACACATCAGAAAATACTTGCTCAGGTCAGATGCCTAAAGGACACACTAAATATTTTCCTCCTGCTATTTCTGTTAAGATCAAAATGGATACCCAAAATCCTACACACTGCAGAACTGATATGAAAAGATCTGTTTACCCAATCCAACTATGACTAAGACAGTAAGAAAATCCGAATGACATTTAATTGACCAATCAAAAAAGGATTCTGAATTTCAGATAGTCGAAAGGATGACTGAATTTCAAGTGGTTAAAGTCAAGTTTTCCGTTAGAAAAAGTAAAGATCTGTTTTAAAGTAACGATAACCTTTGCCGACCCCTCCTCCTCGACCCTCAGCTGGTGCCTACAACCCGTTCAAAGAAAGAAGGCACCTGGAGTGGCTCCTCTTAGCAGTGTGCCTGGGGTCCCCTATTCCCAGGCACACCAAGGGAAGAAGTTACCTGGAATCACTCCTTTCAGTGGCAGCACACCACAGAAAGGAGCCGCTCTGGGCGGCTTCTTTACATGGTATGCCTGGGGCATGGACATGGCAGGACCTCCGCACTGCAGCCACCCCCAAAACAAGCCACTTGGAGTGTCTTTTGGTGGCAGGAGTGGCAATTTCTGTGGCGCCACAGAGAATGCCGAGTGGCGCGCCAAATGGGCTTGTGTGCCACTGTTGGCACGCATGCCGGGGGTTGCCTACCCGTCTTACAGTATAAAATGAGACACAACAAATGGATACAATAAGCAGATGGGGAGAGGGACTCAAGGAAAGAATGAGACAATTATTAACTGCTTATTGGTTAAATAGAAGGGCATATAGTTATACAAATGGATAAGGCACAACACATGCTGTTGTCCCAAAATGGCGGTCACTTGCACACTCTTTGTTTTGAACTCTTCAGTATGAAAAAGTTGGTCACAATGTACCTCTTTGGGGCAGAGACCCTCCTTTTGGTCTGTGTTTGTATAATGCCAGACTCAATGGGATTCTGACTTTTTTGCACACAACAGTGCATCATACCTGAAGGATGGAAAAACCAACAGAAGCCCTTCTTTTTTATGCAGAAAATTCTAAGAACTTGGTGTTATGGTACCATCTGGCAGGCAACAAGGAATGAAAGGAGACAGTGAAAGTCAGACAAAAAGGATTCCACTCATGCAACATTCTTTGGGTTGTCTCCTGAAAGAAAGGAGCCTATTTTACATATCTCTGAACCAGTCCCTCTTTGCTCCTCGATGGGATTAGGAGGGGGAAAACCAACAACCACTACCATCATCACCAAGATCAAACTCAAGGTAGAGGAGCAGGGAGTGGTGGGACAAGATACAAGAAGGATCTAGTTCCAAAGGGATGGCTGTGTTAGTCTATTGCAGAGAAAAAGAGTCCTGTTGCACTTTTAAAGACTAAGATTTATTTATCGCATGAGCTTTCTTGGGAGAAAATCCCACTTCGTTGGATGCTTTGAAGAAAGATCTAGTTCTAGATCAATGCTAGGTACCCAGATGTAGTGGCCCTTATTGACTGTGCAGGCTCTAATGCGTATGTTGGATACGGTAAGAGGAGGCACAGAGGAAAAAAGTGAAAAAGGTAAAGAGGAGATGCTGATGTTCATCTCATTGATGGAGTGAGGAAACAAAAGGGGATAAAACAATATAGCATGACCTGCAGAACAGGGTAGATTTGCACAAGGCCTATAGGCAAATGGCTGCAAATAGCAGCTTTCAAAGAGGGGAGTAGTGTGGTCCAATTGCTCTGCAAGGAAATTAGTCGGAGCCATTGTATCTTAAATGGAAGTGAATGAAATGGGTATTAGGGAGGCCAGAGATGATTCTACACAGTGAAGGTGCTTAATTTTTCAGTATGTTGTGAAGGAGGCAGTGCCAGTATGCGGCAGCAGCCTAGGAGCAAGGAGAGGCGAGGGAAGGAGTGGAAGATGACCTTACAGTTACAAGTATGAATGACAGGAAGGGTGGTGGTGTTGTCAGTACCAGAAGCAGAGAAAGTTTCAGAAAGAAAAAGAAAGAGCTCAGTTCTTGCCAGATTAGGGCTGATCTGATGGCAGGACAAGCAGGCTCATATGTCAAAGAGACAGATACGTGAGACTAGAGACCGAGTGAAGCAGAGGGTATAAAAGTTATTGGCATACCGAGGATGAGCCTGTGGAAGCAGATGTGGTCATCCAAGGATAACATCTGGGGGAATCACAAAATGCCTAAATCCTCTCTCTTTCCAAGAAGAAATTGGTTCAAAACTAATTCCAAAAGAAATGCTCTAAAATAATGCTGCAAACACACACACAAATACTCTCTCTCTCTCCATAAATATCTAAAGATCTTACTGTTTCTAAAATCAGGGCAACCACCAATGAAAGTTAACCTGAACAATAACTTTAGCTAAACTTCAGGTGACATGCATTAATGTAATGAGATGAAGAATATGAAAAGGCCATTCATAATAGAATTCATTGAATTAGGAATGCCATGCTTAGCTGCCTTAGAACATATAATTAATGATCCTAGAAAGTATGAACTCTCCCGGCTGTCTGCAGAACTGTTCTTTACACTGGGTAGGGCAAGCAAGCAGCTGCTTCCACAAATACTGCCCTTTGAGAAGCTGAAAAGCTTTTCTCCCCTGTTCCATCAGGGACCACATTGCCATTTCCATGACATGCCGAGCTTTGAACCGTTACCCAAATCAGACTACAGCAGTTGGCAAATCAATGCACTTCTCTCACGATAGACTGGTTATTGGTGAAATGCTAAAGGAAAAGTCATTACCTCTTTCCTATTGCTTCTAATACCCTATCTTCCTCTAGATTATTTATAATCCTCTCTAAACCCATCCTCTGTTTATAGTCTTTTCATACAATAGACAAATACAAAGTGTCCAGAGATCTGCCTTGTTTTATACCACACTCAGTCATTTGGGAGAACAAAGGAAGTTCTCTCTCCATCAAAGGGCCTGATACCTTGTGAAGCCCTGATGCTCAGATTCAAGGTTAAAGGATTACGGTCTGCAGCACGGAGTACCAGAGGAAAGAAAGCCAAATATCAAAAGAAACACAAAAATCAATCCTCTTCACCACATGGGGCAGTGTGAAGAACAAGTCAGCTGGGCTGAATCTAAAATCTTCTCTGTGTGGCTCTCAAAAATTAGCACTGTTATAAATATAATGGGCAGTTTTGCAAAGACAAAGCACGCATGGCAAACAACAGAGCTCACTTGAAAATATTATCACACTCTGGAAAGTTTTATGTCACCATAATTTCAGCTGCAAATACATGAAGTCTACTTCAGAAAGAAAGAGGTCACATGACGTTATCCTTAAATGAATTTTGTATATCTACAAGGGACGGAATGTATATTTACTAGAGTTTGTTTTCTGCTTCAATTCTCTTCATGCTCAAGTGCGGCCAAGGTCACAGGAGGGAAGAAAAAGTGGTTTGTTGCAGCTATGATCGTGGCAGAAAGAGCAGGATATGTAGGGTTTCTTGCTTTGATTTTGTACTACTGGCTTTTGTTCTGTGTATTGCCCCATCAGTTCTCATAGAAGTTTTTAAATGGCTTGATATTTGCAGGATAGATTCCTAATATTGCTCATTTAAAATAACCTTGCAGAACTTTTTTGTTTTATTAAGATCTGGCTCAACTGTTCCTATGGAAAAGTCCATGGAACACAAGAAAATATACATGAAAATATTAGTTGCAGTTACCCTAAGGTTAAATTTTAAAAAATAAATGGAAGAGATGTAACCTTCAGGTCCCTGTTTGGGCGCCAATTTGTAACCTTCAGGTGGGCTAAAATTAATTTAATTGCCCTTCTCCGTGCCTCACAGAAATCAATTCCAACCCCTATGGAGAAAGCAGCGGGAGACCCAGAATCCAGTCTGTATGGGACTCACAGCAAAGATTGCTCAGAGTTATCAAACCACATTAAAATACTACTAAAACCAAACATAACAATGAACTTTATTAACTACTAACTAAATAAACCTTATCCTAAGAAAACAAAATACAATTAACCAAGAACAATCCCTACAGAAACCCCTGCAGGAAAGATCCCCAAGAGTCCCAAAGTCCAGGTGGAGTTCACCCAACTCTCAGCTACAGTCTCTGTTCCGCTGTAGAGGCTTGAGTGGCAAGAAATAGCTGCCCTCTTCTTTCTTTGCAGGAATCTTCTGTAGAATTCCATGCAGGCTTTTCCTTCTCCTTTGCAACCAGCCCTCAGTCCCATATGCATGTCTGAAAAATCTGTTGCAGATGACTCCATTAGAGGGAGAAAACATCTTGTTCACTCCTGGCTCAGCTTCTCTCCTGAAAACTGAGTACATGGGCTCTTCTCAAAGCAGCTCTAGCCTGCTGTCTGCACAGACTGCTGCTCTCATGTCATCTGACTGACCACAACACATCACACCAGCAGGGCACCCTCTGGAGCAGGGGTCGGGAACCTATGGCTCGCAAGCCAGATGTGGCTCTTTTGATGGCTGCATCTGGCTCGCTGCCAAATCTACCCGCCGGCCCCCACCCCTGCTGCAGCCTGCCCCATGCGTCCGGGGCAGCGGGGTGGCCGCGGCCAGGGCAGGCTCCCGGTCTCCCACCCACCGGCCGCCTCAACTTCCCTGCCCGAGCCGACCCCGTCCCGCCCCCGTTCGGGTCCCCGCCGGTGCTCCCTCCCAGCTGCAAACTATTGCTGCGGCCGGCTGGGGAGATTCAAATCTCCTGCCCTGAGCACGCTCAGAGAGAGCGTGCTCAGGGTGGGAGTGGCCTGGCAGAGAAGCAGCTCTGCCGGCCGTCCCTGCACCTCCGAGCCTCCGGCCAGGTAAGGGGGCTGGGAAGGGGCTGGAGGGAGGCCTGGGGCCGGGGCCGGTGCCGGAGGGAGGCCTGGGGCTGGCGCCGGGGCCGGAGGGAGCGGGGCAGCACGGGATCAGCGGGGCAGCCTCCGGGGCTGGGGTCTGCTTTCCCCCCTGCCCCCCACCGGCGGCTTCCTAGGGCGGCTTTCTTTCTTTCTCTCCTTTGCTTGCTTTCTTTCTTTCTCTCTCTCCTTTGCTTGCTTTCTTTCTTTCTCTTTCTCTCCTTTGCTT
>ML685885.1:2571900-2590916 GCA_007922175.1 Pelusios castaneus | reverse complement strand
TTTTTAAAAAAACCCAACCTTTAAAAATTAATTTTAATTAAAAACCTTTTTTAAAGGTTTTTTAAAAACCTTTCTAAAATTAAATTTCAATTAAAAGATTCAAATTCAATTAATTAAAACATAAAATGCACACATTTACTTGTATTTAGTTTTAAACATATTGTGTGGCTCTCACGGAATTACATTTTAAAATATGTGGCGTTCATGGCTCTCTCAGACAAAAAGGTTCCTGACCCCTGCTGTGGAGCATGCTCAAAAATGCTACCACTCCCTCCTTCTAGAAGTTTCTAGTTCTGGGTAGATAATCTGCCCAGCAACAGTAACCCACCATCACTAGGTCTCTTAAAGAGATAGCCTTTTTTAGGCATATGGGTTACAGAGACACATAAGAAAGATAATCTAATGACCATATTAAAACAAATCAAGCAGGTTTCAAAAGATTGTTGCAATTCATGGTGTAATCTCATAGCTCATAATGTGTCCTCCCCTGGAGAGGACCGCAAGTGTCCTGAGAAATGTCCTTCCCTGTTCTCAAGAGATTGCACAGGAAAGAACACCCAGAAAGTAAGGTGAACAAATTTACAAGGGCTAGTGGTAAAATCAAAGATCTCAAGCCAAATTCCCAGAACATTTTTAGTTTTGATGCCACAAAACCACCCGTGGACATTTACCATGTATTATCATTACACATTAACAGATACAGCCATTTGGAAAACTCTCAAGTGTCTGGTTTTTATGGCATAAAAATTACCAGTGAAATCCAGTAACGTCCAATCCCACCCTCTTTCCAGCAAGTGTTCACTAATTACAAAATTATCTTGCTTTTTGAAGATTTCAGATGCAAACCAAGGATAGCTCCATTTTTCCACTAAGCTGCCTCCTACCTACATCCTATGAGCATGCCCCCTCACAAGCCTCCTGTTCAGGCTGATCTGGACAGGTGAATGTGGCACACGTGAGCCTAAGAAAAGATCAAGTACAATTCAGGTAAGAGCAGGATAGAAAACTGCTTTAGTTTGAAATGAACCTGAGCATATTATCAAAGCAGTCAATGCAAGTGGCAATGAAGGTTTAGACTCGTCAGTCTAACTAACGTATTTGGCTGATTTTAAAAAAAGACTTTCACTGAAATCTTGACAAACTTTCGGTCACCAACTTAAAGGCAGAACTATTTGTGTAGAACAAGGAAAGGGGCTATTTTCTAAACCTGTATGGGTATATATACACTGCAAAAGGAGACATCTGGACTAGCGAGTCTCAGAACCCAGGTCTAGAGACTCAGCTTGTGCTATTGCACTAAAAATAGATATTCTTGCTTGGGCTCTGAAATCTGGTGAGGGGTTTGGGCCTCAGAGCCTGAATGGGAACATCTACACTATTTTTAGTGCTGTATCATGAGCCTGTATCGCTAGACCTGGGTTCTGAGAGTCACTGGGGAGGTCTTTCTTTCTTTCTTTGAGTTGTAACCTACATGGTTGTAATGAAGTAAAAATGTACAGAAAATTCAGTATATGGTCTCTTGCAACAATGGACTGGGGCAAACATCTGTTGGGAAGATGCTGTGGTTACATACATTACTCAGAGACATGTATCTGCAACTAATTCAACTTTTGCAGCCGCAGATACGTCAAGGACATTTTTACTGCCCAAATAAGTGTTCCCTTTCAGTTTCCTGGCTATATGCTACCAAGTTCAGTGTAAAATAATTTGGCACACAGAGGCGAAACCTGGGTGTTAAAATGGGCACTAACAAATGGGCAAGCAGTTTCCAGCTACCCAAGGTAAAAAATAAATAAATAACATTTCTGTAACCCATTTGCAAGCACAGTTGATTTCTGTCTCTTTTTAATGCTGTCAATCTACCAGTTTAAAAAAATATTCAGGAGGAGAAGGAAAAAAAAAACCCCAGCAAGTTGAATACAGCAAATGTGTAAAGATGCCTAAGTGGCACACTGGGTTATCAAATGCACCTCTAGAGACCAGGAAACAACTCAGAAATGAATTGGAGTTCGGTGGTCTTAGTCAAACACTGCGAATTCAGGCACAATTGGCAGTTTGTTCTCTAGAGACCCCGAACTAGAAAAGCAGGAAGTGATGCATGTCGTGATTGACGAGAATTGACAGATGGCCCTGGGTGTGAAATAACAGGGTGCTGCAGTTTGCTACTGAGATGCACCAGCAAAGCTGTGTGGATGGAGTCCTGGAAATGCTGGGGTGCTGCAGGTTAGGGCAAAAGTATATTTGCATAATTGTGTGGTTTGATTTCTTTTAAACAAAGAGTATGTGAATTAAATCGCGTGCTTGGAACAGCAGGAGAGGCTGCGAGTCATTCTTTTGCATTTATATTTAATTGTCTTGAATATTTGGACACAAAAGCAAGAGTCTGACTATATAAGCTAGCAGAAGAGACAAAAATTCAAACAATACTAAAAATAGAGTCAATAATATGTATTTAACAAGGAGCAAAGATAACTGTCACCTTCTCCCATAAGATAATAAAAAAGTTATACCGTAAACATAAAATCTTCTAAAACACCCTCCTGGAACTGTCACCATAACAACGAACATTTCAATAGAGGTAAAGTGCTATTAAATTCTGTGTTTGATACTTGCAGCTAACTAAAAATATAAGGGGGGAAAACACACAAGGGTGAGATAGATCCACACACACAAATGCGTTTGATGAAATTATATCTGGCAAATCTCTAGTACAGGAGGAAAGAAATCCTTTAACAGGTACAGCTCATTTAAAGGGTACCGCTATATAATAAACCTATCAGATGCTAATTTTGTCAAATGATCCCATATTAAACATGCATGTGAGGGATGAGGGAAGCTGTGAGATCCCCGAGATGGATTAGCAGAGGGTGCTAACCATAAGGAAGGGACAAGGTGCAATGAGAGAAACGTAGGGGGCCAACTAATATAACAGCGGGGAAAACCGTAAGTTAGGATTCAAGCACACAGCTGAGGGGCTCTAGCATGGCATCTCATTGAACTATATACCTGGTTCTAATCAGAGCTATTAGACAGCCCTCATACTCATATTTAAAATTAAGATTAACCGATGGGGAAAGAGGTGCGTTGTTTTACAATTCCGCTCTCCCAGATGCAGATATCAGGAGTATATGCACAAAAGCAGGTACCGTGCCAATTGATCCTACTGAATAGGCAGGGAGTGGGTACTTGAGCATGTACCATGCATCTGCATTTGAGAGATGGAAAAAGGTTTTCAAAAAGCTGTTTTCAACTGATCAAATACAGTAGGTTATGCTTTTATTTGGAATACTTTAAAGAATTTTACACACTGGGACAGATGTGAAAAGATATTCTACAAACAGCACTTGTCTGGAATTTTACAAGTTATACAGCTCTTGCTGAAGATTTGTCCTGGACTCATTCATGTGCATGCCAAGCTAGTGAAAACTATCCCCAGTAAAGCCCTGCTCCCACTGCTGTGCCTCAGCAAATTGGAAAGCCTGCTCCTCCAGATTCTTCAGGTGCCTAGAGACGGACAATCTGTGTATCGGGAAAAGAGTATTCTTCCCAAATGAGTTCTGCCTTCTGTTTACACTCGATAGCCAACTGACAAATTCAGCATTACAAATTCACATCAGGATGATCCAAGCAGGCAGAGATGGTCAGCATTTGTTGAAAGGCATTGATAATTAGTTAAACTGTAAACGGATACTTATGTTAGAGGAAATGAAACATGCATCTCCATTTGAAAGTTGGGTATATTTAAAGTACTCCGCAGAGAGAAAATTTCCCCGTTCACAAACAGGCAGATTGCCATGAATAACTGAGACAGAAATCAAACTCTGTTCTGTATTTGCTCTTGATATCTTTTCTTCAAGTAGGTAAAAAATGATGCCCTACAGGAGATGACAAGATGCCTTTAAAGTACATACCTCATTTCTGACTACAATTACTTTTCGCTAGCTGGGCACAGCTGCGTGCTCCTATCTGCTTTTGTTTTTCCATTAAGAGCTCGTCCATTATTTGTACCCATCCTATAGTGTTTATACATGCAAATAATGCAGATCCCCTTGCCTGAAATTCTTTCCACAGATAATAGAGAATAAATTGCAATTAGATTTTGGTAATTGTAGATAATTAACTCAAAATGAGCTGTTAATTATAAAAATCTATGTTTTTCATTTCTTAATTGTATTATTTATTTTACTTGTAAATTCCAATGTCTCACTTGAGCAAGATTAATGTTTTAAATACTTTAGCCATTTAAAAAAAAAAACCAAGATAATTTTAAACTGAGTTTTGTTTATTTGAAAATTAAAATTAAGTTTCATCCTGGGAGGTTCCCTCAAAAAGCTCATCCAAACTGGAAGGTAAACAGTGTTGGTTTTCCATAGTGATTCTTGATAATATTTTCTACAGCAAAAAGCTTTTGGCATTTCAATACAACTGCCAGATTACTCAGAAGAGAACAATTCGCCCCTCCAATCCCAGCCACACACACACACACCCTTTTCTGAGACTGAAAAAGAAAATCACTTCCATGTTCAAATACATAAAGGAGACAAATGGACTTGTCTTTGTAGCCTCTTCCAGCCTTATATTAGATTAAATTATTTAGGGAGTATTCATCTGGTAACCTTTGCAAAACTGAAGACTGAGTATAGGAAACAAACTTTTAGATGCCTTGCTGCCAAACTTTGGAACCAGCTGGCACTGTGATTTGGGACTTCAGAAATGCATATTAACTTTAAAAAATTACTGAGGGTTTAATCAAGCAAATAAGAGAGACAGAGAGAGAGAGAAAGGAAAAACCTTATGAAATCTGGAACTCATTTTGTAAACAACAGTTTTTCTTCATTTCCCCCTATACTAAGTAGACTTTTGCAGGTTTTGGCAACCTGTTGAAAAAAGACCTGCAGGTGGTCTTGGTTACATTTCTCCTTAATGGAGTGCAATGCTAAAATAGCTTTAACCAGATCTACTTTTTTTAATCTCCTTTGCTACAGTGACCATTGTACCAAGTGGTTCTGTAAAAACAGAAAAAAATAAATGAGGTGATGGTTTTTAAGACTTTCCTTCATCTGTGGTGGTAGGCTAGGTTTAAAATACAAGGAGTTCCATTATTTGTTAGGACAAAGGTGACCATTGTATTTTAAAGTTTGAAGAGAGCCTTCAGTCTGCTTAGTTCCATGGCAAATACACCATTAAACATCCTTTTAACTTTCCATTAAAGATATAGAAAGAAGGAGAAACGGTTAAAGCATTTGAAATGCAAGCTATTAAGCAAGGCTTTCATTTTAACATCCCTCTTTTCACTTAGTGGGAGACGGTTTTTAGAAGGAAAAAACTCCTTGTCTATATTGACGGTATTAACGATGGGAATAATTGTCCTTTTGGGTATGAGAGACGTAGTTAGTTGGATATGCCGGACCGATTATTGTTACTATTTTCAAGTCCCATCCCATTTCCCAGAAAGCATAACAAGACCAACGAAGGGGAAAGAAAAGAGCAAATATAGAAAATGCAGCTATGTCCCGGGTGTTGAATTGCTCTTGCATCCTCTCTACTGGAAAAACACAAGCATAGCACATGGTCTTATGAGTCACTCCAAGATCTGGCAATCTTGTACTAGAGATGGGTTGTTAGGGCATTCCTTTTAGCTGCCTATTTCTGGTCATAGACATAACACGATGTTACCAAATATAGAGCATTGGCTGGCTAAGCTGGACTCTTACTCAACAGAAACAAAAAAGAGAGGTATAGGAGAAGGTAGGGATGGCAAACATGACAGTGAAGCTTGCTCCTTCCTTCCGTTCTTTCATTTAGCCAACTGTAGCAACCAGTTCTCCCCACAAAATCTTTTCTTAGAAGGACCCCAAAAGGGAGTGACAGGTGGAATAATACATCATCTCATTATTTTGTCCACCAATTAGGTCTAATTTCCAACAAACCCATTTTGGTTCATTGTTTTCCAGTCTCACACTGTCCTTGAATTACATCAGGGGCCTCTTTGTTTGTACTAACTCAGGCTCTCTCTCTTTTTTGCACCTTTTCCCATCAGCATTTAGAGTTTATTGTAACATTTTATACATTTTCAATCAGTTCTCACTGTTGAGCTCACAATTAGGGTAAATCTGAAGGCCCAATTAATACACTACCACCCCTTCCCCAAACAAGAGTGAAGACAAGAATATACAGAAGAAAATGAACACCAGTCACCAGGCAGCGAAGCAAAATGCACCTAAGATTAGTAAGCACATTTCTCACTAGAAAGCCCTGCCGGAGAGAAAGATTCGAATCGCAGAAGGTACACCTGCAAAGTCTGGGAGAGAAGCAGGTGCTGGCTTGCTTAGGTGCACATACTTGGTGGGATTCTGCTACTTGGAGTCCATGATTTACTGGGATGAGAAGAGGATTCATTGGGTCAAAGACTGCAAGGTTGGATTGGGATGAACCAACACACTGCTGAGCTTGTTTCTGCCAGTGATTTTTTAGTAACGGTATGCAGGGGTATGGAGTACCGGCACCTTTTTGCTGGCCCCGCTGCCCAGCTCGGGGGCGAGTTCAGCAGGGGAAAGCAGCACGCCACTGGAAGAAGGGGGGGTGGCACTGGCATTTTTCAAAGTTATCATCAAGATATGAGTACTGGCACCTTTAAAAAAAAAAAATCTGGTCTGATCTCTGCCCTTATTACTCCCCGATGTCCGGAGATAGGAGGAGGGGGCCAAGCACTAGGAAGATATTTCTGACATGCGGAGTTCTTGTCCGGCAGCTGGATTTAGCACACTAGACAGAGAGGGAGGTTTTCTTTGGCACTGGGAGGCCTGCATGTTTTTCTGTTCCTTCTTTGCTGAGAAGAGCTCTTCCACATAGCCTTTGAGCAATGCCCCAGGGCCAAAACATACCCAGTGCCAACCTGACACCTCCAGCCGCAGACTCCACAGTTAGTCAGGTCAGAGAGCAGAAAGGGGAGTTGTATCTGGGAAGGCGTTTAAAAGCAAAAGAGATTTTCTTGCTCAGTGAGAAAAGAGCAGGTTATCCACATGTGTCATTAAGATGGAGATGGGCCTCCTGTGCACTTGTAGACAGACCTGCCTCGGCAGGTTGTGGACTCTCCTACATTGGAGATTCTTAAGAGCAGGTCAGACAAACACCTGTCAGGGATGGTTTAATGGGGGTTCTTGGTCCTGCCGTGAGTGCAGGAAACGGGACTCGATGACCTCTCGTGGTCCCTTCCCGTTTCTATGATTCTATGGTTCCTTCAGACTCTAGGAAGTAGAGCAGTTATACACCACCATGCCCTCAGAGAACTCCAGCTGACTTCAGAAAACATGAACGTTGACATAACTTCATCTGGAATGACACCTGAGTAACAAATGCCTCATCAGGCTTAAGCTTATTATTAGACATTATTAATGATATGTATTCTAGTAGTATTTAGAGGCCCCGGCCTTGATCAAAGTCCCGGTGTGCTAGGCACTGTTCAAACACCGAGTAAGAAGATCCTTGCCCTGAACAGTGTACTACCTAAGATGTCAAGACAAAGGAGACCATTATTACTGTTTTACAAAGTGGGAATTGAGGCAGACAGGCAGACTGAGGGTATCTCTACACTGCATTAAAACACTCCTGGATGGCCCTTCTCAGCTGACTTGGGTGGCAATGTAGACACACGGGTGTGGGCTGCAGCCCAGCTTTTAGGACCCCATGATGAGGGAGGAGTCTGGGCTGTGGTCTACAGCAACTTGCAACCTACCAACCTCTGCTGGACACCTACACTGCACTTCTATAGGTCTGCAGTACAAGCCCAAGCCAGCTGACGTTTTACTGGAGTGTAGACATACCCTAAGTAACTCGCCCAAGGTGTCTCACACAGTCTGCGACAGAGCAGGCACCTCCAGCCAGTTCTCCCAAGTCCCTGTCATGATCTTTAACCACTAAGCTATCCTTTCTTTTTGTTATGAATACATTTGCTAGACACCAATCTAGATTATTTATGAGGTCTTTCCTGGTCTCTTCCAAATACATGCATGTGGCGGCTGGTAATATCTTTTTGAGAACGACGAAAACACACTGACACTTAGTAGAAGTTTCCAATGGTTAAAGGAAAATGAGAGAGATTACCTTAGTCCCATGACAGTGCCGTTCATCATAAGGTCTCCTGCTCTGCCCGGTGCTTCATCAGGGATCACTTCTGAATCAAGAACTTGGCCCCTAAATCTTGAAGATGGATTTAGTTAGTTTTATATCCTGGGGAGGCTATGCTATCTGTAGCCACTCCCTCTTCTGCCCCAAAACACACAAAACTGTGAACTCTGACAAGCTTCACAAAACCCCTTCATTTTCTCTCTCACACCCCCGTTTTGGGGAGACGGCTCTACCTGCTGTCTTGGTTTCTGAAGGCTGTGGTTGGCAAAAATTCTTTAATTCTACTGATTTCAAAGCACCTGCTCTCTTGAGAAAATGAAGACTGTATTGTGTGACAAATATTCATGCTTCACCGCACTGTGGGGTGCCCTACTACCTGGCAAAAGCTCAAGGGCAGCATGAAAGCTGCATAAAATATAGGAGACTGCAGCTGTTCTCCATCTTTAATATGGTGATGGAGTCTCTGGCATCTACAGGTCTCAACAGATGATGATCCTTCTTTATCTGAGTATCCTCTCCTCTGTTTGGATCAAGATGGAAAATAGCATGCTGGTCAATTTCCATTTCAATAACACAAAGGACTGTCACTGAGCCAGGACTGAAGATGGCCCATTCTGTACCTCAAGCCAGTATAATTTTGGGCTGCCCTGAAGTGTAATTAAACATACCTAGAGGATTCATTTCCCTCAGCTCTGAAAAGTAGCCACCTCTGGTGTGAAAAGTGACAGTTATTTTCTTGTGTCCATTTGAAACAGTAGGAGGGAGTTTAGAGAGACAGAATGTAATTATGTTATAATTTAGCAATGAAAAAAGGGCTGACTCCTGCTTTTACAAAAAGATATATGGGAGTTTTCAGAACCACTAAGTAGGACAAGCAATCAGGACCCTTTTTTACTTCTCATTTAAATGAGAACACCCTTAGCACCTCCGAATGGGCCAATCTAGCATAATTCTAGCATAATTAATGCATAATTCTACCCACAGAAGGAGTGGCATGGCCAAATAAATTAACATTAGTTGCTTTTGTTTGTCTTTTACTATCCTCAGGGTTAAGTTCCTTCTTGGTGAGTCTTCCTGACAATTTAGCAAAGTGTATTTGAATGCATAAGGAAACAAATCTGTGTTGTCTGTAGAAAATAAACACAATTCTGTGGTTAGCAAATAGACAAAAGAAGAGAATTACAAAGCGAAAACTAAAACAGGGAAGATGAGGTTTGAGAGGGATACCGGTAAATATTAGGCATGTGCAGATATTTGATGCAGATACTTCAGTTGTATTTAACTCTGAAAGTGTTGCTAAGCTCTCCCCCCCCCCCCCCCAAACCCTCTTTCATTTCAGTGGCTATAGTGTGGCTGCTTTACTTGAAGATGAGATGGCAAATGTCCGAGCATCAACACCACTGGGGAATAGTCAAGGGAGATATTTTCAGGACTCAAACTGTTCATCTATGGACCCACTTCTGGACTTTTTTCTAGCAACTACAGCTTTGCAGAACTTGAAATTGTCTCAGCAGAAACTGGTTAAAATAGGTGCAAATACAGCAACAAAAATTACATCATTATAAGAGTCCTTTTATTTGGCGGCCAATACCTCTCAGAAGATTCTGGAAAACATTCGTTTTAAAAACTAACTCTGCCTGTGTCTCCTTCATATTCTACTCCCTTTTCATTAGTGAGACATATGCATGGAATTAGGATGTCTCTTTCTCCTACTCAGGGTTTTTGAGATCTTCTACGCTGTTCTCCATACCATGAACTCCTTGTTCTAGTCCACTAACACACACGCTTCTCCATCAATTCCCTCCTCAAAAATCATTTCTTCCACCACTCCTCCTACTTCATTCTCTACACCAGCTGTTCTCAGACTCTTCTGTACCTGACCTGTTGTCTCATGTCTAGTCTTGCGGCTGTGGTCTTAGTTTAGGGCTAATCCACACTTAACATTTCTAGCAGCACGCTGTAAGAGTGCTTGTGTAGCCGCATTATGTGGACAGCAGGGAGCTCTCTCGCCGACGTAAGAAACCACCTGAATAAGCCACAGTAGCTCTGTTGGTAGGAGACGGTTTCCTGTCGACATAGCGCTGTCCACACAAGCTCTTATGCTGACCAAACGTACGTTGCTCATGGGGGTGTTTTTTCACACCCTTGAGCAACAAAAGTTTTGCTGGCCTATGTGCACGGTTAAAATCTTCAGGGCGCAGGGCATGTCTTACTCTGTGTTTCTCAATGCTCCATCTAAACGTTTGGGGACACAGAAATTCCTTATAGATTCACAATTATCCTATGCCTATAAACCTCACAAATGTACCTGTTGTAATCCAGCCTGGACTGGGATAGCTGCTGCTGCTTCAGAAGTAGTTTTGCTTCCTGCTTAGCCAGCAAATGCTGGAGACGTTCCTTTTCAACCTCCAGCTCCATTTTCTGCAGCAGAAGCTGCTGCCTTCTTTCCTCAGCCAGCCTTTTACTGTGCTCTGTTTCCTTGGATCCAGAGTCCACGCTGTCATTCAGCCCAGAAACTCGGGAGAGCCGAGGATAATCACAGGTTTCAGGAGGTGGCCCAAAATGTCTTTTGGGCAAATGGCTGAGCTTGGGGCTATCCTGAATGTTCTCTGAGCTTGCTGGGTATCTATAAGCACAGTGAGTCATTTGGTAAGGACAAGTGTTCTGAAATTCACTCATTCTCTGGTCCCCACCAGGAGCCATATGTGTTTGGTATGGGCTCCTTTGCTTTGCCGACGACATCATATTGTTGCATTTTCTGTGCAAGCCATTTTCCACTGGACATTCATTCGGAACGTCCTTTTGGTGGTAGTGAATTGCTGTCCCATGAGCACGATTATTTCTACAGTGCTGAGGTACTGAAGAGAGGACTGGACTTCCCAACTGCGATGTTCTATTGTTCTTGTACAACATTTGCGGTTTAGCTATACTTAGGTAGGAACCATCCAGTCCTAAAGGTGGTAGCTGGCATGGACTCTTCTTATTGGACACCTACAATAAAAGAAATAAGCCATCTTTCAAAATTTATGCTAAATTGTATTGTTCCTTAGCAAAATTTGCTTCTCGTCTTCAGTACACAGAGTAAAGCTGTCATACCGGTATTTGGAGATTCGATGCATTGTGCTGATGGACGTCTAGCAAGACTCATACAATGTTTATCAAAAGGCAGAGATAACCCTGCTATCAAATCTACATTTCAATCAGTCTACACAAGTACAATAAATATGAAACGACTGTCTGCAGTATCCTCAGCATAAACAAGTAGCTTCAGAGTACCAAGTAGTTGTGAGTATCTAGGGTTACATAAAATCAACTTGAAGAGTGGCAAAAACATTAAATGTTAATGTATGAAAATGTTTAATTTTGAATGCCGAGCCAAAAAATCCATTCAGCCACTATAAATACTCTTTGATTGGCCATTACACAGCAGGAGATTTGATGTAAAACATTTCACCTTGCACTGAATGGGATATTACTTACTGCCGGAAATTTGATGAGAGTTTTTGAAACGGCTTTACAGAAACACAGATAAAAACCGACCACTTTCTGTAAAATATGGTTCTACTTCAAAAGCTGTCATTTAAATAAAAAAACATGTTTAAATTCAGCTATAAATGTAAGTGATTTTTCAATTAAGTTGGGCAAGTGATTATACTCTGATAAACTGCTGCAGGAAGAAAGCAGCTGTAATTCACATTTGTCATCCCGATAAAAAGTGAACTCGGAGTGGATTTGTTATACTCAAGGCCATTATGTAATAGACATCAAAATCCTGCTTACATCCCGAGTGTCCCTGCATTGTTTCACCACTTCAGCATTTGTGTTACTCTGCACATAAGATCACCAGTGAATCACTCACTTGCAGCTCTTCTAGACCCGTGTGTTAATTTTAGCAACATACTGCATTTAAACTCAGTTTTGACCCTCAGGCCCTATGTCAAAGAATTAATTGTGTTTAATTTCAGAAGATAACCAAAAGACATTAGCAACAGCAAGCGAGCTGAAACATGGCGGTCACTGACATACAGAAAATTACTATTTTATTTCGGTAGCACTCACAATGGGTTAGCTGCGGTCCATATACACTGAAGAGACAATCTCTGCCCCAAAGAGTTTACATTTAAGAAGTCAAGCAATTTACCAAAGATTAGACAGGAATGTAATCCAACCATATAGCGGTTTTTGTATGCATTATTTACTTTCTTTATATAGACAAAATATCAACTCCATTTGATTGCCCTTCAGTTCCCTCATTCTGAGTTTCTTGCAGGACTAAGAGAAAAGAAAATAATGCAGATTATCACCTATTTATTTTCAGTTTTACAAACTTCATCCTGTGATTGAAAGTCATGCCTGCCATGTTTTCCCCCATGAAGCCCAATGAATTGGAGGCATCTGCATTAGTGTCAGCACTAAACATGCAAGGAAAGTCCGATGGTTGGGCTGGGTGAAAAGTGCAGGACATTCAAATGTTTCAGAAGTCTCAGGGGCTGGCAAGGCAGCCTAACAGGATTGCAGCAGGCTGCCAGAAGGCAATCAAAGTTGTTTGCTATTTATTATTTTTTGGGTGCCATCACTGTGCATGCTTTTACAGACAAATGAAAACACAACCCCCTGTCCCAAGGACTTTATAATTTAAATTAGACCCCGCAGAGAATGGGATTTCTGGCAACAAAGAAAAGATGGGATACAAGATGTTTAGGAGTATGAGAGAACAGACTATAAAATAACCCTGTAACTACACATTACCCATCTCACTTTGCCAAGTTAAGGGTGGACAGGAGGGAAAGAGCTGCAAGTTGGGTTGGTTCCCAAACTCCTCAGGACCAGAGCTGGAAGTGTATGCAGCTGTTCTCAAATGATTCTCCCTCGGCCACAGCACTGAGATTTTGACAAGCTCTAAAGAGAATCATATTCCAACCCTCAAGTCATCAGACCAAGTGGAAAAGGGAAAAAATAGGAGATTCCTAAAAATAAAATCCCCAAGTGTTTCTTATTTTACCCATTTGTTTTATTGACTAAAGAGACCAAAGTTCATTAGGAAACTTCAGCATGTGAACAGAGATGGTATAAAATAATCATCAGGAGCAGATCTAAGGATAAAGGTCCACACTGCAAATTAACTTTGTGACTGAGATTCGATTCAAAGTCCCTCAAGGTCCTAAAAGGGAGGTCCCAGTTAGCATTTTTTGACCTTGGCCAACGTTAAATCTGCCCTGATGGTCTCAGAAATGGCACTGACATTTAAATACTTCATAATGAAGCCAGAGAAACTTTAATGTTATTTCACAGTTCCAGTATGTTTGCAGGGAATTCTCTTTAATATCAGGAAATGCGAGTAGTGTTTTTTCATTTCTCTAGATGACGGAAGTTGTATTATTAGGTGGACATGTTGGTTTCAGTTTCATATGGCTAGAGAAGCTGCTAAAGGTCAACCCGATATGATAAATCACTAATTTTGAGTGGGCAGATGGGAGAAGGGAATCAAGCAAGTGCTTCGCAAGTTATATAGGTATTTTCTGCTCAATTGAAAACTATAGCAGAATAGCACCAATTGTTGAGAAACTAGAGTAACAGCCACATCTGACTTGGATTATGAGGCCAGGGCATGCTATAATCAACCTGTGATGAACCAGGGCTGCAAAGGGAAAGAGGAAGAGAATTCTATCTAAGACACTACTGCATCATGAGCATAAGGAATTTACTTTTATTAGATGAGCTTAAAATAGACATTGCCAGTGGGAAACATGGAAGCCATGATGGGCTGTGATGGAACAGATGTGCTTCTCCACTTCGGGAGCTCTCCCACGCTTTCTGAAAGTTATTTAAAGATATACCTTCCCTTAACTAAGATTTAAACAAACCCTGCTTGACACATGTAGAGTTAATATGATTTGACCAGATGTGACACTGTTCTATAGAAATAAATAGACACTAAAAGCAGTTCAAATAATTTAGTAAGAGCTAGAAAAGAAAATGTGTAGAACTATGAAATTCTTTCTGCAGTCCCTGTAATTTCTGCTGAGAGAATCAGAACAAAGCATAAACAAACACTGAGTCCTACAGTATCCTACATGCCACGCACACATACACACGAATGAGTGGCAGCTCACTCAGACAGTATATGATTTCTACAAAGTCATCTTAAAAACAAGCTGTGGATGTGCTCTGCTATAGCAATCCGTGCACGGATACAGTGGGCATATTGTTATTTACATAATGCTGTAAGTGTGGCATTGTTCTGTAGCCCTGTGAAACAGGTAGCATAAAATCAGATCTTCCAGTCCTTACATAGGGCAAATCCCCACTGATTTCAAAGGGAATTTTCTTTTTGTTTAATAACTATTTTTTTCCCCCCAGAATCGTTATTCTAGAAGTTTTTTTATTGGAGAACATAAATTAGTACCATCATCAATTTCTATTGCACCTACAATCCTTGTCTTTAATGGAATTAATCTATATGATACATTAGAAGACAAAGAAAAGAAACACAATGTGATATAGTTAGTACAGATTGTGTCCTGAGTATGACTCCATAGGTGGGATTTTAGAAGATTTGGAAACAGACCGAGGACAACTATTGATTGGGTAGAGTGTGGAAAGGTTACTCAGCCTGTGCAATAATTGTAGTTCTTCAAGATGTATATCCCTATGAGTGCACCACCTTGCTCCTTCATTTGGAGATTCAGCCCATGCAGATGCCCTATACATCCTTCTACCCTGCAGAGAGGCAATACAGGACTGTGCATGAGAACCACTCTCCTTTACTTCTCTATCACTAAGACCAAGTAAGGAAACTCAGAAACAGAGAGGCAAGTGTGTGGGTAGTCAAGCACCCATAGTGACCCACATCTCCAAAAACTACTACGCACGGTGAGTAATTTGTCCGTCTTCTTTGAGTAGCACCCCTATAGGCACTTGATTTCAGGTGACTTCTAAGCAGTATACCCAGAGGAGGTTGCTGTGGTATAGAGTCTAGTACAGAAGATCAAACTGTGCTGCCCAGTGCTATCTCAGATCTAGGGGCATGGATCAAGGCATAGATTTGAGGGAAAGGATATATTGGAGACCACTTAGCAGTCCTGCAGATTCCAGCTACTAGAGTGTCCTTAAATAAGGCCACAGAGTTGACTGCAACCTAGGAGAGTGAGCCAGAAACCTAGCAGGAGGCTAAGTATTGCTAACCTTACAATGAGTGATAAAACACCTTGAAATCCATCTTAATTGTTTCTGGGTAGACGTAGTGAACCCCTTAGATCTGTCTGAACTGAAGACACAATCTAGGAAACACCCAAAACATCTTCTGTCATTTACAGTATGGAAGGAAGCTTCCCATCCTGAATTATATGGTTTTGAGGGGGAAAAGAACCCGGCAACTGTATGATCTGGTTCAGATGAAATTCAGGTGATATTTATAATATTCCTCAGGATACAATCTGGACCACTGAATAGCTGCCTCCAATTAATTCTCTAGCCTGGGGTGCCTTTTACATTGCTATGCTGTCAGAACATCCACACTTGGCTTACTCACACAGCTTTAATATGGAAATTCACTCCCAGCTAAATGCATGAGCATTCTGACCAGCCACTCACGAATTACGTACAGGGCAACCCGCAAGCTCTCTGGTCCCAATTTGTCCTCCCCAAAATGTGCATCTTGTGCTGCTCAGCACACTACTGAATGATAGAAATTCAGAAAATCCATTGTTTCATCAAAGGAAAATGATATATGCACCAGTGTTATCTCAAAAGAAGTCCCCACCCCCCACACTAATCTAAACTCAAAGATTAAGATAAAACAAAGAGAGAAAGTTTATTAAATACAGAAAGATAAATTTTCAGTGATTACAAAAAAGGATGCATAAAAGTTAGGATTGGCTACAAAAGAAAATAAAAGTAATATGCAAACTAATAGCTAACATAACAAGCTAAGGGAACTTAAAAACAGAGCCTCAGAAAGGACCAATATGATCATCTAGTCTGACCTCCTGTGCAATGCAGGCCACAGAACTTCATCCACCCATTCCTGTAATAGACCCTAACGTAAGACTGAGTTATTGAAGTCCTCAAATAATGATTTAAAGACTTCAAGGTACAGATAATCCACCAGCAAGTGACCTGTGCCCCATGCTGCAGAGGAAGGTTGTGCATTTCATAGGTTAATTCTTTCTTCAGTCTGGGATCACATCCCCTCAGTTCAGTTTCTGAGAGTCACTGGTGTCATGAAACAGAGATACGGGAGGAGAGGTGAACTCGAGTGTTTTCCTCCCTCTTTATAATCCAACTTCTTGGGCTAGAAACATCTTTGCTGAGTCCTGGTGACACACAGTCCATTGTGGACATGAGATTTAAACTGTCCCTGTGATGACATGTAAATTTCTTGCTTATACCTTTCCGCTGTTGCAAGATGATTGAATAAACAGGTGATGGCCCTTTAATAACTGTCTGGGGAGCTAGTCTCAAAAACTGGTTTGTGGGTGTTACTGAAATATGATGTAATTCTGGGTAACAATCATACAGTGGAATCTTAATTTTGCATATAGCGTTGCTATACATATTTTAACAGGATAATGATATTCAGCAGATGACTTTTTTCAAATGATACTTCACAACGCATACTTTGTACAAAATTGATCATAGTCTTGTAAAAGTGGTAAGCATAATGGTATAGATTGTCGGAACGAATTTAAGATGTAGACATAGTGAGGGCTTTTTCCTTGAGAGAAGAGGTTCCCCAGTTCTTCAGTGACCTTAGAGTTGTGGGGTGAGAGAACACTGAGAACCCTTCCACTAGATCCAAAGGCTGATACTGCAGCCAGATGAATGTTAATTGAGCTACTTGATAAGCCTGTGTTTTCTTCAGTTGTAGCAGGTAATGAAGAATAAGTAAAAGTGAGGAAGATTTTGGTGCAATTCACCAGTATTCAGACCAACAGTTAAATCTTTTCTATTTCTGAAGTAAGTATTACAGGTAAATCCCTTCCTGATACTGAATCACATTTGCTGTATCTGTACTAAACAGGTAAACTCTATGCCTACAGACCATTGAGGACCCATGTTGTTATGTTGTGATGAAGGACTCAGCCCGCATCTTCAGAGAGAAGATGAGGGAAGCATTGAAGACGGATCATTGAACAAGGAGACAATCGAAACAGGTAAAGATACAATACTTATCTTGGCCACACAGGTACTATGAGGATAACCTTGGCTTTGTTTTGCCTGATTTTGTTCATCACTTTTAGAATCACAGGTGTTGAGGAAAATATGTATACAGGCCCTTCATCCAAGGAAAGAGAAAACCATCTCCCAAAGACTGAAAGTCTGTGTCCCCCTGGAACAGAACACATGACATTTCCTGTTTGTGACTGCAGTGAAGAGATCTACCTCTGGATATCCTCACATTCAGAATATGTCATCTAGGATCCAGGGATCCAACTCCTTTTTGTAATCCTGGAAGAAGCATCATGTGAGAACACTGGCTGTGATGTTTTGTACTCCAGGAAGGTACATTGCCAAAATGTGAATAAGATGGGCTACGTAACGATTTCATAACTTTATTGAATTGATACCGGGGGAGGGGGGTCTCGCTTTGCCCTGTCAGTTAATATGAAGGCCACATTCCAGAAGGGGAGCCATGTTAGTCTATTTCAGCAAAATAAATAAGGAGTTCGGCACTTTTAAAGACTAACAAATTTATTTATCACATAAGCTTCTGTGGGGACGATCCCACTTCATCAGATGAATGAAATGGAAAATATAGCATGTAGGCTGCAAATACAAAGATACAGAGAATGGTGAGTCACAATGTTAATTCAAATAGATCTTGAGGGAAAGAATGCTAGCCTCTCTCTTTAAAGTAAATAAGATGTTTGGATTCAAACTGTAGAATAGGAAGGCAGGGGCTGAGAAGGGTAATTTAAGGGAAATTACTTTTTGTAATTACCCAGCCTATCAAGAGTTTTATTCCAACCCAGTGTGAAGGTATCTAGTTTGCATATGAATTCCAATTCTGCAATTTCACATTCCAATCTGTTTTTTAAGGGTCCCCCCCCACCAAAGTGCTGTTACCAGCATGTTTTTTACAGGATATCCACATAGATTGAAATGTTCCCCTACTGGTTTTTGAATGTTAGCATTCCCGACATCTGATTTGTGTCCATTTATTCTTTTACACAGAGTCAGTCCAGTTTGGCCAATGTATACAGCAGAGGGACATTACTAGCACATGATGGCATATATCACATTGGTAGATGAGCAGATGAATGAACCCTTGATGGAGTGGCTGACCTGTTTAGGTCCCATAATGACATCACTGGTGTAGATATGTGGGCAGAGTTGGCAATGGGGCCTGCCGCAGGGATAAGTACCTGTCTTAGTGTTCCTGTTGTATGGTGTGTAGTTGCTGGTAAGTATTTGCTTAAGGTTGAGGGGCTGTCTGTAAGTGAGGAGCGGCCTAATTCCCAAGGCTTGAGAGAATGAGGGATCATCTTGAAGGATAGCTTGTAGATCCTTATGATGTGCTGAAGAGGTTTGACTTGGGGGCTGTAGCTGATGATCAGTGGTGTTCTGTTTTCTTTGGCTCCAGTTACAGGGCCTGCCACCAATGTTCCCTCTAAGGTTTGGCGGCTTGTGTGCAAAATTTTCAAGCCGTGTGCAAAACTTTTTCTGAATAAAATTTTTGTGCAAACTCACACGACAGAAATTATAGGCATTAATTGAAGTTAAAGTAATTGTAAATAGAATTAATTAATTGTGTTTAATTGAATTTGAATGAATTTTGAATTGAAATTTAATTTTTAGAAAGGTTTTTATTTAAAATTAATTTTTTTAAAGTTTTTTTTTAAGAAAGAAAGAAAGAAAGAAAGAAAGAAAGAAAGAAAGAAAGAAAG
>ML685885.1:2508857-2571890 GCA_007922175.1 Pelusios castaneus | reverse complement strand
GAAAGAAAGAAAGAAAGAAAGAAAGAAAGAAAGAAAGAAAGAAAGAAGAGGAAACAGGAAGAGAAAGAAGGAGGAAGGAAGAGAAAAGAAAGAAAAAAGAAGAAAAAGGAAGACAACGGAAAAAAGAGAAAGGAAGAGAAAGAGGAAGAAAGAAAAAAGAAGGAAGGCAAAGAAGAGAAAGAAGGAAAGAAAAAAGAAAGCAAAGGAGAGAAAGAAGGAAAGAAAAAGGGAGAAAGAAAAAAGAGAAGGAAGGGAGAGAAAGAAGGAAGGAAGAGAAGAAAAGAAGAGAAGGAAGAGAAAGGAAGGAAGGAAGCAAAGAAAGAAGGAAAGAAGAGGAAACAGGAAGAGAAAGGAGGAAGGAAGAGTAAAGAAAGAAAGAAAAAAGAAGGAAGAGAAGAAAAAGAAAGAAAGAAAGAAAGAAAGAAAGAAAGAAAGAAAGAAAGAAAGAAAGAAAGAAGCCAAGGCCGCCGGCGGGGGAGGACCCTAACGCGGCCCTGGGAAGCCTCCGGTGGGGGGGGAGCATACCCCAGCCCCAGAGGCTGATCCCGGCCCGGTGCTGGGAGGCCGGGGCCGTGGATTAGCCCGGCCCCGGGAAGGAGGCAGATGGCGGGTGGGAGCCCGCCGCGGCCGCAGCCACCCCTCTGGCCCGGCCGCGTGGGGCAGGCAGGCAGGCCCGCGCTCCTGACCCTAGCCTGAGCCTGCCTGTCCCGCCCTGGGGGCGGGGAGGGCCGGCCCAGAGGCTGGGCGCAGGCCGGGTGTGCTGCGGCAAAGCCGCTGCCCCAGGGATTGGAGGGAGCAGCGGGGGCTGCCGGGCTGCGCGGGGGTCCCTCACTGCTGCGCGGAGGGTGCGACGGCCGCTGCGCAGCCGCGCGCCTGCGTAGCTTAGAGGGAACACTGCCTGCCACAGTGATAAGTAAGCAGGTCAGCCACTCCATCAAGGAGTGTTAAATTTTTGTTAGTCTTTAAAATTTATTAGTCTTTAAAAGTGCCACAGAACTCCTTGTTTGTTTTGAAGGTCACATTATCTATCAAGATTTTGATGGACTTCCCTTTAATGGGAGAGAAAAAATGGAGAGAGGCATTTCTTAACTGCCCTTAGTTCCCGCAGGTTGATGTGACCATCTGGGGTGGACTATATGAACAATGAGATGTAACCTTCTCTCGCCACCCCCCCACCCCCCCGGCCGCAGTAAGCAGTGATGGTTACTACTGGTATTGGCTGGAGAAAGGGAATGCCAGCATCAACATTATGGCGATCTTTCTACCAGTCTAGGAAATTTTTCACTTGGCATGTAATAGAAACTTTTTTGTCTGTGTCTATTTTGTGAGTATACTGTCTTGAACCATATCTGAGAGCAGCAAAGGTGTAACCTTGCGTGATCTATGATGAAAGTGCAAGCCACCATCTGATCCAGGATCTTCAAACAAAACCTCATTGACATCTGAGAACTCAGCTTGATTAGTCTTAAAGAGATCTGATACGTTTACAAATCAGCCCATGGGAAGATAGGCCTTGGTAGTCCAAGAAGTGAAAAACATCCCTATGAAATGTATTTTCCGCGTGAGGATCAATGCAGATGTCTCAACACTGAACTGTAGGTTTAACTGCAGGAAGAGGTGATCAGGCCAAGTGGGTAACTGACAGCACTTCTCCATAAGACCAAACCTTGAACAGCCAGTCGTCTCATTCCTGTGAGCTAGCTTCAGAGTCTTAACAGTTGCAGCCAGGAGATCCATATATGACCATTCCTAGGGGGGTTGTGGGCAGCGGGGGGGTCCAAATAGAAGAGAGGATGACTTCAGACTAGCTCCTACCACCTGTGATGTCTTGACCTGGGTTCCTCCCTGTCTCTGTGGCCCATGTAGAAAGGATTCCTATACAGGTTGGTAGGAAAGGCTGAATGAAAGTCCCCTTCATTGCCCTCACAGAGCAGCAGAGGATCCCAGATGACAATGGTTATGAACAGGGTGGTGCCAGTGATAAATGGGAGTCAAGAGACTGAATTACGCTCAGTACTGAAGGGTCCTTGATGCCCATTATCAACGAATACTGCAGGTCCTCCACTACAGTTAAGTACTTTGAGTACTGAATGGCAAGTCAGTACCAATGTGATAACTTGCCTGGAAGTAGACAGTACTGAGGGTTGAGAATGCTTCAAGAAGAGTGTCAGAAGTAAATGATTCAATTTATATGGTACCAGTGGTAGAGGTGCATCTGAAGGGACCTGTCTGGAGGAATGTCCCTCCTTGCCATCCCTGTCATGCCAAGTCCATCCCAAGGCTTGCTCAGAGCTATGTTAGACTCTCAGACTCTAAGGTCAGAAGGGACCAATATGATCATCTAGGCTGACCTCCTGCACAAGGCAGGCCACAGAACTCCACCCACCTACTCCTGTAATAAACCTCTGACCTATGACTGAGTTATTAAAGTCCTCAAATCATGATTTAAAGACTTAAAAGTACTGAGAATCCACTAGCAAGTGAGCCGTGTACCATGCTACAGAGGAAGGCAAACCCCCCCACCCCCCAAAAAAACCCAACCCAGGGCCCTTGCCAATCTGCCCTGAGGGAAAATTCCTTCTCAACTCCAAATATGGCGATCAGTTAAATCCTGAGCATGTGCGCAAGACTCATCAGCCAGACAGCCAAGAAAGAATTATCTGTAATAACTCAGAACCTACCCCATCTAACGTCCCTTCTCAGGTCACTGGCACTGGTCACTGTTTGTTCTTGGAGGAGCTTCTTGGTTTTCTCTTGGAGGAGCTTCCAGCCCTGGCAATACTTGAAGAACATTTAGCCTACATAGTACTGGATCTAGAAGTCAATGATATTGAGACCGTTGACTTAGAGATTGAATTGTTTGCCCAGAGACTAGTGTACAGGGGTTCTCCCAACCTGACTCTGATGCAGAGTAAAGGCAGCACTCCATCGTAAGACACCTCAACTTGATCTTCCAGTTCTCCCTAAACCTGGATTTCAGGACTAAACAGATGTTACATTTCTGAGGAATGTGCGACTCTCCTAAGTCATGGATGCCCTTGGACTGATCATCAATAACAGGGACAAACTCCCAGCAATTGAGGCAATGTTGAAGGTTCTCCCAAGGAAGGCAAGTCTCCCTGATGGAAGAAGGGGTAGGTGAAAGGCATTCCTCTCACTAAAAACTAAACTAACAACTTATTAGGATAAACTAACACAAAGAAAAAGATTCTAATAGGACAAGTCATGCTGGAAGTGGGAGTGCTACAGGTCTGTGTCAGGTCAAGGCAGTGGAGAAGGAACCAGGGCCAGTTTATCCACATAGCCCTAGATAACCGTGGCGTTGGGTATGAGCATCTGTAGGCAGACGTTCGGGCCGAATGGACACTACTAATAAAAATCTCCAATCAAAGGCGTATACACAAGTTAAGTGGAGCACCCATAGGGATACTGCTAGAAGATTAAGAGACCCTTTCTGACAGCCAAGAGATTCTGCTACACAGGCTGACAACATTGGCACCATTACTAATACAACTGACATACACATTATGATACGAATTCTGAAACTGGAACCTAATTAGTAAGTAAGTTGTTGAAGTGAGAACCAGAGGAGAATCCAGCTCATACTCTATTCTCTCAGCTGCGCCAGCTCTGTGGTGCTAGCAGGGATGAGAAGCCACTAAAACAAATTATTCTCAGCACACCCTGGAAAACAGGTGTGGGGAAGAAATTGATGCCATTTTAAGTCTTTTTTGAGCAACTGCCACAGTTTAGCCACTTTATGAAGTATTGTGGGGGAGCTACTCTCTGAAATTGTTATTAGGAAAGAATTTCCCTCGAAGAATGTCCAAAGAGAAAGTTTTGAATTAAATGAGTAAGATCTACTGAAGTCCAGCTTTACCATCTCTTTTCTTTTTAGTGCACAATCTTTTATTAAAATCTCCATTACAAAAAGTCTAAGATGAATCATTACAACGTGCTTTGATCGTAGGATGATTGTCTGCATTAATACGTGAGACAGATAAGGGAGATAACTTAAAAGGTCAGTTGCCTATTTTCGTAGCTGGAGATAAGGTGCTGTGTTCCTTATGAATGATGTATGATTACAATCGCTATATTCAAGTGCATGATACAGACAGTCCATATTCAAAGTGATGTGTGGATGCCAGGAAGGCCGCATTTTTCATGTGCAATTCTACTGAAGTCAGTGGGATTTCACAGCGGGGTTGTTCGACCGAGACACAAACTGACCACAAAAATAGATCTCTGGGTAACGGTAAGGCTGCAAAAGTTACCTATGAGGGTTTGTGGAATCCATCTATGTACAAATTCTAGTTTGATTTCTTGAACTCAATATGTATGTGCCTTATGGTTAACTTTTGGTGGAGTCTTGCATCATACTGCTTGTGTTAAAGGGCCACTGGTGCCTGGATATCTGCCTCCAAAGAAGATAGTCACTAAGGACCATCAACAACCGAATGGGATTTGCCTTAGCAGAACAAAGTTAAGTAAAACCAGATTTCCAACTTTGGACTCCAGATGGATGGCAACTCAGCAATAAACACTTGACGGAAGACCTTGATCAGCTTGGAGATGGCGGGGGGAAGAGGGGTCTGGTCAGGAACTTAATGCTGAGCAGGATGGTCCAGTGCAATAGGAACTGGAAGTTATAAAAGATGGAGGGCTAATCAGAAAGCAGCTTTCTCTCACCGACCAGAACAGGAAGAGAAAACTTAGTTGAAGGAATGTGGCCCAGCAGAGAGGACTTTGGGACCCCAGAAGACACCAATCAAGACCCAAAATAATCCATTCAGAAGTGGTGAGAATTCTGAGGGAAGGAACTTTGTATAGGTATTTGTTTATTTTGCATGGATCCGTACATTTCTTGTGCTGTCTAAAGGAAAGAGTGATTGATATAGAAATCTTTCTGCAAAAAGTCAGTGTCTAACTGGCTTCAACTATCCCATGTCCATGAAAGGTTAAACTATAAACCCACGAGGATGGAGCTCTTGGGAGGGTGTGCCTAAGGCCATGTCTACACTTGGCCAAATAAGTCGACTTAGCATGTCCACACTATAAAATTAGTTCGACTTAAAGTAGACCTTGCCAAATTGACTTAGAGCGTCCACAGTGGACGCCTAAGTCGACTTCTAGGGGCTAGGTGGACCTGGGAGTGGTCCATGGTGGGAGGGGGGGCATCCCTTTCAAAGTGTCAGGGGGCTCAGCATTTGCCCCATTGTACCAGGGTACAATGGGGGCTGAGCAGGACAGGGGCAGGGTTAGATTATAGGAGTGGGGTAGGCAGGGCTATGTCCTCCTCTGTGGGGGGGCACACCAGGCTCTGGCTATGTCAGCCACCCTGGCAGGGAGGTCAGTGAGGAAGCCTTAGGAGCCCTTTAAGTCGACTTAAAGTCAACTTAGGGCTAATCCACGTCTACACTGGCTAAGTCGACTTAATAAAGTCGACTTATCCAGTAAAGTCAACTTTATATTAAGTTTTATAAAGTCGACTTAAAATGTCCTTAAATCGACTTAAGGAAATTGTAGTGCAAGACACAGAGTAAATTAAGTCGACTTAAGCAGGCTAAAGTCAACTTAATTTACAAGTGTAGACCCACCCTAAGCTACTACAAAATCTTGAGAGATTCAACACTGGTCTTGGTGCCTATTCCAGCTGGACTGCGGAGTCTCCCTTCTGAGATGGCTTACCAGGCAGACAGTCTATGCCCAGGGAGTGAGCCGAATGGTCGAAGAAAGAGCCCATGACTGGAATCTATGCAGTTCCAGACATAAGTAAATGTAAAAGCACACAGATCCAGCGTTTGTATCCAAACCGCAGCCTGGTGAGTGTCCAACACGGGCGAGCTCAACTAGCTCTTTCTATTTAGGCTATTATAAAAACATACTGCAATTAACTTTTTAAATTCTCTTTGCTAGCAGTGTTTGTACTGGGAAATCAAGTGCACAAGAAACCTGGGTGCATAATGGCTTGATAGCCTTTGCTGTCAGGCTCCTTTAGCATGCATCTTTATTCACCACAAACATACTGCCCTCTTTCTAGCTTTGCAAGTACTATATGCAACTAGTCTTCTCAAAAATGACATTACCATTCTAGATGAGCCAACCGTCCTTAAACTGGCTGATAGAGCAACCGTCAATAATGCAGTGCTCTAAGAAAAAATAAAACAAAACCAGGAGTGAGAGAGAAAAATCCCTTTATATTCAGTCTTTAAAGATATTGTGAGTAGAGTGCCTATTAAGCCACAACACTAGCAACACAGGGCAATGTGATGTCTGACCATTAAAATGAAGCAAACATGTTTGCCTTGCAAAACAAAATTGTATAGAACCTGCTTGCATAATGGAAAATATGCCACTACCCTAACTATTAACATTCACTGTGCTGCCAACATTATAAAAACAGAAAATCACAATCTTCTGACTTCAATTTTTTGCTCCTGCCCTTTATTTTACTGAGGAATCAGTAGTTCAAGACCTAGATAAATATTTCAAAAACTATACTATTTGTGAGCAAAGCGGGTCACTACCATTTCCCAGTGCATTTGGAGTTCATGTGAAATAAGGGCAGAAGAATGATGAGCTGCATTTTTAACATGGGCATACACAGAATAGTTGTCTAGCTATAGAGAATGCGTAATGCAACATCTGCACCGTATGCTTTGCCAAAGCCCCATCCAAATAAATGTAGTGCCTTTTCCCTGGTGCAATTAACTCTCAGACTCTGGCAGGTTTTGCTAGAAGATCATCAAGGTAGATTACCTTCCAGCATATGAACTAAATACTTACAGGTGTTATATCATCAGTTATTACTTACAAACTTCTGCATTTAACAAGACATTGAGGCAAATGAATGATCTAATTTATGAATTATTTATAAGAATTTCACAGCATGCTCCTGGCGTCATTCGTGGCCTTTTCCAGGTCATATGACACCAATTAGAGCTGAATTTTAAATTATTCAATAACCTGAACTCTCTTGTCATTTAACATATAGATATCAATGCAGTAAACAAGTTAAGTCTAATGGGCCCCGGAGGTTTGCGTTCCTCCGCCCATCAGCAGCAGGGGCTGTGTGCTGCTGGAATAGAAAATAATAGAATGCAGCAGTCAAAAACATTTGCAAGGTTTTAATAAGTTATTTTGGCTCCCTTAGGAATTTTAGCATAACTTACAAGCACTGAATCTAAAACACATTAAAGTCCTCAACAAAGTGATTTTAAACAAAATGAGTGGGTCTGTGACACTGACGATGCAGAACGGATCCCTAATTTGAACTGTAGTAAACCGGATAGTAAGTAAGGTATGCTACTGACTGCTTATCATTGTTTCCCTCTCTTCCCTGATATTTAAAATTAGCCCCAGAAGCGACACATTAATGCTTCTTTTCACAGATGAGACTATAGGAAGAAAGGGAAGAGTTCATATGGTAACCGACAGGAAAGAATTACGCTTCACACTCCTCACTCATTGACTATGACAAACTATTGCCCCATGCATGAGCTTCCTTTTGCACTTGTTCAAAGACTTCATTGGAATTGCACTGCAAGGATTCAGACACTTCCCGAGGTTCAGTAAGATAGCAGGAAGGACAGGGGAGAAATTTCCATTTGTCCTGTTGAAAATGAACAGAGTAGAGATAGAGTAATGATGGCTGCCAGAGGATGCTGCTAATAAATGCAAACCTATCTATGCATAAAGGAGTAACCAGAGTTAAACGGAGAGGAATTTGCAATGGGAGACAGATCAGCATATCTCACTTCTGTTCCATGGTGCTCCTAGCCCCAGCTTCAGGTCTAATTTCTCTTTTGGTCCCTGTTAATCAGTTATTCAATGACACAGGAGGCTGCAGGGTGATATCTACCTCTATAGGAAAAGAAGAGCTGGGAAAGCTCAGAATATTTCCAAAATAGCGAATCAAATTAGTTGTAAAGTATGTTCCTTTGGCTGCCTTCCTAGATCCTCATTTCATCAATGTTCAAATTGTAGGCAGCATTTGATTATTGCACATTATTATTATTAATATGGTAGCAGGGAGCATGGGAGAGCTAAGCTAACACTGTTTTTCAGTAGAAGATAATGGAGTTAAATATGCACAAACTCGCTTTTTTCAAATTACCTTTAAAAAGCATATTTGTACTCAGAACTGCAAGTCTAGCATATTATGGGCTACAGGCATTCTTATATACTAACGTGCTCTTCTCAATTCAATCATAATCTGATCCATAGGTGTGCTCTCAGACCAAAACAGAAGACAAATGGGCAGATGCAGCATGACCTCCTTAAATAGCCATTTTTACTGCGATTAAATAGAAAGCATACACCTATGTGGCTTTGAGCAGGTAGATGATGTGTGAAGTTTAGTACCACACTTGCCATCAAAACATCAGCATTTGCCAAGACATATACGCCTCAGTAATATCTGACATGAGCTTTCCCCTATGCAGAATTTCAAATGGCAACGAAGGTACATTCAGAAAACCCATTTTGCCAAAAAGTACAACTTGCTCCAAAAGGAAGATGTCGCCTGCCGATTTCTTTGGACTTGAATATATGTTGCAGATCTAGAGATCTCTTTGCCCAGAAAATAATCATAGAATCAGAAACTACCAGAAAGCTGGAAGTTTTTTAAATAGCAACGCATGCACCCAGAGAATTCTGTTTAGAGAAAAAGGTAAAATAGAAACCTATTTACATAAGAGAGAAATGCCACAAAGACAAAGCTGGAAAGAATCTGCGGGTTTCGCAAATAAATAGGAAAGTGTGCCCATGTGAGTGAATTCTAATGGGAAATGTCCCTGCAATAGAGCCAATCAGAATTTAGATTCTGTTAATGATCCACTGTCTGGAAAATAATTCAGAAAAAGTAAACAGCGGTTTTTATGTGGCTGCCCTTTTGATCTTACATTTGTAGGGAATATCCTGAGGCTAGCTTTCAGCACCCTGGTGGCTCCATCTGACTGACCTCTATTCTGCCCCTCAAGCAGTGCTCACGCCAAGGAATAACAAGAATTGCACGTAGGCAGACATTTCAGTATAATCCTGTTAAAGGCAGACTAACTCATTGCATCTGTGTCAAAGAAAGGAGTTTCATATAAGACAAATTAAAGCTTTTTTTGCTACGCTTTTTATTTTGCAAAGACACTAAAATACATTGGAATAAGGATGGGATCCAGACGAACTCATCAGAACATTGTTAGTCTTACAAGTGCCACACGGGACTCCTTATTTGTTTTTCATCAGGACGTGAGTGCTAGCATTCCATTAGCTAGACAAATGATAGGGTATGGGTTGTGGCTACTGTGCGGCCCTCTGACTATGGGCTAAACAAAGGAAAAGCGAGAAAGCTCTCGAGAGTTCCAACCAGTTAAGTTGGAAACACAATACTTGGCCTCCTGTGGATTTCACAGAGCCAGTTACTTGCTGTATGAGATGTGATGCAGACATGCAGGGCTTTTTTTGTGATGGTTCTCAGGGGTAATGAGTACCGGCACCTTTTTTTGCGATGGTACTCGGGGGTACTGAGTACTGCCACCTTTTTTTTCCACACTGATGAGGCCCCAGCTCCTGGCGCCGGCCCCAGGTCCCTGGGTGAATACTGGCACCTTTTCTTTTACAAAAAAGCACTGCAGACATGTATTCCGTTTAGTGCGCGCACACTCAGGGCACTGGAGCTGGAGAATTTTACCCAGCAGCACGCACCTCTCATCTCACAGCCCCTCCCCTAGCTATGTGGCCGTCTGGTCCCCCTCAGCTCCTACCACTGAATGCCCAGAGACCTGGCTCCAATACAGAGAGGACGGAGGGTGGGGTGTGGAACACATCTGCATCTCATATTGAAGAGTCACAATTACAGTAAGTAACTTTCTTCTTTCAGCCGGTAGATGCAGCCGTGTATTCCTTTGGTGACTCACAAACAGAGCACCACTCCATGATGTGGGCTTAGCCGAAGCACGCAAGCACTGAATGCGTGTTAAGGATCGCTTCCCTGTACAATGGACAAGGTTCAAACCCTGGGGGGGGCATTACCAGGGAATTACTTAAACTAAAGTTAACTAACATTGGCACTGTACTAAGGGTACCAGTTAACTATCTATAACTCGAAAAAGTCACTAGGAAAAAGAGAGTTTTTGAGGTTAAGAATTATACAGAGCTCCAACTCCAGTCACAAGTAGCAAGCAGGAACTGAAGGGGGCTGAGGCCGTGCCTTGTATGGACAGGGGAAGGGTTCTGAGCACTGCTAGACGAAATTCTCCACGCATACCTAAGTGGAATGCACAGCTGTATGAACTCGAAGAAGCAGTATACATTTTAGTCCAGGAAAATGCACGTGTTTTTAATGCCCCAAGGTCTAAGTGATCAGAGGCTTCTTTTTAAGATAAGAAGGGAGAAGATAAAGGCGTGCTTGGAATCCAAAGCTGAACACTTCTGATGTGGTATACAAGACAAGTGAAAACAGAATGCCAGCTAAAAACCCCAATACTGTGATGCAGAAACGTTTGCAGACTCTAAATAGTGTGTGTGGGGGCAGGAGATGGTGCAGTGAGTTGTTATAATGACGCTGCTCTGGGTGACTCGATGGCTAACAGGATAGCCTTTGCTGGAGTGAGCTGGCAGAGCTCTACCATCAGTACGCCCTTAAGATGCAGACGCCAGTATTTAGCTCCTCCTCTAGTCTCTCCTTGTAAGCAGCTCATCAATTAGTACACACACCTGTTTAATGAGACATTTGGCAGGCACTATGGCAATAGGAAACATTACATTACTTATCCAAATCAAGATTTTAGTTCATGATTAAGTCAGACTGAATTCCTGCACAAACAAGAAGAGAACAGACAAATAACAGCTCCCATTCAGAACTATCTACAGGCTTGTGAATGGAGCATTTCTCCGGGGATGGCTGTATATGCTGGTTTATTTTACAAGATGCAGGGTAACCCTACTGCTGTATATACACATAGAAACGTCATGGTGCATGAATATCAGAAGGTACAAAACACATTTTCAATTGGCATATCACCTCTTCATTATGATTAGTCCACAGAGGAGGCAGACACAGTAGCGAGAATATTTGGGCGGCACAGGGTATTCAGAATGCTGGATATTGTGACCACATGAGCCACTATCTATAGGATTGATTAGTAGGACAGGTATTTTGTGACGGCCTCTGAAAAAGGAACCGAATGGCTGGTGTATAAAGAGATGTAAACTAATGGTTAGTAATATCTTCCACTCAAAGAGAATCACTGAAGAGCCACTCAGAGTGATAATTTGAAAAGAAAATGCACAACCTTCATTTACATTCTTTCAATAACTTGTACATGGGGCGGATGCTACAAGTGCAGACATAGTAAGCAACGACCAGATTTGCCATCCCCATTTGAACACAGGCAGACCGAGGCATATTACCCCTATCGTCTCAATATTGCACCGAAGGGGGTCAATATGCTGTCACCACCAAAAGGTAAGAACCAGTTCATTGTCATGGTTATTGGGAGATGTTTGTACAGGGAACAAGTTTAGAGATCTGCCACATGCTGGACACTAAGCTCCAAATCTGTTGGGAGTGAACCCTGAGGAGAGGGGGTCTGCGAGCTGACCCAATCAACGTGAAAACTGTGGAAACCACCTAGGTTTACTGCCCAGGCTAGATTCAGGAGGGAAACTACAGCTGCAAATGAATTCAACAGTGTTCTCAGAACAAGAGCTAAGAAACGATAGCTCGTGATGGTACGTGAGAAGAAGAAACGTCCCACCTGGTTAACCATTACAGAGGCGCGACTACCAGTGGAAGCTGATCCCGGCTCTCTGAACCGGACAAGTGCTGCAAGAACCGCCAGTAGGTGAGAAACCGGGGCCGCCGGGGGGGGGGGGGGGGGAACGGGGCGATCGCCCCGGGCCCCGCGGTTACATGGGCCCCACACTGTTCCACTCCCAGTGGGGCAGTGCGGGGCCCACACTGCGGCCCCCCAACAGCTGCGCTTCCCCCTGCTCCCCGCTGCCTTCTCAGCCGAGGGCAGCGGGGCAGGCCAGGAGCGCTTCCCCTGGCCCCTGGGCTGGTCCTCCTCCCCGCCCCCAGGGCAGAGAACGCAGGCCCTGGGGAGGGGCAGCCTGCCCAACACCGCTGGCCAGGGCCACATGCAGCCAGGAAGGATCCCTTGCTGTGGCCGGCTGCTGGCGGGGGCCTCGGTTCCCCGTTTGGGGTCCCGGCTGCAACTGGGGCAGCAGAAGCCAGGGCCGGCCTCGGTTTCCTGGCCCGGGGCCGTGGCTCCAGCTCCCCGCCCCCCACGGCCGCAGCCCCGGCTCCCTGCCGCAGCTCCCGGCCTTGGCTTGCAGGGCTGGCTCCCTGGGGAGCAACCGGGGTCCATGGGGAAGCGGGGCGGGCCAGCCTGCCGCACTCCCCACCAGCATGGGGGGGCGTGGCTCTGCCTCAACCGATTGGCCCTGGGCCCCACTCCCCCCTAGGGACGGCCCTGCGAGAAACACCCTGTTAGACAGGAGAGTAACCAGTTGATTAGGCCGTTGATTGTGGTTTATATATTTCTGTTAACTGTATCCTGGTGCTTCCAAATCCTTATACTTGCTTTCAGTTGAAACTTTACCTCCAACTCGGTTAAACAAACTTCCGTTTGGTTTTACTAACCACCTGTCTAAGTGCCTCGTGCTAAGGAGAGTGTTGAAGGAGGAGAAGCCGGTGAACTGGTATTGCACTGGTGCAGGTGACCAGAAGGCAGAGGACTGAGGTGTACCGAAGTGGGTGTGTAAATCGAGAGCCTGCAGAGGGAAAGAACTGGCCTTGCAGACCCCAGAGTGGAGCATCTGAGCTGCCAGCAGCCAATGGCTGAGGAGTGTCCCCCGATGAGGCACAGAGAGGGTGTGTCCCCACCGTACAGTGGCAGTAATTCACCCCGAACTCCTCAGGTAACCCCGAAAAGTGCTTTTGCTCCTCCCACCCACTGAACTCAGCAAGGTACCTGGTTACTACTCTAAAAAGGTGTCGAGTTTTAACTGTGGCACGTGTGACTACTAGCCTCTGCCATCCGCAGACAGATCAGAATGCATTGCAGTCCCACCTTTCGCTTCCATCGGTGCAGCAAAATCCTCTACACGGGCACGTTTTGGGAGCACGTTGAAGGGGACAGCTCAATGATTCCAATACACAAATCTTTCAAAAGGCACCAGTGCACGTGACTGAACAATACAGATATGTTCTTCTGGAAGCACACATGAACAACTTCCCAGTAAGAGAGTAAGTTGGTACGAATTCGTTGGGAGTGCCACAACTTTCCAAAGGGCCAACTCCAGACGCAGTGACCTGAGCGGCTGCTTCTTCAGTCTCTCTCTAAAAGAGGCCACTATCTTCTCGTACTGACTGAACGAACGTTCCAAGGTTTGTTTAACATGGCTTGTCAAAGTCTGGAAAATCCATTCCTGAATTCAAAATGGTTATTTTAGCCTAGATTTTCAATGGGTTTTCAAATAATTTTGTATACCTTGTCACAAGAGTTGAACTGGAGCTGTTCTCAGGCTCAGGGTTGAGCAGAGAATAATAATGCTTTGAGGAAGGGAATTCCAAAAATGCTCTGCATTGGCCTAATTCAGCTCCCCCTGACGTCAGTGGTAAAACTCTAATTAATGTCAATGGGAGCCACGTTAGACCACACTGCTGAGGGCTGTTGAAAAATTTCACGCTAAATTCCCATATTATCTCTTGTATGCAGATCTCAAAGGGTTTTACAAATATTAACGAGTTCAATCTCACAGTACGGCAGTGAGATACAGAGAGTTTTACCCCATTTTAGAACTGGGGAAACTCAGATGGAGAAATTAGAAGAGATTTACCCAAGATTATACACGAAGTCTGTAAAAGGGAAAGGGAATAACACCCTGATTTCCGAAGTGACAAATACATTTTAGCTCTCAACTCAAAGCAAGAAATCGGCCGAGAGACGGCACGTATCTCGAAAAACTCGCTAGTTGGGACACTCGTAAGTCAAGGTACCACTGTATTGAGAGGTCAAACTGCAGCATTTCAGCGTCTATTCTTTTCTTTTGGATGATAAAACAGTTGTAATAGTACAAGTGCCCAAGCCCAGCTTCGAGTCTGCTTAATGACCTAAAGCAAACTAATCAGATCTCTTGAATCGGTGTCTGTTTCACGACATTAGATAAGATTAATAGTTTCATGCTGATTTACCATTTCCTGTGTCACACGCACACACATACACCCCTTGAGAGACTAGAGGCACTATGCAGCATTCATGTGTTAGAACAGTGTTTCTCAACCATTAGTGTACCAGGGAACACCTAAAGGTGGTATTTACACAGAACACCTGATGAAAACTTCTCAAGAAAGCCGATATATACTGGCCATGATGTTCATAATATCTGTGTACTAAGCATTCCTACGAAAATGATTCAGGAAACTGAATTAAATACAATTTTACTAATATAACATGCATTTATTTCTAAAAAATAGACAGTGGTTATGCACACAACTTAACACTGAAAATGATATTACTCTAGTTTTACTGGGAATTTAGAGGCTGCATGTTCGAACAAAGTTCATCTATTCTTGGAGTCAGATTTGTCAAAGAAACTTTTACCATTAAAGTTATGTCCAAGTGATTTTGATGCTGTTGGTAACAGCAATGGGAGATTTAAAATGCCCCAGCAACAGTAAAAGGAGCAAGACAGAGGATGACACCGACGTATGCCTGGAAGTTTTGCTGCAACTGGGGCATTTTAAATCTCACAGGCATGCACTGGCTTGCTGCGTTACTCCTTCTCCCATCCACACTAAGCTTCTCCGCTTTCCTCTCCCCAACAGGGAGGGGTCAGTCGCGGAACACCTTCACCATATTCGCAGACCAGTTGAGAAACACTGTGTTAGAACATCATAGGGTGCTTGGTTATTTTCTGATAATCTTATCTAATGTTGATATCTCCACAGAGTGACTTGTACTAAAAATATTGCCAAGTTATTAATTTTAATTAGTGGGTTTCTGAAGAAAACAGCATCAGATTCCACGGAAAATAGCTAACCATGCATAATATGGTTTCTCTAAAGGTGGCAAACACTTCAAAATCCAACTTGGGAACTGGATATCTTTAAAAATGAGGGCATGGAGTTCACCAGATAGTTCTGAAATTGTTCACTCTCCCCCCCGCCAAACACCAGTTGTCTTGACACAGCAGAGTTCACTGTTTCATAAGATACAGGAGCATGAATTCCGCAAGTCCAGTTTCCCGTATATATCAGAAGCTCATATCTGATAGCTCACCAAAAAAAGCATTAAAAAAAAAAATCCACAGGATCACTGTATGTAGTCAACTGTGAAATGGCGCATGAACAGGAAATTCCTACCTGACCCCTAAGGGGACAAGCTTACTCTCTCAAAGCATGACATTGCATTACTCTTATTTCAGCACGCATGGCTACAATTATTAATGTCCATAAGATTATCCACCAAAATGGGCCATTTTTATCACTGCAGTTACCAAGAGGGTAGTCTATAGGCTGTTCCCTTGATGTGGTTTCTACTTGGCAGTCCCTGCAGAGCCTTCCACTAGGGGCTTGTCTTCACTGATGGTGATGAATTCACCGCTGTCAGATCAATCTCCCTGATTGATTGATTGATTGATTGATTGATTGATTGATTGATTGGGTCTGTGAAGACCTGCTCAGCCAATCAGGAAGCCAACACTTGAAGACCACCCCCCCAGAAGGAGTAGCCATGGTTGGAGGGAAGGGGTTTCCCTCTGGCTCCAGCTACTAAAGACAGCATGGTAAGAAAAAGGTAGACAATTGGCGCAAGATACAAAAGGAATTTTAAGTACCTTGTGTATCTCTCTTCGACTGCTGCCGAAATTGCACAGCAGCACAGACCAGCCCTAGGTTGGCAAAGAACTAACCTAAAGCTGATAACACTGCCAGCCAGTAATATCACTAAAAATACATGTCCCTTTTTACCTTCATTATTAAAGAAAGGTAAATGGAAACTAAATCTGTGTTTCTCCAGAGTTCAGTGGGGCCTGCTGTTTATTTCTCACTCGAAGTCATAGTCCTGTCTGACATCATAATCATTTTCAGTACCACAAATTGAGATGTCACAAAAACAGAGGATTATGGCCAGGCAGGGACTGAGCAGTGGGAGCAGATGAACTCTTAAGAAGCAAAGATCCTGTTTTCATGCAAATGTCCTTCATAATAGAGAACAAAAGAACAAAGAAAGAGAAAACACAGAAATACCAGAAGCAGCACACTTCCCAAATACAGTGTTTTCCCAAAGATCCCTATAAGGCATCATATGCTATATAAAGACTTCGCACAAACTGTGCTTGGTGGTGGGGGCGGAGGGGTTGTTTTGGTTTGGGTTTTTTGTTTGTTTGTTTGTTTAAATAAAACTGTTCATTTACTGGTAGTATGAAAAAAAACCAACCATCCTCTCCTTTCTCCCCTTAAGTGAGTTGCCCCAAACTAGAGGGAGTCAATGAGAGAGCTGGGATCTCAGTTCTCCTACCACTAGAGACCCCGATATCTCCTTACCCCACTTCTCTGTTGTTTAGTGACCATTGGTCTGAAGTTTCAGGATTGTTTGGATCTCTTGCGGCACATGGCAGCATGCACATACGCCATGCAGCACGTTAGGCTTCACCTCAGGTTCCTGCAAGCTTGGTTAGCTGCGGAGTACCACCCAGCTCGTCACAGCATAAACATCAATATGTCTGGTGATGGATGCCTTGGCAACAGGTTGGGGAACCCACCGGGAGAACCTAAGGACCCAAGGTCCTTGGTCCCAGTGGAACTTGCAGTTCATATCAATGTGAGAGCTGAGAGCAGTGCATGTCAGCTGTCAGGACTTCCAAGTTCACCTGGAGGGCAAGGTAGTATCAGTCTTAACAAATAATATGACAGCAATGTGTTATATAAACACACAGGATGGAGCTCACTCCTCTTCTCTGTGCTCTCAAGCTATAGGACTTCTGCATCACTGGATCAATAAACCTGGAAGCTTTGTATCTTTCAAGAGCTCAGCACACTCTGGTCAACAACCTCAGCAGGTCTTTTCTCACTTATGAGCAGTCCATCTGCCCAGATATGTTGAGCAGCATCTTTCAGCAGCGGGGTGTTCCTCAAGTACATTTATTCACTACAAAGATCAACAGGAAGTGCCTTTGATTCTGCTCCTTTCAGAATCACAGCCCGGGTTCAATTGAGGACGCCTTCCTCATTCAGTGGATGGGACAGTGTTTTATGCCTTCCCACCTACCTCACTCATTCACAGGATACGGCAGAAGATCAAGCAAGTCAAGGTATTGGTGATTTTATTATCTCCTGCCTGGCCTCAGCAGCATTAGTATGCCATCCACCAATCCTGCTAGATTCTCCCATCACTCTTGCACTGTTCCCAGACCTGATTACTCAGAAACATGGACTCCATCATCCCATCTTGGAATCTCTTCACTTCACGGCATGGAAGCTCCATGAATGAACCCTCTGCAGCTGGCATGCTTGGAGTAAGAGAGGTACTCCTAGGCAGCAGAAAACCTTCCATGAGGGCCACTTACCTGGTTAAATGGAAAGGGTTTCCATACCAGGCCACCCAAAGGGGAATCCAGGCAAATTCGGCATCAGCCCCCTCCATCTTTGATTATTTGTTATTCTTAAACCAGCAAGGCCTGTCACAGGCATCAAATGGAATACATCTAGCAGCAATTTCAGCTTTCCACCATTCAATAAGACCACACAGCTCTTGGGCTATGTACACACTTACAAAGTTAAGTCGACTTAACAAATTGGCTACACTTTAAGTCGACTTTGTTAAGTCGACCGAACAGCAGAGATAGCCATTATATTGGCTTTAAGTCGACTTAATAAAGTTAACAGTATTAATATCCATCTACACTGGCCTTAAGAAGACTTCAGGCTTAAGTGACCTAAAAAGAGGTGTTAAGTCAACTTAAGAAAAGCCCAGTATGGAAGCGGCTTTGTTTAGGTCGACTTAAGGATACTTAAGTCGACCTAACTTGCCAGTGTAGATGCCCCCTTGGTGGCAGTGGTGGAAAGGATAAAGGGCCTTCCTGGTTCATTCCAAAGAATTTCTTCATGGATCACTTGCTGCAACAGAGCCTGCTATGACTTGACGAAAGTACCGACCCCAAGTTAATAGCCCATTCTACTAGGGCAGAGGCTTTCTCTGCAACCTTTCTGGCCCAGATACCAACTCAGGACTTCTGGGCTACGTCTACTCTTGGTAATTTAAGTCAACTTTAGCTAAATTGACTTAACTAAGTCAACTTTAAGTCTTACACTTAAATTTTAACTCGACTTTGGGGGGAGCTTACAAAGTCGACCTAGAGCATCCACACTGGACGCCTAGGTTGACTTCTAGGGGATAGGGGGACATAGGGCAGGTCCACGGGGGCAGGGGGGCACCCCTTGCCTACTGTCAGGGAGCTCAGCCTTTGCCCCATTGTACATAGGTACAATGGGGCAAAGTGGGACAGGGACCCTAGCAGGGCATAGGGGCAGGGTGGGCAGGGCTCTGCCCTGCCCTGTGGGAGGGCATGCCAGGCTCCCCCTGTGCCCCCCTCCCGGCAGGGAGGGCATTGGTGCAGTCCTGGGGTAGCCCTAAGTAGTTGTAGTTGACTTAGGGCTATCCCACGTCTACACTGGCTTAAGTCGACTCTAGGGAGTCAACTTAAGCCTTAAGTCGAATTAATTCTAGGTTTTATAAAGTTGACTTAATTATTCTTAAGTCGACTTTATTTTCCTTAAGTCGACTTAAGCAAGTTGCTTAAGTCGACTTAAGGAAACTGTAGTGTAGACGCAGGGTAAATTAAGTCGACTTAAGCAAGCTTAAGTCAACTTAATTTACAAGTGTAGACGCACCCCTGTAGAGCAGCAACGTAGTCCACCAGACATACCTTTGCCATCCACTACCCTGAGATGACACTGAGTTTGGCAGAGCAGTGCTGCAATCCGTAGGTCTCTAAACTCTGACCCCACCTCCTATGACCGGCTTGGGAGTCACCTACTTGGAATCTACATGATCAAACATTCAAAGAAGAAAAAGCACTTTCCATAACCAAGGATTTTTGAGATGCGTTGCTCGTGTCCATTTCAAAACCCACCTGCCTGCCCTTCTGTCAGAGCCAGCCTGCAAGAAGGAACTGAAGAGGTAGAGAGTCAGCAGGGCCTTATATAGGGCACAATGGAAGCACGGCTCCAGGTGGCAATAGAAACTACCCTACAGGTATTACTGAGGGAAAACTTTCTGGCGAACTGTGCACATGGCATGCATACACCTACCTGGAATTGACATGAAAAAGCACTCAAAGAACAGATTTTGATAGATTGAATCTTGTCTGTAGAGATGTTAAAAGCTCCAGGACCCAGCCACAGTTCAACAAGAGAAAAAGCATGCTACTTTGTTTACAGAACCTCAAGTTTTAGGACCAGTGTTTATTAGCTTTTAAATACCTCATCTCAAAGGCATCTGGGTCTCCATTCAGGAGTATGCATTAGGAATGCCTGCAGTTGCTAGGGAGATATACAGACTCTTTTGCTAGGCCTTGATCAGAACTCTAGGAGTTATTGTAAAATAGTTTGCATATCTACAATATTTCACATGTATTGTCTTGAAATAGATGTCTTAGTCGTCATTCGAAGGTATGTTCTTGCTGTACCTTTTTAAGCTAGTCAGCTATATGGCCTACTACCTGATAAAACAAATATTTTACTTCTGGCACAATTTTACAGACATGATATATTACTACTAAGATCAACATATAGTATATACTACATTCAATAAGCAACTATGGATATCTAGGAATAACCAAAAGAAAGCTATTTACAGAGAATATGCTTTAATTCGTTCTTTCCATTATTGGTATGAAAACAGAATGAGTTAGGTTATAAGCAACCACTCCCTATATATACACACAGAAAACTGCCAAATACTGAACATCAAGAATTTTTTATTTAATGCATTCTAGAAATGAAAGTAACACAGGGAGGGGGAGGCTGAGGTTATAGCAGGCAAATGGGAATTAGGAGACTGGTTTTATTTGCTCTGTGCTTCAGCTTTCCATCTTTAATCTGGGGTATCAATACTTCAACCTTTGTAAGTGCCCAGAAAATTAATTCTGTACTCAGAGTAAGTGCTGCAGTTTTGGGAAGAATAAGCTGTATTCTTCCACATCAAGGAAAGTGATTGAATCTCTGTTTTAAGTACATATATCAACACAACCTTAACTACAAAATTGCTACCAGAACTTCCATGGTACTTTGGATGAAGTGTGGGAGACACTTCCAGCACATTATTCACTAAGGATTCCAGGCTGCATAGCCTTCAGATACGAAATCATAATGATAGGTGCACTGGAAACAGATGGACACAAATTGCCAAAATATTTTAACAGGGAGAAGTGAGGGGACTATTAAGAAATAAACCTCTCTTACTGGACATTTAATCCAACAACTGTAATGTCCCTTTACTCAAAGTTAAAAGGGCAGCAGACCAATCACACTTGGCCCTGACAAATCAATGTTTCTGGTCACCATGGTAACCAGTTTTAGTAGCCTGTCGCCTAGCTCCACTGCAGAAATGTAATGAAGGAGCTCCCTCTGGCAATCAAAAGTAAAATTGCTGGTGCCTAACTGTGAGCCAATTTTGTCCAACCCTGGCTTAAGAAGTCAAGACATAAGGGTGATTGTCACATTTTCCCACGGTCTGAAGAATCTCACATTTTACACTTACTCAGTGGCCACTGCTATCTACTGTTAAAGGGGAAAAAGTCTTCTAGGTAACAATATAATCAATGTGCCTGCCAATCAAAAAATCCTTACTATTATAAAAACTGATAGCGAAGCAGAGCTTTAAATAAAGTTTGGAAGTGAAATACTCCCAAGTGTCAGCTTGTGATTTCTGAAATTAGAGATCAACTCTATTACCTCTTGATGCTTGACTTCTAAAATTCCTTAAAATATGGCACTTGCTTCTTATGTTCAGAGACATCTCATGTAGTCAAACACATAGAGTTAATAAAGGTGTCTCTTCACCTGCCATCTGAAGTTTTATTTTTCTCACTTGTAAGTTACAACGGGCTCTAATAATAATAATCTTTGTACATACAATTGATAGGCACTTCCATTTTCTATGCTGCGGAGCTACATGGCTTAGTAAACACTTTCGATTTAGAGTCAAAGTCATAGCTGTGGGCACTGCACATTGAGAATTTTATAACAGAAAATTAATGCTATATATTTTACATATACTTGAGCAATAAATTAAAAACAATGTATTACTCATTTATTATTAATTGGGACTTTATCTTTCATTTTAAAAGAATCATGGATACACAACTGTATTTCAGCTTTTTTCTCAACTTTAACTAAGAAGAACTTTTCAATTAATCAGAAAGAGCTAGCTAGAACTCTAGGAAGCTTACATTGTGTATTGAAATTTGCATGTGTTCAATTGCCTCAATATTAACTTCTGAATTCCATTCTCAGGATGGAAATACAATTGGCATCCACAGGTAACACTTTGCATTTAGAGCACTATTTGTTTTCAAAACCATGTACAAATGAATTAATTTCCATAGCATCTCTGGAGGCAGATAACTATTGCCTCCCTGTTACAAATGGGGAAACTAAGGCAAGCGTTATGGTAACTAACAATGCGCCTGCCTCAGTAATAGTGCAGACCACACACACACACCACTTGTAGGAGAGGCCAGTTCCATGCTAAATTCCTTGGTGTTCAGGGGGAAATGTAAGCACTTCATTATCACTTTGGGTAATGCAGCCTGCTCAGGTTGTGGGCTGGTACAGAAGGAAACTGGGGTCATGCCCCCTTCCTTTTTAGAGGTGGTTTACACTCCCTTGGTCTCACAGAGGAAAGACTTCTTTCCTCTGTGTGGAGGAATGACTGATCTCCAGGCAGACTTCTTTGCACCCTCCAACCTACAGAACATGCCAAAGATAATCTGGGTCCCCATTGCTTGCTCAGGGTGGGAGAACAAGTGGGTCACTCAATGATTGCCTGTTCTGTTCATTCCCTCTGAAGCACCTGGCATTGTCCACTGTCGAAAGACAGGACACTGGGCTAGATGGAACATTGGTTTGACCTAGTATGAACATTTTTGTGTTCTTATGTAAGTCAGAGGAAGATCTGGAATGAGAAATGATGAAGTTCCTGGCTCCTAGCTCCATCTTTAACCCACTAGACCATACTGCTTTCCATAAAGCTTTGGACAACATTTCTAAACCAGAGTAAGCATCCCCTTCCAAATTCATTTTTCAGAATCTGGATGTTAGAAAGATGGGAAAGGTATAAAGAATTGGAAAGGATTGAGCCATTGCTGCTCCTAGATCACTCTGGTAATGCTCAGAATATTCCTCTACAATGTATCCAAGATTCAGGCTTAGGGTGTATTACGCTCAGGCGAGAGTAAAGTGATTGCCATTGAGGTCAGGAAGGGACCTCCCTTTCTCAACTGACTTAATGCATGATCACGATGTTTGTCTTCCACTGATGCAGCAAGGCAAATTCTGTGACCCTATTTACCCTATTCAATATGAGGTCACATAGGCTGCGCCTACACTTGTAAATTAAGTTGATTTAAGATTGCTTAAATCGACTTAATTTACCCTGCGTCTACACTACAGTTTCCTTAAGTCAACTTAACAAATTTGTTTTATTGGCTTTTTCCAGTCATGGAATCTCTTTGGAACTGGATAGAGATCAAGTCTTCCATTCCCACATGACTTGATCTCAGTTCTGGAAACCTTCATACAATCCCTCTTTTAATGTAATTTTCAAAGTCTTTTCTCCCTTGCAAAACAAATGTACTAAATGCCAAATACAAAATTCCAAAGACCAAAATACAGTTTTCACAACATAAAGCATATTTATGAAATCTTCAACCTATTAAGCCACGTTCCACTTTGGAACAGACTGCTGCCAATGAAACAGACTATTGTCTAGCAATCAAATAGATTTTATGAGTAAATCTGCAGTGAATCTACATTGCTGAAAATTGGCTTATTTGAGTCATTTAAACAACTCAGTCTTGTATCTTGAAAACACCAGACGGAGAAAAACAATTTTGATTTTCCCTTCTCCCATGTTAAGGCTTCATGGGCCAGGGCTAAACATATAAAATCAACAGCTGTGCTAAAGCAATGGTGCCCAAATAAATAACTGGTCAATCTGGAGTAGAAAAGATACACTCCCAGACAAAATGGTATAAAAATTCAACAAATTGCAGGATTCTGACATGTAGTATGGTGACTAACCAAGCAGGAAGAGCTCCAAAACAAGCAGGTTGTCAAGAACACGACTACCCCCAACCTTGTTTCCCTGAAGATTACTAACGCGCTTATATCAGCATCCTCAACACACTTAATCACGATATTTGAGGAGAACACTGCAGCAAGGGATGGTCCGGCTCTGAAAGCTTGGATTATTCTCAAATTGTATGCAGCACCACACCAAGGCCTAATCTACGCTGTGGGGCTCGCAGAATGCAAATCTCCCATTGACTTAGTTACTCTCATTTATGGGTGCATCTTTACGTGGCTGCGCTGATTTGAAGTGCTCTCCCTTCAACGTAGCATTACTCCCCTTGGAGGGGTGGAGTTACTGAGTCGACTGGAGAGCAATTCCAGGATCATAGACTCATAGACTTTAAGGTCAGAAGGGACCAGTACGATCATCTAGTCTGACCTCCTGAAAAATGCAGGCCTCAAGACCTCACCCACCCACTCCTGCAATAGGCCACCAACCTATGACTGAGTTATTTACCTCCTAGGAAGGCGAAAAACCCCCAGAGCCCAGGCCAATCAGGCCTGGGGGAAAATTCCTTCCCGACCCCAAATATGGCGATCAGTTAAACCCTGAGCACGTGGGCAAGTCTCAACAGCCAGTTATCCAAGAAACAATTCTCTGTAATAACTCAGAACCCACCCCACGTATTCTCCCCTCTTAGGCCACTTGTAAATCCACCACACGTAGCCAAATATCAGTCAATTTCCAAAATAGGCTAATCATACCATCCCCTCCATAAATTTATCAAGCTCAGATTTGAAAGCAGTTATGGTTTTTGCCCCCACAACTCCCCTTGGAAGGTTATTCCAGAACTTTACTCCTCTAATGGTTAGAAACCTGCGTCTAATTTCAAGCCTAAATTTCTTGATGGACAGTTTATAACCATTTGTTCTGGTGTCCACATTGGTGCTGTACTCAAATAATTCCTCTCCCTCCCTGATGTTAATCCCTCTGATGTATTTATAGAGAGCAATCATATCCCCCCTCAGCCTTCTTTTGGTTAAGCTAAACAAGCCAAGCTTCTTGAGTCTCCACTCATAAGGCAGGTTTTCCACTCCACAGACCATCCTTGTAGCCCTTCTCTACACTGGCCACTCAATCGATCCCACTGCGTCGATCCGATGCAGCAGCGTAGAGAGAGACTAATGACTCTATCTCCCACATGAGAGGAATTTGCAGCTTCCATTCTGTCCTTCTCACTGCACTTCTTTTTACATTCGTATTGCACTGCTCCTACAGATACCGTCAGTACGTCATGCCTGAAGATATTGGTTTAAGGACTTCATTAAAATGGCAGAATTAAAGTGCTTTTCAACAAGGTTGCTCTGAACCCAGTTTTCGGCACAATTTATTCAGCCTGCAGCACAAGGTAGAACAGAACACAAATCTCACCATCGACCTGTCCACAATGGCTAGCCAAACCATAAGCCTGATCTGCGAGGCTTTGACTTCCTTCTGGAAGACACTGTGTGCCTTCAGCTCAAAGTGACATGAATGTTCAGCACCGAGCAGGTCCTGTCGCACACCAATGTAGGTGGAACTGTGTTTACAAACAATTAAACAAGTTCTAACTATGGTAAAAATACACACGGCACCTCAGGCCCTCAGTTTCTGAGGACAGAGATAGCCATTTATGCAGCAATGCAATGACCTAATGAAGAAGCCACCAATGCAGAATTCTATTATAGAGACATACCCATTTTTCTAACGTTTCTGCATATTGAAAATCATCTTTTTGTACTTGTCATCCCTCCTGCTGCTCAGTACAAGTCTTTTCAGCAGACTCTGAACAGGAAGATCTGCTGATTTATAGGAGGCATCAATGAGACTGCTATGAAAACTGAAAAATTACCTCTAAAAATCTTCAGAAGAGAAACATTCAATATCGTATTTAATGTCACTAAGTCTCAGACAGTGAGCTCAGTATCAATGTTCTTTTAACACATTCCCATTAATACAAATGAAAGATAAAGTCCCATGTAGTAAGTCAAATTAGTCTTTTAATCATGTACCAGAACTTCAAGGTAAGAAATAACCAAAAATGAAGTGTGAAGTGGGGAGGAACACAGTAGTCTACACCAGTGGTTTTCAACCAGTGTGCCATGAGAACTGTCCAAGTGTGCTGTGAAATTTTGTACAAAGATAATGAAAATCAATGTAAACCAAACATTGTTTCATCTTAAACAATATTCTATCCAACCAAATTACAACTCATAAAACTTGTGAAAATTAATCAAATTGAAAGCGAGGTGTCGGTCTTTCGATTCTAAAACGTGAACATTCTAAACGCTGGTAGCCAAAGAGCAAAATTGAAATGACATGTGTTTTTCCCGGTGGATCTGAAACATTAATGCATTTGATCCTTTTTTAGCTTGTTTTTTGCACAGTGTTGCAAACCTCTCTAGTAAAACTGTAACCATAGTAAATCTAAGTAAATGTGATGTTTATGAACAATCAATTCAGCTAAAAAAAAGTGGACATGGTGTGGAATTGTTTGTCTCGTTGAAATGTTCCATGCTACTGAAAAGGTTCAGAACCACTGGTCTACACACATCCAAAGGTAAATCTCAAGAAAGGGGAGGAGTAATTTAGAGTGCTACAAATGGATGTGAAGTGATGAAATGGAGAAAAAGCAAGGTAAGGCTGAGTATCAGAAGAGTTTCCTGATAGCAAAACTTTTTAGCCTGTGGAACTGTCCTCCACAGGCAGTGGTGGAAGTCTCATCACCTATAACCTTTAACAGTAGGGTAGACAAAATACTAGAAGGGATGCAGTAAGGTGTGATCTTGAATTGGCAAGGAGGAGGCAAAAATCAATGGTTCTTAACCTTTCACATACTGTGATTTTATACTACAACAGGACAAAAAGATGAGATGGCTCTCCCATCTAGCAATAAAAAGGGCTGGGTGATCATGACCCGCAGGACATGTTCATAATTTCCCTGGGGGTGTCAGAACCATAAGGTTGAGAACATACAGACTAACTTATCCTTTGGGTCTTTTTTCCACCTCTCACCTCTATGGTTTTTATATCAGATCCCCCAAGTTTTAGTGAAAAGAAGTGGTGGCCAGAAGGTAAAATTATCCACAACCACAGAATTGATGCACATGGATGCAAAGCAGAAGATCTAAGAGGGAAAGGAAGTCTCCTTCTCTGCTTAAAATGGAGGAGGATGATGATTCAGATGAAAAGCCATAGCAAACAATATTCATAATATATGGTTTCGGCAGGCTGCAGAAATCATTTTGAGGTGTTATATACTGCAGGGCTTTATGACATTTTTTTGGCTGAGTTCATGATTGGGATGATTACATAAGCTGTTTATTACTTGCTGCAGCCTGCAGAGCTCAAAAAATGAACTGGTCATTTAATTTATATTTCATTTGTACTAGATAGCAGAAAAGGCCTAACCACTCACTGAAGAATGAACAAGCATTAAAATGCTGCCACTGAGAATACCACACCATTTCCTAAACTGTTTTGCATAGGGAGAAGAAATACTTTAGTACAAGACAATTAGTGTGAAAGTGCTTTTGAACTACTAATCTATGCTCTACCACCAAGTAATAGGGAAGTTTGTATGGGCATGCATTCCTGCTGTGGGAATGGAGGGGAAGGAGGATGGAGAGAGAGAAGGGTCAAAAATGGTAATTGATCTTTCACGTTTCCCAACTCTCAACTAACACTAATCAAAATGAATCCATCTGAATATCTGTGATGGCCAAAAAATTTAGTTACACCCCGTCTGGCTGTCCGAACGAATGGTGAGGAAAGGCTTTGCATCGAATCAATCAGCATCATCTCAGAAGACTGGCACAATTTCAATAGGGATTGACAGAGTTCAGCACCTGCCAGACTAAGCCAAGCCTCAAACTGAAAATGTTCTGACTGTTCATAATGGCATTATAGTCTAGGGCCCCATTAATTAATTCCGGAAGTAAAGCTTTCAGTTACTGTAAGAGGAGCATTTAAGGTAACTGTATTTCACCCCTCAGTGTTTGACAAGCACATCCCGCCTCTCTGCACTAATGCTGCATCATTGTTACTGGAATGTCTTTAACATACTCATTATTTCTAGCAGTCTTGCTATACAGTGTCTAATGTACAGTGCAGTTTCTTCTACCCCTTCGAACAATTTACTTTTCTGCACAAATAAATAAAACAGTTGTAAATGCACAGTGACTTGGCCTTGAGAAATTCTGCTAAATGAGCCTTCTTTGATGCACAAAAAAAGCATTTATCTTAATTGTTGCAAACAACGTTATCTTTCAGTGCTCCCCAGAAATCTCTCTGACCAACACCATAGGTTTCTGCCACAGAACAGCAATGCTAGGCAATGTTGCTAGGCAGCACCACCATGCACGCTGACAATTAATCACTTAAAAAAACTAGAAAGGTTGTTCATTTTATTGTTTAGACAGAAGAAAATTCATTTTCATTAAAAGAAGACCTTTCCAGCATTCTCAGACCTAAATCTGGTTAGGAAGGCAAGATATCTGTTATCTTAATGTATTCCAATGAAGCAGAGATAGCTAACACAAGAACTAACCCTGAGAAAGCCACACTGAAGTTAAGCAGGCTTATTTTATCCCCTCTTGTGGATACAGTTGACAGAGTCGGTCACTGAGTGATGACAGTACAGGTGATCGTGTTCCTACCACAAGGAATCCCCGATCAAGTGCCAGTACTGCTTACGTAATGGACACACACCAGGTGCAGACTCAGCCCCAAAACAGCACTGCTATTTATGTCTTCAGTTTAGTTACTAATCACTATATTTTCTGTTGTTGGTTACTAAAGAAAGGCTGCGTGAGGAAGCATTTTAAGAGAGATGAGACATTGGCATAGCAGGTGGAAAAGGTGGTCCCAGGCATAAGCAGTCCCAAAGAAGAAGAAAAGTGAGAGGAGGCTGGTAAACCTTGCTTACTTTTAAAAGGACCAATTAATGAGTTTCTAGTATGGCCTGGCAGGAATTGGTTCTTGGCCCTACACTATTTAATATTTTTATAAATGATCTGGAAGCAAACATAAAATCATCGCTGATAAAGTTTGCAGAGAACAAAAAAGGGTGGCATGGTAAATACCAAAGAGAACACATCATTGATAAACAGAGATCTAGATTGCTTGGTTCAGGAAAACAATACATATTTTAATAAGGCTCAATGCAAATGTAGATTGCCTAGGAATCAAAAATGTAGACCATTTGTCCTGGGAACCAGTAACTAAAATAAAAGACTTGAAGATCATGGTGGATAATCAGCTGAACATGAGCTCCCATCTGATACTGTGGCCAAAAGGGCTTGTGTGATCCTTGAATGCATAAACAGGGAAATCTTGAGTAGGAGCAGAGAGATTATTTTATCTCTGAATTTGGCACTGAAGCGATTGCTGCTGAAATTCTGTGTCCAAAGTTCTGGTGCTCACAATTCAAGAATGATGTAACATACTGGAGATGGTTCAGAGAAAAGCCACCAGAATGATTAAAGGATTAGAAATCATGCCTTTCAGTGATAAACTAAACAGATTGAGCTCCCTGAGTTTAACAAAGAGAAAGTTATGGGGCAATTAATAAAACAGTCTATAAATACCTACCGAGGAACAAAAAATTGATAATGAGCTCTTCAGTCTCACAGATGAAAGCTAACAAGATCTGGTGGTTGGAAGCTGAAGCTAGACAAACTCAGCCTGGAAAAAAGGCATAATTTTTTAATAGTGAGTGTAATTAACCATTGAAACAATTTACCAAGGGTTCTCTTGGCTTTTTCATTACTTGCAATTTTCAAAAGAAGGTTGGATGTTTTTGTAAAAATCATTCTGGAGGAAGTTCTATAGGCTGTGTTATACGGGAAGTCAGACCAAACGATCAAAATGATAGAGCCATAGAAGATTAGGGATGGAAGGGACCTCAAGAGGTCATCTAGTCCAACCACCTGTTCAAAGCAGGACCAACCCTTTTTCCAAGGCCAAAGAGAACCCCAAACTGTGCCTTTTAGCCTTGGAATCTAAAAGCATATGCTCAGAATGGCATGTTTACATTGATTCTGACTGGAACAAAATAAGCAGTTGCATATGCCTACTCCTCGCCTCACAGACACACAAAGATTGATCAGAAAAAGAGAATATTAAGCAAGAATAGGGGAAAAAATGGTGGGAAGTAATACCTAAGGGTCCATCTCTACTTTATGCGCTATATTCAACTTTTTAGGTCCCAATCCTATTTCAAAGTAAACCCCACCTTCCCTGGCAGGGACATGCAAGCCCAGAATGAAGAGAAACCGCCATGGCTCCAGCATGTGCTAGTGCAAACACGTCAGAGAGGCTGTGTAACAGTACTACATTCCCCTTGTGGGCATCTCCTTGGCAGCAGGGCAGAATGTGAGATGGAGAAGGACCAGGGTCTCGCGTCACAAACCGTGTGCCTCTTCTAACCATACCCCTTTAAAGAGGGACACATGGCTGCTGCTATTTTCGTGAGATGGCACTGCTGTGGCTGCATGATTGCAACCACTGCTGACTTTGGACCGGGAAGGATTGTGTGTACAGTTCATCGCTCTCTGCAGGGCCTTTACTTTATGACATTTCCTAGTCTACTTCAGTTTGCTTCAGGAAGTTCTTGCAGCCTAATGCACAGAAGCAGATGTCAGGAGACCAGCGTTCTCTTCCCCATTCTGCAGGACTTCTTGTTTGACCCTGGGCCAGTCACTTCACTGCTTGCCCTAAGCACAGCTCCTCATGTTTCAGGAGGGGATGCAATACCACCTATCTGTCTCTAAGGGGGGAGGCAAGGCTTACATTATTTTGTTTGTAAAGCACAAGTGAGGTCTGAGGGTAGAAGGCAATATACTAGTGCAACTTTATTTATTACAAAGACAATCTCTGTAGAGTATAGTACATTAATTGGTCTGAACACAATACACTATTCTTGGTCTTTTAAGGATTTTTTTCCCCTTTGATTAAGGGTTTTGTTGGGTATTTCATCAAAACCACAAAGATGTATAGTTTTCATTGCTTTATGCCATTCAATTTGCTGTTGATGTTGTTCTCAAATCATTCCATTTATTATTTGTAATTCAACAGCTCGACTTGCACTGAAACAAGGAAAGAAGCAAAGTAAACCCGATTTAGTTCTTTCAATGAAAGTTGTGTGTGGACCAGCCCTTACAGGACTAAGCCAAAACCGAAATAAGTCACTCAAATTGAAATAAGAGCGTCTACACACAAACTTGCACCAGTTGCACCTAGTTTAAGAACACACCTTTAATGTGTCAATCACATCTTCCTATCCCATCACCTTTTTTCCTCACAGCTTTCAACTGTATGAACTCCAGCTTTCCTATTACTTGGCACAGTCATCACTACGAAAGTTGTACAAGTATGGCAAGTTGACTAACAAGATCAGCAATTTTCTTCTTGAGTTGCTCGATAAGGTGTTGATGCATGCAGATGTATTTGCCTACCTGACTTCATCCAAGAGACATAAAATTTTGCTGGAGCCCCTTCTATTTTCAGTCCCTAATCCCTAAAGCTTTATAACCTATATATGAAAAAAAAAATGAAAGGGAAGAAGAAAAAGAGATAATGATGCACAATGTGAAAACAGCCAATCAGCCGGTAACTCCCCCTCCTGCTCCCACTCTCCACACACAATCAGCACCAGCTGTAGGCCAATTAAACTCAACAGTTCACAGGTGTTCACAAAAATGACTAACACAAAAGAAATTCTTACTTTAGAAATGTAATATTTAAAAGCTTTGAGGTGGAACCAAGAAAGATAAAAGCTAGAATTAAGTTTATTGCCACCTTGTGCTTCACTCTAATGGAGGTTTGAACAGGGCCTCCCACTGGTATTAAAAGTTGGATGAACATCTGCATTTAAAATATAGGAAACCAAGCACGTCAAGTACTATGAAGAAGCCCAGTGCAAGAGTGGATGGGAGGGGGGTTGCATACATTCATTTATTATTGTACAATATATTTGCCGAGTGGCCAATGCAGACTCAAATTCTATGTCAACATAATATGCTAGATTGATTGAATTTTCATAAATATTTTTGGTGCTTGTTTTCCCTAAACATAACTCTCATTTCCCAAAATAACGATTTCTTTACGTTTTAATGAGAACAAAGCCATGGTAAAATCACATTGCTCTTCCTTACATTCAGATTAAAAACATGAAATGAGAGAACAGAGGAAAGGAAGCCAGCCTCCTGAAAACGCTCTAGGTTCTCCTAAGAGGTGGGATGACGAGACGTGTTCAACAAGTGAATTTTCCCCCTCTAAACAATGGCAAGCCACGATATCTATAAAGAGAATCTCTCTTAATGGTCCTATACCAGAACACGTATACAAATTAACATCCAAATGTCTTTAATTCCCATGATATGTCTATTAAACAGCAATTCTCCATTAGGGTGTTTAGCTATCCAAAGAGCAGCCTAAAGTTATCATTTCTATAAGCTTTCCATAACTTATCACTCAGTTCCTATGAAAAGCCATTAATTTGGGTCTCTTCTATCTTGGTCTCACAGGAAATATTCTGCAATAAAAATGTGATTTCTGCCATCATTTCATTAAAATTCCCTGTTAAATTTCTATCGGAAACAGTGTACATAATATAAAAAACTCAAGGCTTTTATTAATGGTGCTAATCCTTATAATATGGACTTTTAAAAAATAATGAAGACCATTTCTTACTTGTAAGAATATTGTTCATTTTTCATTCCTATTAAAAGTTAACCGGGGAGTTGTTTAAAAATGTTTAAGTTACATTACATTTCAACATTTTAAGAAAGGGAAGAAGCTACTGAATTTATCTGCAGTGATGCTGTCAATCTTCTATGTCTCTTCCACTGATATCTCAGCATTAAGGCATTTAACCTACCCATGGCTCAGTATACCCATTGGTAACCGTTTACTACCTACCTAGCTCATGAAAAAGCTGCGAGGCTGACTATTTGTGAAGGGCTTCTGCTCCTTGGGTGAAAGAGGTTACGAGAGCAAAGCATTTCCTCTACTTCCCTATAGGCCTAGCCCAAGATTTTCCTAGGACCCTAAATTTAGACACCTGCCCACTGTCGACTTAGGAACTAAAGACTAAATATTAAGAACTCATTGAAAATAATGGGAGCATTTCTGAAACTCTGAACACAATACTTTTAGGTGCCTAAATGGAAGCCAAGTTTGGGTTTTTTTTGGAAGTCTAGCTCAAATTTGGGATTCTTTCATGCTTTTGAAGATCCATCTATAAATCAGTAGCCTGGGTTTCTAAAGGGCTGAGCACCCAGCATCTCCCACTGACTTCCATGAGAACGTCTCCATGCTCGGCACTTTTGAAAAATCAATCCATTTACATACGACATTAAGAGATTAACGTTAAGAACCCACTCCAGAAAATCCTGTCCTAATCCTGTCTTTTCCAAACCACAACCGCTAATCAACGTACAGGGCACAATACACTTCATTCAAATCAAGTGAATTAGCTATTGTATGTAAGCACTAGGTTGGATCAACTGATACCGACTAACCAAAAGTGACTAAACCAGGATGCCAACATCATTTAGAGTAGTCAAGTCTGAGCCCCTTTTCTGATCAGGCCACTCATTCACATGCCTAACCCTGGATAACAACATACAAATATTTTGGTCCATATTCCACCCAATATAATATATTGAAATTGTTATTTCCAGTGGATTTTTTAAATCAAAACAATGTTTCTTTAATTGTATTTAAAAGATTTTAAAAATATACAAAACACCTAAATAAATCTGCAAGTATGCCTTTCAGAAGGTCTTTCTATTCAATTATAATCTTGCTATTATGCTGTAGGTTATTTTAATATTTTTCCTTTATGCAGAAGGTTTCATAAAAGGAATGTATTGATTTAAACTTGTTTCATTACTACTAATGCTCTGCTTAATTTTAAAAACACTAATATTGAACAGAATAATGTGTTCTATTAATAACCTTTCTATTGAAGTAGAAAACAGATTTATTGCATTTGAATGTCCAAATAAACACTAAGATCACTTTCCATAATTCATCTTCCGCCTAAAATGAAGGCAAAAATGAGATTTGATTAAAAAAATTGTAAGTGAAAAATCTAATATGAAAAATTAACCAATGGATTTTAATCTGATATATATGTAATCAGATATATACTGTAATCAGACATGTTTTTGTCTTTTCATCTCCTGGAGTCTTCTGGGAGCTTCTACTGAGATAGTATTATACTTCATAAATACTACCTGCCTGCTTCTCTACTTATACACCTTCCTCTTTACTACTCAGTCTTTTTCTCTTCTTCTGATCGAAGGACCCCTTCCATCCAATGTGCTCTGACTTTACTACATAATGACTTACATAACAAACAAATAGCAACAATGAACACTCAGAAGTAAAGGTCACAATTATCCTGTGTAATATTATCTGTCACTCTCTTTTGCTTATTTACAGACATTCCGTGAAGTCTCAATGTGTCAAGTGAATTCTCTGTGTAAAACCAAGTATTGTTATTGTATCAGAATATGCATTCTTTTCTTAGAACAGTCTTTTTTTAAAAGGAAACTAAGGAACAGAAATTATGGATCAGATATTAAAAAGATGCTGAGAAGCCTCAATTCTTCATAACTTGAGCTTGCCTTTGGGTGACTCACAAAGATTTCAATCCTACAAAATGTTGACCATCACTATACGGAGGGACATGACCCCAACAGGAATTGAGGGTGCACAGGAGCTCGTATAAATGCTCAGCATCTTGTAGGGTCAGGCTTTTCTGACTTCCTCAAAATCCCAGAGAAATCTGTGGTACGTCTAGGAATGGAACTTTGCTTTTCCTCCATTCCATGACAAGTTAAACGCCAGCTAATGAAGTTTCTTTGAATTTAATTTAAAAGTGAGCTACACAAGAAGAATGGAAAATGAGTTAAGTGCAGTTTTATGTGTGGCATGCTCCCACTTCTCAGGCTGTGAGGGACACTCAACACAGAAACAAGTTACCCTACTTTTTAAAACTGTCCTGTGAACACATTTGGTAATACCGGTTCAGTGAAGACATCCCAGAAGAGAAGGATACTTGCCCTGTGAAGTAACTTGAAGTTCTTTGAGATGTTCTTCTCTGTGGGTGCTCCACTTCAGGTTTCAGTGCATCCTGGCACCATCAAATTGTTGATTTTTAGCAGCCAGGCCCATCCGGGTCTTACATATGCAGTGGTCCCGTGCTGGTGTGATATATGTTCTGTAACCCAGTGAAGAAACATTTGGTAATGGGATATGTAAATAGTGACATCCCTTTGCATGGATGGCTGCAAGGTGTACCCCGATGGAGCTCATAGAGAACCAGAGTTTTTAGTTCTAGGGCTAAATTAGTGGGAGGAGTACTGGAAGCACATCAGTGTGTTTGACTGGCACCGTAGGTAGAATCTTTTTCATTTCTGCGGGTAGGTTTTATGCATGGATGATTTTCTGCTGTTCAGTAATACCTGTTTAACCTGTTCTGAACAGTTTAGCTCATCTTGATGGAATGCAGTAGGAACAAAGCCTACAAGTGAGGCTTGGCCAGATTGGGATGAAGAGTCCTGCCCCTGTTTTGTGACAGAAGGCCCATCCAAAGAGGAAGATGATGTGGGATGCAGACAGACTTTCTCACCAAGGAAAAGTACCGTGACTGTCTGGGCTAAGCTGGGGAAGTCAGGATCAGTGAAGCCCCGTCATGACACATCTTGTATACTACTCGTCACAGTAATGAGATTGGTGCGAATGCACATAGCAATGTTGCCTCCCATTTAAAGAGGAAGACATCCCCTAGGGATTGGGGGCTGTGAGACACCAGGGCCAGAGGGAAGCAGAAGAGTGGTCCTATTTGAAAGAACCGGGAAGTGGGTGGGCGCAAGCCCGCCCACTGCTATAACTCCTCCCCCAGCCTAAGGGGATGGAGCACTGGGCCCGGGTTCAACTGATTACGGGGGACAACAAATGACTAACAGGAATGGGAGTGAGGGTCAAAGGGTCAGAATAAGGGACTCAGCAGAAGAGTGGTGGATGGCCGGTACGTAAGCCCTAGAATGCTCCAGGCTTTATTCCCCTCAGACTGAGCAGGGCTGCTGCACCTTAATTAGGGTCACCTGGGACCAATTAAGGCCAGCTGGTAAAAAGCCCTTGCTCCAGCCAGAGGGGTGGAGAATGAGGGGAAGTAGGAGTGGGGAGTGTTGGAGAGAGTGGTGGAGAGACAGAAAGACAGAGACAGAGACAGCAATAGTAAGTCCCAGAAGGGCAAGAAGAGCACAGAGAGAGGGGGAGATAGCCCAGGGGAGGGTAGTGCTGCTACCAGCAGCCTCAGCAGTGTGCAGCTGCTAAACCTAGGGCACCTGGGCTGGGGCTCGGAGTAGAGGGAGGGCCCGGGCCCCTTCCCCCTCCTGCCTCTCTGTGCGCCCAGGGCTTCCACTGCCCAGAGACTGGGGCAAGCAGGGCTTACCTTGGGCCCACAAGACAGAGGAGCACAACACCCACGGGAGCAGAGCGGTCCGTTTGCCACACGTGGTGTCAGAGGTGGGATTTTGTGCAGTGGACTTGACCCAGGGTGAGCCACTACAAACCGGTCCCCACCATGGAGGATGTGGTGAAGGCGCTAATACAAGCCACGGCAGCCCAACAAGAGGCCACCCGAACGCAGGTTGCTGCCCAGCAAGAGGCTGTACGGTTACAGCAAGAGACCAATCGACTACTCATGAGCCAGGCCGCCCATGACAGGGCTGTGCTGCAGGAAGTGGTGGGCCAGCTGAAGGACATGATTGAGCGGGGCTGCGGCCATGATGGGGCACGGACTATAAGGGCTAGCAGCTGCTTGCCAAAAATGACACTGGAGGACGATGTGGAAGCATACCTGCTGGCCTCTGAAAGAGCAGCCCTGCGGGAGGCCTGGCCCCGAGATCAGTGGGCCAGCATCCTTGCCCCATTCCTGTGCGGGGAGGCCCAGAAGGCCTACTACGACATGGCTGCAGAAGTAGCTGCAGATTACACCCAGCTGAAAGCGGAGATCCTGGCCAGAGCCGGAGTAACAGCAGCAGCACGAGCCCAAAGGTACCACGACTGGCGATATCGGGGGGATAGGGCGCCGCGGACCCAATTGTTTGACCTAATTCACCTGGCCCGAAAGTGGTTACGCCCTGAGGCCCACAGCTCCGAGAAAATGATGGAGTTCCTGGTGGTGGATAGGTACACTAGGGGTTTACCCCCGGACCTTCGCACATGGGTTGGCCAGAATGACCCTGCCACTTATGACGAGGTGGTTTCCCTCGTCGAGAGACAGCTGGCCGCCCGTGAACTGGTTCAGACCCATGGGGAAAATACCTGGCAGTCCCGGAAGCCAACCCTGAGCCAAAGTCCCCGGACTCTAATGAACCCCAAGAAGGCAGGAGCTGAAGGGAAGAAACCTGGCGGAGGGCCTGAGGCCCTGAATGGACCTAGGGATTTTGGGGCAGAGGGCCGGGGACGCGGACCAAATAGCCCGCGGCAGAGAGCAGTCCTGGGGACAATGTACCGGTGCTATGAGTGCGGGGAAGTGGGGCACATAGCAGCCCGATGCCCCAATAAGGACGAGCCCATGCAGTGCAATCTGGGGAATCACGGGGGGCCATGTAGCCTAATCAGCCTAGTCGGGATTGCAACGGCCCCGCATGCATACACGAGGCCAGTAAAAATGAATGGAATCAAGACCATAGCACTGGTGGATTCAGGGAGCGCTGTCACCCTAGTCTCCAGGAAATTAGTGGGGTATGATCAATTGACCCGGGCCAAACACACCGGGGTAACATGTGTCCATGGCACTGTAAATTTCTACCCCTCGATACCGGTACGTATCGAGATCCAGGGGAACGTTACCCGGGTAACAGCCGGGGTAGTCCCCAAACTCCCCTATCCGGTCCTAATTGGTCGGGACTTTCCTGGGTTCGAGGACCTGCTTCTCCCGGTAGAACCAGTGGGGGGTAGCGAACCCCAGGCCCTTGCGGAGTGTCCTACCCCAGTCTTCTCAGAGTTTGCCCCCGGCTTATTTTCACCTCCTGGGAAACCCCGGAAGTCTAGGCAAAGGAGAAGGGCAGACAAATGGTTAGGGACCAAGATTCTGGCTAAGAACCAGAAAACTGCCCTGGTGGGTAGGCGGAGTAGTCTAAGGAACAGAGGGGTAGCTCGTGCCAGAGAGGAGGACCTGAGCCCCAAGGGGGTAATCCAGAAGATGAAGTTGAGGTAGACCCCCCAGAATCGCGCCAGATTGGGCCAGTCCGTGAGAATTTTAGAGAGGACCAGGCCAATGACCCTCTGTATGCCAATGTGAGGGGGGAGGTAGTCGAAGTGAATGGGGTGCCGGTAGACGGGAAGACAAAAGGCCCCGGGCCATATTATGTGCTCAAGCGGGACCTATTATATCGGGTAGCTCAACTACAGGGAAAGGAAGTGGAGCAACTTCTAGTGCCAAGGAGGCACACCAGAGCAGTACTTGAATTGGCACATAGCCACCTATTTGGTGGTCATCTAGGAGTAGATAAAACCCTGGACAGAGTCTTGATGAGGTTCTACTGGCCCGGAGTACGGGGAGAGGTTCAGCAATATTGTGCATCCTGCCCGGAGTGCCAGCTACACAGCCCTCGACCTCGCTTACGAGCCCCCCTCGTACCCCTCCCTATTATAGAGGTCCCTTTCGAGAGAATAGCAATGGACCTGGTGGGTCCATTAGAAAAATCATCACGGGGCCACCGAAGTGTGCTTATCATCGTCGACTACGCCACGCGATACCCGGAAGCCATTCCCCTAAGAAGCCCCACGTCCAAAACGATAGCAAGAGAGTTGCTCCAGGTCTTTGCGAGGGTCAGCATCCCAAAGGAGATCCTAACTGATCAAGAAACCCCCTTTATGTCCAAGTTGATGCGTGACTTGTGCACCCTGCTCCACATCAAGGCCCTGCGGACCTCAGTTTACCATCCTCAAACGGATGGCTTGGTGGAGAGATTTAATCGTACTCTCAAGAGCATGATCCGGAAGGTGGTGGCACAGGATGGAAGAGACTGGGATGCCCTCCTACCATACCTCATGTTCACAATACGGGAGGTCCCCCAGGCATCCACTGGGTTCTCCCCTTTTGAACTATTATACGGGCGTCATCCGCGGGGGATATTGGACATTGCTAAAGAAGACTGGGAGGAGCAATCCAACCTGGGGAAGAACATTATCGAACATGTGGCCCAGATGCGAGAACGGATCGCCCGAGTGACACCCCTAGTGCGAGAACACTTGGAGAAAGCACAAGAGACACAGCGCACCTACTACAACCAGTGAGCGAAAACCCGAAAATTCCAGCCAGGAGACCGGGTAATGGTTTTGGTTCCGACAACAGAAAGCAAGCTCCTTGCCAGCTGGCAGGGACCATACGAAATAGTAGAAGCCGTTGGGGACGTGGACTACAGAGTGAAACAGCCAGACCGACGAAAGCCGGAACAAATATACCATATCAACTTGCTGAAGCCCTGGCAAGACCGAGACACCTGTCTGGCCACCCAGAAGATCTTATCCCAGACAGATGCCCTACAAGGGGGGGTGAAGATATCCCCTGAGTTAACTCCAGGACAACGTGCAGAGGTCATCGATATGATCCAGCGAAATCGCGACATCTTCTCTACACGGCCAGGACGTACATCCATAGTCCAACATCACATTGTCACCAACCCTGGGGTAAAGGTAACGGTAAAGCCATACCGTATACCAGAAGCAAAAAGAGAGGACATAAGAACAGAAGTGGAGAGGATGCTGGAACTGGGAGTGATTGAGGAATCCCACAGCTAGTGGTCCAGTCCCATTGTCCTCGTGCCGAAAACCGATGGCACCCTAAGATTTTGCAATGACTTCCGAAAACTAAATGAAGTCTCCAAATTCGATGCCTACCCGATACCTCGTGTTGATGAGCTCATTGACCAGTTAGGCGAGGCCCGATACCTAACTACCTTGGACTTGACGAAGGGCTACTGGCAAATCCCACTAGCCGAGGATGCAAAGGAGAAGACTGCCTTCTCCACACCTGAGGGCTTGTTTCAATACACCGTCCTACCTTTCGGTTTACATGGGGCCCCGGTAACATTCCAACGTTTGATGGACAGACTACTGCGGCCTCACGCCAAGTACGCTACTGCCTATTTAAATGACGTAGTCATTCATAGCCCAGATTGGGAGACTCATCTGGAAAAGGTAGAGGCTGTGTTGGATGCCCTCCAGAAGGCTGGCCTCACTGCGAACCCGCCCAAGTGCTCAATTGGGTTAGCTGAGGCTAGGTACCTTGGGTACGTAGTAGGGAGGGGGTTAGTAAAGCCCCAGTGGAGTAAAGTAGAGGCAATACAAGCCTGGCCCAGACCGATCCACAAGAAACAGGTCCGGGCTTTTCTAGGAATAGTGGGGTACTACAGGAGGTTCATCCCCCACTTTGCAACTAGAGCAGGGCCTTTGACGGACCTAATAAAATCCCGAGGCCCAGATATAGTAAGATGGATGGAAACAGCGGAAAAAGCATTCGTGGACCTGCGGACAGCCCTATGCGACCATCCAATACTCGTCGCCCCCAACTTCAGGAATGAATTCATCCTACAGACAGATGCCTCCGAGGTAGGACTAGGAGCCGTCCTTTCTCAGATGGTAGGGGGAGAGGAGCATCCACTCTTGTACCTGAGCTGAAAACTCCTCCCCAGGGAGCAAAGGTACGCTGTGGTGGAGAAGGAATGTCTGGCAGTCAAATGGGCGATGGAGACGCTTCGCTATCTACTGGGACGGAGGTTCACCCTTGTGACGGACCATGCCCTGCTTCAATGGATGCACAGAAACAAGGAAAAAAACGCAAGAGTGACCCGATGGTTCTTGTCCTTACAACCCTTTCACTTCTGCATACAGCACAGGGCTGGAAGCCAGCACGGCAATGCGGATGGCCTGTCGCACCAACATTGCCTGATGTCCCAAGTAGCCCAACCCTATGGCGTTGAGCAGGGGGGGAGGATATGTGAGACACCAGGGCCAGAGGGAAGCAGAAGAGTGGTGGATGGCCGGTACGTAAGCCCTAGAATGCTCCAGGCTTTATTCCCCTCAGACTGAGCAGGGCTGCTGCACCTTAATTAGGGTCACCTGGGACCAATTAAGGCCAGCTGGTAAAAAGCCCTTGCTCCAGCCAGAGGGGTGGAGAGTGAGGGGAAGTAGGAGTCGGGAGTGTTGGAGAGAGTGGTGGAGAGACAGAAAGACAGAGACAGAGACAGCAATATTAAGTCCCAGAAGGGCAAGAAGAGCACAGAGAGAGGGGGAGGTAGCCCAGGGGAGGGTACTGCTGCTACCAGCAGCCTCAGCAGCGAGCAGCTGCTAAACCTAGGGCCCCTGGGCTGGGGCTCGGAGTAGAGGGAGGGCCCGGGCCCCTTCCCCCTCCTGCCTCTCTGTGCGCCCAGGGCTTCCACTGCCCAGAGACTGGGGCAAGCAGGGCTTACCTTGGGCCCACAAGACAGAGGAGCACAACACCCATGGGAGCAGAGCGGTCCATTTGCCACAGGTCCTACCCCCACTCTCCAGTAAAAATGTGGATATCTTCAGTTCTTTGCTGTCACGAGGGTCTATGGATAGACTTCCTATTGTTGGAATACAGACAGTGGAACTGTGTCATTTAGTTTCCATTCATGTTCATTGTCTACTCAATATGTCCGCCGTCACCGTCTAACAACTCGGGAGGTATGAAGCTGAGATGTTTATGTTGTACATGATGCACCAGTTCCACAGTCTTACGGTTTTTGTACATACGGAGTGGGATTGGGCCCAAACCTGTCAATTTATGTAGAGCATGCAAGCAATGTTGTCAGTCATCACTTATACTGTCCTGTTTGATACCAATGGTGGATATAAATTGTTCAGGAAGGACAGGCAGGGAAGAAGAGGTGGAGGAGTAGTGCGATATGTAAAAGAGCTGTATGACTGAGCTCCACTATGAAAGTGGCAACAAGCCTGTATAAAGTCTCTGGATTAAGCTTAGAGGAGAGTGCAACAAAGGTGATGTTGTGGTGGGTGTCTGCTATAGACCACGAGACCAGGAGGAGGAGGTGGATGAGGCATTCTATGGACAACTAGCAGAGGCCCTCGTTCTCATGGGGGACTTCAATTTCCCTGATATTTGCTGGGAAGGCAATACACAGGCAATCCAGGAAGTTTTTGGAGAGTGTTGAGAACAACTTCCTGGTACAAATGCTTGAGGAACCAACTAGGGGCCTTGCACCTTTTGACCTGCTCCTCACAAACAGAGAAGAATTGATTGGGGAAGGAGAAGTGAATTGCAACCTGGGCAGCAGTGACCATGAGACGGTAGAATTCAGGATTCTGATCAAAGGAAGAAAGGAAAGAAGCAGACCACACACCCTGGACTTCAGAAAAGCAGATTTTGGCTCCCTCAGGGAACTGATGGGCAGGATCCCTTGCGAGGTTAATCTGGAGGGAAAAAGCACCCAAGAGAGCTGGCTGTATTTTCAAGAAACCCTACTAAGGGCACAGGAAGATACCATTTCGATATACAGAAAGAACAGCAAATATGGAAGGCGCCCAGCGTGGCTTAGCAGAGAACTCTGCAGTGAGCTGAAACACAAAATGGAAGCTTACAAGAAGTGGAACCTTGGACAGATGTCTAGGCAGGCATGTAAAGATATTGCTCAGGCCTCCAGGGATAAAATCAGAAATGCCAAAGGGCAATTAGAGTTGAAGCTACCAAGGGATCTGAAGGATAACGGGAAGGGGTTCTACAAGTATGTCAGTAACAAGAAGAGGATCAGGGATGGTGTAGGTCCCTTACTGAATGGGGTAGGTATTCTCGTGGTGGATGGTGCGGAAAAGGCTGAAATACTCAATGCTTTTTTTACCTCAGTCTTCACAGGCAGGGGCAGCTCCCAGGCAACTACACTGGGTAACAGAATGGAGAGAAGGAGAGCGGTCCTTGGTGATGGAAGGTCAGGTTAGGGACTACTTAGCAAAGTAGGATGTGCACAATTCCATGGGGCCGGATGAACTGCATCCGAGGGTGCTGGCCGATATGATTGCAGAGCAGCTGGCCATTAACTCTGAAAACTTGTGGGAAATGGGGGAGGACCCGGATGATTGGAAAAAGGCAAATATAGTACTTAACTTCAAGAAAGGGAAAAAGGAGGCTCCGGGGAACTACAGACCAGCCAGCCTCACCTCAATCCCTGGAAAAATCATGGAGTAGGTCCTCAAAGAATCTACTCTGAAACACTTGGAAGAAAACAGAGTCATCAGGGACAGTCAGCATGGATTCAGCAAGGGCAAATCGTGCCTGACCAAGCTGACTGCCTTCTATGATGAGATGACTGAATTTGTGGATGTGGGAACAACCATCGACATGATATACCTCAACTTTAGCAAAGCTTTTGATACGGTTTCCCACAGCATTCTTGTCAGCAAGTTAAGGAAGTATGGGTTGGATGGGTGGACTCTAAGGTGGATAGAAAACTGGCTATATCATCGGGCTCAGTGAGTAGGGGTCAACGGCTCAATGTGTAGCTGGCAACCAGTAACGAGTGGAGAGCCCCCGGGGTCAGTCTTGGGGCTGGTTCTGTTCAACATCTTCATTAATGATCTGGATGACGGGATAGATTGCACGCTCAGTAAATTCGCCAATGACACTCAGCTGGGGGAATGGTAGACACGCTGGAAGGCAGGGATAGGATTCAGGGAGACCTAGACAAATTGGAGCATTGGGCCAAAAGAAATCTCAGGAGGTTCAGCAAGGACAAGTGCAAAGTCTTGCACTTAGGACAGAAAAACCCCATGTTCTGCTGTAGGCTGGGAACCGATTGGCTAACTAGCAACACTGTAGAAAAGGACCGGGGGGTTATGGTGGACGGGAAGCTGGATAAAAAGGCCAATGACATATTGGGCTGCATCAGTAGGAGTATTGCCAGCAGATCAAGGTATGTTGATTATTCCCCTCTATTCGACACTGGTGAGGCCACATCTGGAATACTGTGTCCAGTTTTGGGCTCCCCACTACAGAAAGGATGTGAACAAATTAGAAAGAGTCCAGCAGAGGGCAACGAAAATTATTAGGGGCTGGGGCACATGACTTATGAGGAGAGACTGAGGGAACTAGGCTTGTTTAGTCTGCAGAAGAGAAGATTGAGGGGGCATTTGATAGCAACATTCAACTACTTGAAGGGATGCTCCAAAGACAAGGGAGCTAAGCTGTTCTCTGTAGTGACAGAAGACAGAACAAGGAGCAATGGTTTCAAGTTGTGGCTGGGGAGGTCGAGGTAGGATATTAGGAAAAACTTTCTTACTAAGAGGATGGTGAAGTATTGGAATAGGTTACCTAGGGAGGTGGTGGAATCTCCGTCTTTGGAGATATTTAAGGTCTGGTTAGACAATACCCTGGCTGGGATGATTTAATGGGAGTGGTCCTGCTTTTAGCAGTGGGTTGGACTAGATGACTTCATGAGGTCCTTTCCAACCCTAAGAGTTTATGTATGATTCTATGATCTGTTGAGGCTGTTTTTGTTCAATGCGTAGAATGAGCGCAGCCATCTTTGTGGGCAGCACACGTGTGGTTGCGTGACTTATACCATGAAAAACTGAAGGCAGATACATGTTATAATATACGGGCAGGACATAGCTACCAAAATGAGATTTCTTAATGTGTGAAATCTTTGCATTGGTAGTGATACTTTGACCTCTGTGGAGTCAAGCTGTGCCCTGGAATTAGGGTTGACTTCTGCTTGTTTATTTTTAACCCCTGACTTTGAAAAAGACCAAAGGTACTTTGGATATTGTGCACTGCCTCTGATCATGTGGGGGCTTCTCAGTAGGCAGTTGTTGAGATATGGGAATATTATTATCCCTTGCCTGAATAAGGGTTCTGCCACAACTACAAGGGTTTTGGAGAAAATCAGTAGCGCAGAGGAGAGGCTAAATGCTAGTATCCCGTATTAATAGTGTTCTCTTCCTGTTAATTGAAGAAATCGTCTGTGAGCTAGGTGTACTGAGATGTAAAAATATGCATCTTGCAGGTCAAGGGCTGAGAACCAATCCCCTTATATAAGTGCTGGGATTATGACGGCTAATGTAACTTTCAACTTTTGGACTCAAATGAACCTTTGGAGTTTTCTGAGATCCAGAACGGTCTTCTAATCTCCATTTTTTTCCTGTGTTAAGAAATAGTAGGCATAGAATCCCTTCCTTCAGACTATCATGGGAGATATTCCACTGTACCTAACTGTAGAAGATGGCATACCTCTTTTTGAAAGAGATGTTCAAGGGAGGGATCTCTGAAGAGGGATGGGGAAGGAGGATGAATGGGTGGTATGGATATAAAAAGAATGGAGTAGTCCACTCAAATGATCTCTAGTATCCATTTGTCTGTAATAATTGACATCCATGTGCTGTAAAAAGGGCATAATCTGAGTCCAAATATTCACAGGCTGACAGTTATTGGTGCTGAAATGGTGGGAAGGTTTCCCAGACCCTCAACCTTGACTTTAAAATGATTTTTTCACTAGCCCTGGTTGCAAGAACGATGTCTGTGTCCAAGTTGGTCTATGTCTTAGAGATCTCTGCCTTTATTTGTATGTGTCAAAAAATTGCTGTGTTGATGAAGGAATGAGGACTCCCTGCATTTGTATAGCTGGTATCTTTTATGCTTAGAAGCACATGTATAGATCCCAAGCGTTTTCAGCATTGCTCTGGAGAGGTAAAGCACCTCGTCGTTTTTTTTAGAAAATTGTTTTTCTCGATCGAATGGGAGATTCTCTATTTTTGTTTCCAGGTCCCTGGGAAATAACTGTAGTTAGCATGTCCTGAACATGACTGCAGCTGTTCCTGTTGTTTGTGCTGCTGAGTCCACAATGTTGAGGAATTCTACAGAGGCGACCAGCTCTCCCTCTGTTATAATATAACTGAATTGTTCCCATTTGTCTTCTGGTAGTATATTGACGTCACTTAATTTGTTATAATTATGATAATCATATTTTGCAAGTAGCACGCTGTGGTTTCATAGAAGATTAAGGATGGAAGGGACTTCAGGTAGTCATCTATGTTCTTCCAACCCCTGCTCAAAGCAGGACCGACCCCAAATAATCATTCCAGCCAGGGCTTTCTCAAGTTGGGCCTTAAGAATCTCTTAAGGATTGAGATTCCACCACTGCCACAGGACTCCTTGTTTGTTTTTCATTATAAAAAGTAATGATCCCTGTTCACAAATTCTCCCCTTCTAATCAACTGTTGTGAATGGGCCTCATCTACTCTAACTGAATTAACTGTTAACACTTGCCCTCTCCATCGTAATGTTTCTCACCCTGGCATGCGTATATGTACTTCCTAACAGTAGTTCCCACTTCTTGCATCTAACGAAGTGGGTTGGAGCTTATGCCTGAAGAAATGTGTTAGTCTTTAAGGTGCCACAGGACTCTTGTTTTGCTGTACACAGACTAACACGGCTCCCCCTCTGGAGCTTGTCATCATGCATAACAAATCTGATTTATCACAATGTCCTCCACTGTGACTGCCCTGACTTCAATGGAGATACTCTGGTACAAAGCTGGAGAAATATCACTGTGCATCAGGTCCAATCGTTCTTTGTACTTATCTAATTGTTTCATCCATAGATGTTCAAGACCTTTAGCAGGGTGAACGAGCAAGAATTATTAGCCTCATTTTACAGAGGGAGGAATTGAGATACGCAGAGGTTAAGTAACTTAAAGGTCATACAGAGAGTTGGAAACCAATTTGGAAAAGAGCTCTGTTATACTGAGTCCCCTCCCCTTAACATGAGAAAAGTTGAAGTGTGAATCAATGGAGGTCACTGAAAACGCCTTCCCTGCAGATTTCAGGTATAGTTAATCATCCTTTCCAGAAGCAATGAGGACACCAAAAGAGCTAAAAGAACTGGGGATAGTCCTTATACAAGAATAAGGCATTCAAGGGAAAGAAGGGTGAGAGGAGAGGGACATTTTGCTCAGGAAGCCATGTAACAAGACTGCAGCAACAAATCACTGCTCCCAGAACACAGCTCAAGGAAATGTAATACTGCCATTTTCCAAATGCTTGGTTATAAAACCTTTCATACATACGATATTTAAAACCATGAATTGCCTTTGAGAATGTATCCAAATGCCTAACGGTATCAAGTCATGGTAACAGTTATCTGTTTATAGGTCAGGAGGGCAGTAAATTATTGCAACAGAAAGCAGTAAAGTCTGCATTGTGTCTAGTTGTGCTGTTTAACAGGTTACAGTGAAAAGCAGGTGATGCATGGAAACTTCAGGTTTTTATAGCTACTGCCTCAATCTGTATTCGCTTATATAAAGATGTCACATTTTTAAACATTTAAAAGGCAAATTGTCTGGAGAATAGATTCATATAAAATTTATTTTCAGAAACTGATATTTAGCCTACCGCTATCAGAGTTGATTGCTCTTATGTGTAAGCTTTATTCAAGTTTCTACAGGTTTGAAAATACAAAGACTGACATTTCAGATCCCATACTCAAGTGTGTCATTAACAAGAAACTGAAATGGGAACATCACCTCTTTCTCACGAACACACAGGGCTGATAGGGTGGCGGCCACACTAACTGCTTTGGAATTTTTTTCTGAAACTGTTAAATATGGCATGTGTTTTAACATAGGCAGGGAGGGAGAAAAATCATGTTTGCAGAAGAGAAATCTAGTTTTTGGTACATTTCGAGCACTATATAGCTTAGAAATTAACTGGTTTCTAAACCGTGTCTGAAAGCTATTTTTAGGTGACTAATGGAAAAGGGTAACCATACTGCTGCATTATATTTCTTACCTTAATTTACCCTGTTTATGTCAAAGATGTCAGTTGTGCCTTGGACAGCCAAACAAATCAGGGCCTAATTCATTCAGTCTATTCTTTAAGTATTTTCCTTTCAGTCTTCATTGAGTTATTAAAGCCACAGAAATACTACACTAATGAGACAGCAATGATGGAAGAAAGATGTCAGAAATCTGTTACCTTCAGCACTCTAGAAAGAAACTGCAAATAAAGGCTCAAACTAAGGTAAGAAATATGTCAGTAAATGATATTCCATATCAACAGCTAATATTTTTATGGAAAATTTCATCTCTCATGGGTTTGGGCTTTAGCAAACTTCTAATGTAATCTCTTTGGGGCTATGACTGCCTTTGGAAAGTACCCAGTACAATGGAGTCTTGATACCAGAAATAAAGAATAATATACAGACACTAATTGAGCCTACCATTTAAAAGCAGCCACCCCTGATCTACAGTGACAGTTATTTAACAGCACACAATAAAATTATACAGTCATTGTACAATAGGAAGAGAAAAAAATACTGAAATGGCAGGAAGACATTCAGAATATAACTGAAATTTGGCAGGTTTATAGGAGTTTATTGGCGCTATTGTTTGTGTAAAGTTATATGGTAAATATAGTGATCTTAATGATCAGTACCTCAGGTATCACAATGTTCCCAGCCACTAACTATGAGATTAGTTTACTTACTCAGAACAAAGAATGTAATTTACTGATATCACCAACACCACATTCGGACAGCTTAATTTTTTTTCAAGCTGGGGAGAGAAGGAGAGATAAATGTTCTCCTCTCTCCTCCCCCTGGGGGAAAAAAAGCAATGAGTTTTATTGGGTTTCTCCCAAAACACATGCATTAGAAACTTCACTGATGTTGGAAGTATTCATATAGTATTAATTTGGGGAAAAAAATAATAGAAAGATTAGGCCCTCGTTCCAGTCTGTTAATGAAAACTATTTAGAGCAAAATTAAAAAGGAACCAATGGGAATATAAAGACCGTTGTTATGCCTCTTAGGCATCACATCACCCTTCTGCTTTTCCAGACACATTTAAATTCATGGGCCCACTACTAGTAAATACAAGAGAAGCAGAAGAAAAATTAAAAGAACAACTACGGTAATCACTAATTTTAATGCAAGTCGGTTGGTTGAACATGAATGACCCAATAGTAGCTCCAATCATCCACACATGGAAAAATGAGTTCTAACTTGGTACTTTGGATTCTTCATCTGAACATAAAACCACGTAATACTATCTGAAAGCTGTTGAAGACACCATCCAACCCCCTAGAGGGAAGTATGATAAGGAGGTTCATTATTGATCACATAATGCAGAGTATAGATGATAGAAATTCTGGTGCAGGCTCCCTAAATTGTTAAGGAGTTTAGCGCACCATTTAAATCTAACTGAGAAAGCAGTAATACCTGAGAGATCTAAATCACTCCTTTCACGGACGTTCAAAAGAGTTCTACTTATCATGTGCATGACTGGCTGATTATAAAAGAAGGACCGATGCCTCGGTTTTCCAATGACTGTTGGTAAGACTAAGTTCTTGTTTTCATCCAGCAGCCATAACTTTCCGGAAATTTGCACACTGAGGACACAGATGACTGATCAAAACATAGCACATATTTTTAAACAAGCAGTCACTATACTCACAACGGCATTTGAAAGAATTCAGAGAGAGAGACTTGTTCAAGTATAGGTAGATGACACTATTGTCCCACTCTCAGTAGGAATCTGGTTTGATCTATTAACACCAAAATGGAACTACACAAGGGCAAAAAATGAAGCCCAAATCAGGAGAAATATGGAAACTTTCTATGACTCATGCAGCATAATTGGTCCCAAATAAAAAGGTTTAGCCTAGAACAGAACAAAGGGACTATAAAACATGGTTTCTGGAAAGCTCTTCCTGAGTCCCTTCTTTCTCCTCCAACATCTAAAAGCAGAGATCTTCTTTTCTACCCAAAATCTGTGTTGGCAAAAGATGCCATGTCAATTTGTTGTATAAGATGCTAGAAAACTGTTTTTCACAATTTCACTTCCATAAGACAAGCAAATTCAGAATTCAACTATTTTTAAAAAACCTGCATGTCTATCGAGTCCACTCAGCATCTATCAGACCTATTTCTACCTCAGAGTGCACTGAATGGAATTGCATAATAGGCTAGGAAGCTGGTAAAATTAGCGGCGTATAAGGGCAGATTCAACAGAATGGACAGTTTAACTTGCTAGTAGACTGAAGATTCATTTGTTTTGTCCTTGTGTTTTACTCCTTGAATTGCAGGCTTTTCATTTTAGATAGTATATGACCCTTTTAGGTCTGAGGAATAAATATACCTGTAAAGTGAATCAAAGAGTACGTATTTTGTTTCATTTACTAAAGTCTTGATACGTTTTTCACCTGGGCTTTCAAAATGTTTTTTCTCCCTCAATTGGAGAAAACCGTAACTACATGCAGCATTTGGCTTGTTCCTAGAGAACTCCCTTCAAGCATGGACGGAACCCAACCTTGCTTTATTTGCAATAAATATCTAAAACTGACAGCTAGACATCGTATGTCTGTTGGCATAGAAGGATAATGAGACAAAATCTTTTCATTTAGATAGCACTGTTGCATAGCACTGAGCTTAAAGTGCTTTACAAAAGAGGAGCAGCAGCATCTCCATTTTACAGATGAGGAAAGTGAGGCACAGAGAAGTTAAATAACTCAAAAGCAAGGTGGTAAAAGAACCAGAATTAGATCAGAATTCTCCGGATGCCAGTGCCTTATACAATCCACCACACCACAGTGTCCCTGTAATGCTATATATATATTTCCACAAACTCCCATAAATAAGCATGAATGTTAAAAACTATTAATCAGAAACATAAGTCCTATTAATGATATTGAATATTTAAAAAATGTAAAAATAAATATTTAAAGAATTACACATGGGTGCCTGGGTTTAATCTTTCCAAGGAAAGACTAACATGGGACTTCTTTTAGAAATATCATAAGTTGCGGGTGGGGAGAGGGACACGGTTGTTTTGTTTTTTGAAAGCTCTGAGACTAAGAAATAGGCATACAGAGAATTGGTGGACTTCATCTATAGGAATGTTTGACAAGCCTGCAAAAGAATTCAGTAAACCAGCACACAGTTTTTCCTGTTAAGGTTTAGGAAATTTAAAAATCAGAAAAAGTACTGTAAGCTCAGATCTGTTTTACATCTGTATTGGTTCCAGAGTGAATGCTGATTTTGGGCTGACGCACAAGTGATACATTTGTGTTTTCACTCAGTGTTAACTGTTTGTTTGAAAATACTGAATTTACAACATCCTGCAAGTCTGTAAGTATTTATACCTGGCTGCTTTGTTCATCAGGATCAACATGTTGAAAGAAACAGATCAACTGCAAGCAAGGAGCATTGAAGTCTAGAGGCCCTAATCAAAGGAAAGTTACTTACCTGGATTTCTTTGAGATTTGTTGTCCACATGTCCGACTGGGTCCTGAGACTGGACCACTTCAGCCAGCAGCATCTGTTGGCTGCACCTTGTGGCTTAAATGCCCTGGAGTCTGGCAGAGCAACCAACTGACCCTCCATTCCTTCACAACCATCAACACCGTATTAACAGACTCAACACTGGTGAAGAAAGAGGGTGGGCCCTGAGACACATGTAGACTATAAAAAAAGGAGAGTCCTGTGGCACCTTAAAGACTAACAAATTTCTTTGGGCATAAGCTTTTGTGGGCTCCAACCCACTTCATCAGAGCCCACAAAAGCTTCTGCCCAAAGAAATTTGTTAGTCTTTAAGGGGCTCAAGACTCTCGTTTTTTGCTGTATACTGACTAACACGGCTCCCCCTCTGGAACCTGTCAGGATGTAGACTAGACATCTCCAGAGTTAGATGACGTGTAGTCCATTTCTGGTGACACAAGCAGTGTACAAACACTGGAGGAGGATACTAAGAGTCTAATCAAACATGAATTGCAACGAAGTCCCGCAGAAATGACCATCCTAGCGAGTTGGTTCTAAAGAACAGTACTGCCTAGTAAAAGTGTGTACTCTACCCATATAGCAGCTTTACTTACATCAGTTAGAGAAATAACCCTGAGGTCACAGAAGCTGTCTGAGTCCTCGTGGAAAGAGATCTAACCTGCCCTGGGAGTTCTAAATTAACTCTCTGATAAACTAACATAATGTAACCGACACCCACTTGGAAATTCTCTGGGTTGAAATTGCTTGACCATTAGATCTTTCAGTAATAGACATAAATAACCAATGTGATAAACTAAATAGTTTTGTTCTATTTTTATAATAAGATAGGGACCTGGAGACATCTAATATGGGAAATGCTGCTTCACCTACAGACAAATGAAGTTTTGGAAGGAATTGAGGGTCAGCTAGTTTCTCCACCCAGCTTAAAACCCTAGGTACAGGCTCGAGGGCACAAAGGATGCACCTGTAACCAACAGACATTGCTAGCTAACCAGTCTCATCTTTGACTAATTTATTAAGGCATAAACTTTCGTGGGCATAACCCACTTCCTCAGATGCAAGAAGTGAAAACTGCAGTGTGTTAGGTATATTTACACATGCAAAGAAGGGTGAGTTAATAAGGTCAATGCGAACAGTGTAGAGGTGATCCATTAACAACAATCCATGAGAAGGGGAGAATGTTTAAAGAGGGAAAATTACCTTTTGTAGTGAGTTAGCCACTCCCAGTCCCTATACAGACCCATTCTGATAGTATTAAGTTTGCCTATGAATTACAGCTCTGCAGTTTCACACTTCCCACCTTCTCATGTTAATAGGCCACATCTACACTGTTTGAATTGACCTTGTTAACTGACCCTTCTTTACATGTGTTTTTATACACCTAACTTTCACTTCATCCAGCTGAGGAAGTGGGTTATGCCCATGAAAGCTTATGCCTTAATAAATTTGTTAGTCTCCATAAGTACCACACAGGACGCTTTATATGTTTTGCTGAAATAGACTACCACAGCTACCCCTCTAGAACTTGTTGTTCTGGTCTCTGGTGCACGTGCAGCAGAAGTGAAACATATGTAGAAGATCACTTGAAGAATTGTTTGTAGGGGGTTATTGGCATATTGGTAATCCCAGGAGACCCCCACTCCCCACTGAGACCAGGGTCCATTCCACAGGCCAGAAGGGACCATCGTGATTATCTACTCTGACCTCCAGTATAAGACAGACTGTGGAACTTCCCTAAAATCACTCCTAGAACAGATCTTTTACAAAAACATCCAAACTTGATTTTAAAATTGTCAGTGATGGAGAATTCACCATGACCCATGGTAAGTTGTTTGAACTGTTAATTATTCTCACTGTTGTAAATTTGTGCCCTGTTTCCCATCTGGATTTTTCTAGCTTCAATGTCCATTGTGATAGTCGTGCAAATACATAGTAAAAGTCAGCCTATGTCCACCAAAAAACTTAGTCTCAAAAGAGAAGAGAGACAATGGATGTTTAATTCCTATGTTATAGATGGAGAAGTGAAGGATTATGTCAGTAAGGGACTTGCCCAGAGTCACACAGGAAAGACGGTGGAGGATGCAAACTGAGCCCAGTGCCTAAACTGAGCTAGGAGGGATGAATCTGAGGAACTCAGTGTTTTCTCTAACATCTCCTTCTGATGGATCTTGACACTTTATTCTGTTTGGTCCTCCTGTATCTGTGTCACCCTCAGGCCCTTCCATGTCCCTGCTCCAGAAGTAGGTTATGACCTTCTCCATATCCTTACTGATTCAGAGGAGGTCACACTCACCTTTACCTACTTCCTTTCAGTCTACAGTTTTTTCCTTTAAGAAAACTAGTCAGTAATTTCCCCAACTAGAAAGTCAAACCTCAATTCCCTTTAAATAAAGCAGTATTTATTAGCAATGAGCAGAACAGAGAGGAAAAGGTAATAAAAAAGGATTGTTAGATAATATATTCCTCATATATAGATACTACAAAAAGCACCTTCAGGCTAGCCCTAAATTTAAGTTAAAGAAAAATCCAAGTTACCTAAATGTCACCAAATTTGTAACTATTCCTAACTAATATTGACTTACACTAAACCTCTGTCTCTTCCTGGCTACTTTCCTAACCAAAATTATCTGATTTCTCTGGGTCCACTTCAGATTACAGTAATTTTTTATTCACTGTCCCATGCCACATTTATCTTTCAGATGGGCTCATGCATTGTTCCAGTACAACTGGGTAAACAACAAAATAAATTCTATCATGCAGGCTTGCCTCCCAGCATTCAAAATCTTTTGCATATTTTTAAAATCAAGTTAATGCTTTTAAAGGTGACCTGTAAAAAGGGGGGTAGGTGAAAGCTTGGTTTGTGCAGACTGACTCTGGCCCAGCTTCTCCTTTTCAGGAAAAAACTCAGATGACAGAACTTTGATACAGTAACAACCTTTTTCAAGGCAGATGACAAAGATGTGGAAAAGAGTTTTAGCCATAGAGATGAAAAGATAGCAGGATCTCTAGTCTTTTCTGGGAAGGGAGCTCTTCACTTTTCATTTCAAAACTACAGAGAATATTGTATTAGTAACATTTAAGATAAAGCAGTGAATTTTTTTTTATTATTGCTATTTTTATAAAATCTCGTCTCCAAAAGAGGAATGCTAATCTTGTTAGATCATAGACTCCTCAGGGCAGAGACTACATGTTTATACAGCACTTTGTTAAATAGCATCCTGCTCCTTATTGGGTCTCCTGGGTGCTAAACAACAGATAAGACTAAACTGTCACACACAAGAAGAAAGAAGAGGGCATGTCCCTTTGGAATTTCTTGGGATTTGGAATTCACTGCCCATTAGATTTTCCTAGTTGCCTGTGGAGAACCCAAACTGAAAACAGAGTATCTGGTGAACAAGAACTTTCTTGAGCCAAGGGAGTTAACAGATGTCCGGATAATCTTAGACAAATAAGACATCAAAGTGGCCAGCTGTACTTGCAAATAAAAGATTAATATGAAGCAGGCAGAGCCAGGGCTAAAGATATCATCCGCCCTTTAGTAGGAGAAGCTCAAGAATTCCATTCCAATAACAGTTCAGCCGCCAGTCCAACGTTTGCAAGTCAAGTCCTACTCGAAGCTGCAGAACGTTTCCACAATTTCATCAGCCACTTGCTAAAGTAAATTGGATTCTTTCTGTTTGAGAAGGCAGGGACTGTATAATTAGGTCAAACCAGATTACCTAAAACAAGGGCAATTTTCTTTACATCGCCGTGGAAAGCTTCTTGAAATGGCAAAGATTGAGCATTTGGGAACAGCAGAAAGAATGCCCCAAATCATTTTTGATAGACATTTAACTGCATTTTAATATGGATGGTATCTTCTATTAATATCAGGGCAGAAACCTATTGTTCAGCAGAGCTCTTCCTTTATACAAAATCTCTCTCTTTGCATCTGTCTGACTCTACTTTAGTGACCAGTTTAATATTCACTTTACAATTAATGCTTCTTTTTATGGAGAGGTGGAAGGTAAACCAATTTCAGTTCAACTTCTAGGTATTGAATTTATTATAAAAAGTTATGTACTTAAAACTCCTATAATGAAACCAGAGGCCTCATGAGATATTAACCTAGAGTTAATGCTAAGAAGGCCAGTTTGAATAATTCAATTCATGTCACCTTAAGTATCTTTTCAAATGGAATTAACTTTATCTCACAAAAAAAGAAGCTTCATGTTCCAGTTACTGATTATTGACTCCACAAGAGTTCTGTCTTAAATCATTTCACCTCCATTTTCCCAGCAATTTCAGCCTACCACTGCCAGGATATGTCTTTAAATCTGACCATTGGCTTCTGGTTAAAGGACACTACTAACGAAATCAAGATTATGAACAACAGCAGTTCTGAGATGATGAATTGATGACAAAATGGAACCCGAAGTAGCAGCATTGGGTCAACACAGGTAAGAATCGGAGCTGTACTTCGGTCAGAAATGTGATGGTATTGTAAGGGCTGCAGACGTTTGGTTGGTTCACAACTATCCATTTCTTTTCTTGACAGGGTGAGAAAGTTCGGTGGCACTGCAAAGTGCCCCATCCTCTTTGCTACCCCATACTCCCAGTGCTAAAATCAGCATTTGGATCCTGACAGTCCAAGTCTGGAGAGAATGAGAAACCTTATCAGGATTTCTCTGTGTTAAAATAAGGAAGGAATAATGGAAAGGTGAACAGCAGAAGATGCCATGATGACAGGCGTGCCGTCAAATAAAGTTAGATTAAAAAGGGATGGAAGAGAAGAGGCAAGAGTGTCCTAAAACAGACCACCTGAAGAGGCATTTCTCTTCTAAGTGTACTTGGGTGCCCTCCCATGTGGTTCTGCAGTGCAAAGAGAAAGGTTACTTATGTGTAACTGTTGTTCGAGTGTCACCTCTGTATATTCACACTTGTGGCAGCTCAACACTAAAGGTGTCGATCCCACGACTGGAAATAGATAGCAGTTACTTAAAGAAGGAAAAATTATCTACTTCTGTGTAACAAGTCAGGAGGGCGGTAGTTGGGTAGCAAGCCAATATCTGAAGCTCTCAGAGTTTCTTTGATGTACCCAGGTTCTGTAAGCCCAATCAAAATAAATGGGGAAAAGTTCCCCACGGCCAGTGATTTAAAGAGAATTCAGGAAAGCTTTCTTCAGTCTGACCCCTAAACAACATAGGAGCAAAGGGCAGGAAGGGATCTTCTGGATCAAGTCCAGTTCACAGGTAACTTCATTTTATAAATCCATTCAGAAATGTATCAAGCTCCATCCTAAATCTGATTAGGTCATTTTCCCCCACCACTCCTACTGGAAAGCTGCTCCAGAATCCCCCTCGAAAACAAATGTCAGTGAGAAGGGTGGTTTTCTGTGGCCCAGAGTTTAAGAGAAGTAAAAAGTAATTTAAAATCAGACTAAACAAGGGCTCTTTTGCCTCTCATTTCCTTCTTCCTCCATCTGGAATCTGACTCGGATTATCAATTCCAACTCCACTCTATAGGACACATCTCAGGAATTACTGCATTCACAGCCACTGACTTTGCCCGGCTACCCTGACACTTAGAACATACAACTGTAGTCAGAAAAAGCACATTGCCTCTCTCTTTGCCAGCCCCTGAACAGGATCTATGTGCCTGCACAGTTACTGGTGTTCTCTCAATATAACTTGCTTCTCTCTGAGGACTAGGGTAGATAAACGACAACGCTGAATTGCCTATCTGGTTCTGGAAACCGTAAAAAAAGTGCTCGTGACTAATCGGATGACCGTCTACCAGTTCAATTATGTAGCAATGCTATTCAGTGCTTTCCCAGTCCACATAGCTAAATGGGTTCCCAAACTTTAACACTTACACTATGTCTACATTTCAGTTAACACAGGCTCTTCCTCGGATTTTAATCTTAAACCCACTACTGGCAACATAGAAAAACCTCTTGGCCAGGTTTGGAGGTGCTTTAAATACAGTCTACTTTACCTAACTGGTGATGTGGGTTAGAACACGAGGCTCTGCTTAAACTTGGTCTGGAATGTCACGCACTTTGCAGTAAGGACACAGATTAAATCACTTTAGCCCTCCAGTCTTCTTTTTTCCTTCTTTAACCTCCTGGACCCTCAGGTGCATCCACCAGTTTCTGCCATTTACTTCAATCTTGTGCTGGTCTGTACAGGCTTCTGAGTGTCATGTTGATGGATTGGGCTTCTCTAGTCACCCTCTTTTTCCTCTTTCTAGTGGTGTCCATGTTACCTCTTGCCAGGGAAGATGTGTTGGCGGCATCGACAAAGTGTGTCTCGGTACAAAGACCAACTAGATATGCTCCCAACAGGTGAGTGAGGAAACACTGAGGATATAGTAATGCAGGTATAGCCTTGAAGTGCAGATGGCCACACCCAGGCCAGGCTACCCTTGGTGCTCAGACCTAGGGGACAACTGTGTCGAGTACACACAGCTTCAGGGAGAAGAGGAGAGGAGAACATGTCTACACTATAACCAGTAGGAGTTCACAGAAGAGGAGCTTAACACCTTGAGGTTCACAGAAGTTTGACCAAGAAGTGTCAGCGGGTCTAGAGTCAGAAAGCCAGCAATGAAGGGCCTCATTCTAAATACGTGAAAGTGTTACTGCCATTAAGATGGGATGAAAGGATGGCAAATGGGACAGGAAAGGCAGAAGGTCTCAATGCAGCACATTTCATACACTGAGGCCGGAGCCAGTCCCAGTCATGATTCATAGACTTCTAGACAGACTCTAAAGTCAGAAGGAACCAATATGATAATTTAGTCTGACCTCCTGCACAATGCAGGCCAAAGATCCTCACCCACCCAGTCCCGTAGTAAACCTCTAACCCATGAAGATGCTGCGGCCAGCCCCAGTCATGACTCCATAATGGCCCTTGGTGCCAAACTATTTGTTGAATGGCAATAAGCACTAAGAGCTGCACTGATATGTGCTGATGTACTAATTATGTCTGCCTTTATATTTTGGTACAGGCGCTGTGGTGGATGAAGAGGTATTAAACAGGAGCAAGAGACAAAGACATTTCTCTCTCTCTCTCAGCTGGTTCAAGGTAAAGAAAAAAAGCTCAAACATGACTCACTGCCTTATGAGTAATGGTTTCACCCCAAACACAGCTGGCACAGCCCTGCTGGTCTGTGTTGAACAATCCTTTTATTCCCAGAATGAGAGTTGTGTCCGCATTAATCGAGTTCATTCAACATGAGTATTGGACTCTACCAAGGATGCATCCAGTTGCCACTCCTGTTTGTGATCTTCATGGACAGGATATCAAGGCACAGCCCTGCTGGGGACTGTATCCGGTACGGGGACGTGGAGGTGGCAACTCTGCTGTCTGCAGATAATGTCCTTCTTGCTGTTTCAGACTGTGAGCTCTGACCCCTTCACTGCCAAGTCTGAAGTGGCTGGGGTGAGAATCAGCACCCTCCAATCACAGCTCATTGATCTTCCCAGATGAAAGTGGAATGCTCTTGCCAGGTGAAGGAGGAGCAGCCACCCTTCGTGGAAGTTTAAGTCTCTAGGGGTCTTTTTCACAAGTGATGATAACCAGGGGACTGGGTCAGGAGGAGGAGGAAAAGGAAGAACTCCACACCAGACAAAGATTCATGTAATTTTAAATGTAGAAGAACACAGATTTCTATCAATATTTATAATACCCAAACCTTGCCAGTAGGATGGTGTATACAAACAGAAAACAGAAGGGAGAAGTTACTTCCTCTTTCGAGATATGTTAGAAATATTATTACATACTTATTAAAAAGAAACGCCAAATGTCAGTCACTCCGATAGACTTTCTCAATAGCTGGTTGGGTCTGTGCACTTTTGTTAAAATGTAGGCTCCATGAAGCATCCATTGGGCCATCTTCTGGGTTTTCTACAGTGCTGAGTTTATTGACAGGGCATAACAATTATAATAGGGGCCACTAGAGGTGCCCCAAGGCTCAAGATCTAAAAGTATATCATTGTTAGAAGCTATAGGCTCATGTGAGACACCATGAGTGGAGATCTGCAGAGGCACATTTCTGAAGAAGGGTAGATAAGAATAACTTTAGTCAGAGCCATTATCTTCATCCTGGTGAAAGGATCAGCTATGAGCAGTACATAAATCAAGTAGTTAGCTATCAGAAAATCACTACTAGCAAGATCCTTAGCTCCTCTCCAGTTTCAGCATACTGTACTCTGGAGGATATTCTGTGCCAAAAAATTAAAAATTCTGCACACAATATTACAAAATTCTGCATATTTTATTTATCCAAACTACACAACATAATCACTCCAGCTTCAATTTTTTTTTAATGTATTTCAAAATACCTATCAGCAGTCATGTCTAATAATACGGACAACAAAAAAGATTCAGGAAATATTTTTTGACAAATAGATTCCTTACTAGGCATATTAATCCAGAACTCAGTAATATTTCATTTGAACTACACAACAGAAACATATTTCCTGTGCCCCTCAGAAGTAGTGCAAAGGCTTGGAGGAGACAGGAGTAATGGAGGAGCTGAGGGAGAGGGAAGTAATTGCTGGAAGGAGCCAGGGAATGAACCTTGAGAGTTGGGTGTGGGTGGGAGAAGTAAGGAAGAGGTTTCTTTTTCGCAAGGAAGGATTGTTTGGGAATTAGGAAGCCTCCTCCATGGAGACCCTGGCTGACTCCTAGCCTATCCCATGCAATCAGACACATGTGCACATATCCCCATGTGTCTATCCTCATCCCTATGTCACCCTGCAACCCACCTCCTCTCTGTCCCCATGTGGCCCTGCACCCCACTTCTATTCAGCCCCTCACTCAATGCTGTTAAACCCGAGCTGCTGTGCCCAAACCCCAGTCTTTCTTCCGCCACTAGCTCTTCTGAACCCCTTAGTAGCCCTGTGTACCCAGCTCTCCCCCCCACACCCCAACCATATCCCCTCACCTGACCCAGCAGGCAACTCCTGCCTCCGCTGCTCTTGCATGAGGCCACGTCAGCCCCCAGGGGGCAAAAGGTGTAGTTGCAGCTTTCCTTTGCCTCCCTGCCAGAATTAATTATTTCGAGGGTGGGCAATCTGTGAGGATATGAATTCTGCGCTTGCGCAGTGGCGCAGAATTCCCCCAAGAGTAATCCTGAAACCTTAGATTACTTATCCACTTTCAATACAACATACAGTATTTCCACCAATATTTTCTTTTTTAACTTTGTGTGTTTTATGAAGGTCCAAAAATCAGATAGACTTCCTTATAGACCGGAAAAGTTCTTTTCAGCTAAGCTCATCTTTTTCATCTCTTTTTCACTCACTGAAAATTATGGTGGAAATTTAAAGAGTTATTTGTAAAAAGAGGGCAAATTTTCTACAAAGCACCCCTCAAGGAAGTTAACAGCACCCCTTACTCTTTTCTCTAGACCGCAAACAAAGGGATTCCTCATGGCTCCTGCTGCATTACAGTAGAATCAATGAAACTTGATCTTATTTACTGATCCAAAGGTTGCTTCAAGTAATAATTTCTTACTTCTAATCCAGATATTAGGGGAAAGGGGCATGGAGACACTGATCAGAGAATAGTGAAAGAATGTTTATATTCCATAAGACAACACATTATAGATACAGCTCTGCAGTAAAGTAAAAGGGATCGGCAATACGGTCATTAAAGAAACGGTAAGGAGATAGCGCTTACCTGCTGCTCCTTCAGCTTGTCAACACCAAGCTCTGAGAGAGACACAGTTAGCTTTTCTTGCTGTTCGGATAGATACTTCTGATACAGGCTCAGAAGTTCCTGGCATTCTCTGTACTGCTGCTGCAGAGGTGAGATAGCAAGTTAAGGGAAAAAAATATTCCTCATTGAAAAGTTAAAATCAAACTAATACCAATGTATTCTATGTAAATCTGTTTTGGACCCATGGTAACTGAAGCCAAAAACACAAAGGTCAGAGAAAGACACGCCATGTGGGCATGGAGTGTGTGTGTGAGGGGAGATGGCTGGTTACCATGGATATGCCTAAAGAGAAATGAAAAGACCAAGAAGTGCAATCTTATCCCCATCCATAAGACGGAGAGGAAGGACCTTCACCAATTTTACAAACACATGAAGGGGATGAATATAGGAGGTAAGTAATGACAATTCAGTGAGTAAAGTTATAACCCTCTTTGCATACGTGGTCCTATTTGGAATCAACTAAGAGCCAACTCGGTAAACATTCCACTTTTTAAGCACAGGTATGGATTTGGAGTCCATATACCTAAATCTGATCTATCGATGGATCATGAACACAAGCACAGTTGCAACACTACAGGCCTTTCAGAGACCAGCAATGATTTTTGGACTGTTACCTGGAAATGCAGCAAATTGTGGTATTTGCAAGGATTTTAGCACTACTGTCCGCCTCGCCTGCAGCACAGAAATTCCAAAAGGAAATAAATCTGCTCTTCCCTTGCTAATTTAGCATGGTAAACCATGTATGCGTCCCCCTCATTCCACCCCTCCCTGATTTCAATTATGCATGCGGATGGGATAAGGGCTCAATGTCCGAAGAGATTACTCTGAATAAATACTTTAATAACAAGTCATCACAATTAAGGTAGGGAACAAAAACTTCTTCGAATATATAAAATGGTGTTGAGTTACAGATTTCCTTAACATTTTTATGATCTAATCATTGCTTCTGGGCAAATTCATGTTGCAATCATTTTTGCCAATCATGGCTGCATAAATAACTCACTACTTCGTTATTCCCCATTACAATCCTTAAAACAAAAGGATGAGTATAGCTTCTGGGGGATGAAGGAGACGGGATATTATTAAGATCTAATGCTAACGTAACAAGGAGAACTTCTAAAATACCTTTGCTCAGCATCTTGAGATAAAGGAGGGTACAAACAATGGTCTAAATAAGCTAATTGCTTTTTAGAGTCAATCTATCCAAAGCCGGAGCAGTTTTACATTTCCGTTCATTTTGTCAGCACCAAAAGGCTGAAGTGATTTGTGGTGGTCTCAGGAGTCTCTGCCAGCTATGATGTATATAAAAGGAATTTTTTATTCCGGCTGTAACCATAGGCAGTAATGTTTATAGTAGGTGAACATATTAGCCTGGACGCAGGGCATGAATTTTACTGTAAAAAAAGCCAGTTCATTTATATAGCCTAAGAGTTAAATGTCGGTATGTGAAGACAAATTATAGGCAAATTCATTTAAACCCATGTTATGTGGCAGAATATAAAAACAGACAGTCCTATCTTTATCAATTTTTTATATCTCTTTTATTCATTCGGCTTCCAACAACCCCTCTCTCATCCAGCAGGACTTTACACCCCACTACCTGCCCATTGCTATCGATGGGAGTGAGTGGAATATACCTTCGTGGGTTTGGGGCTACATACATGGCAGGGGTGTGCCTATACTGCCAATGCATCGACACATAGTTCAGTGTCAAATGTAGAAGTTACGTAGTACGTGAATCACCACCAAGGAAACTATATGGTGGGAGTACGTTAAGCCACAGCTCCCAAACCACTCCCTGGACCACCAGTAACCTTGGAGCATTGCGGTGCATGTGATCACGCCTCTTCTTGCTTCTAGCTACTAACTTTAATGAAAAGAGAATTCAAACTATTCCTTGCTTCCCTAACACTACAACTGGCTGGGATGAAAGGATATTAGATGTTCATGAACTGAAGGGATGATTATTTGTATGAGCAGAGGGGAGGCGGGGGGAGCATGGAACCAGGACCGTGGTGGAGGGGAGCCCAGAGCTTGGTGTAGGCCAAGCACAGTGAGCCCTGGTGGCAAGGGGGGGGGGAGCAGCCAAGGAACCACATGAGGCTCCAGAGCCGCAGGCTGCAGACCCCGACCTACACCATTCAATTGAGAAATACACAGATCCAATGTTGATGGACTGTAGATGATCCAATCTAACACCTCTACCTAAACGGACCTCATAGTCCAAGATTACGTGCAAGTGTTTGGCTGTTCAGTGTTTTACAGCCATTCTCTGCCTATTACAAGGCAAGGCCAAGGTCTTGCTTAAAGTTGGTTGCAAGATGGAGTCTTCTCCCCTAAATGGTCTGGGTCTTTGATTTTTAAACTCCTCACAGTCCCTCCCCCCTCTGTGCTGCTGTGTGAATCTCTTCACTTCTACCTGAGCCAGGGAGGGCATTTGCATTCCCTTTGTCATGTCCTTTTCCAGCCTCTGTGCTAGAGAGAGTCCGGAGAGCTTGAACCCTGTAACATGCTTCACATCTGTACACACATTGTAGGAAACATGGCATCAAGGCAATTACGTAGAATATGTTGGAACCTGGTATAGCATATCTGGCATCAAATCACACAATTGCATTCAGGGGCATTGCTGGATAGAAAAAAGATCCAGGGCTGTGGG
>ML685885.1:2493129-2508757 GCA_007922175.1 Pelusios castaneus | reverse complement strand
CCCCCCCATCCCGACCTCTTGCTTGACCGACTCGCGAGTCCAGACCCCTCCATTCCCACCCCCGGTCTCCGCGTTCCCCCCTTACCTTAACCCCTGATACAAAGGCCCGGGACCAGCCTGCAGGGGCGGAGCAGGACAGCGGGCAGAGGAGCCAGATCAGGCCATCCTGCCGGCCGTTGCTCTCTGCTCCCGCCACCACCGCCGCATGCCGGCCCCTCGGGCCTGATCCTGCCCCTCTGCCGCCACCATCACAGGCAGGCAGCGTGGCCAGATCAGGCCTGGGGCCCCTTTCCCAGCTCCTCTGTCGCGTTCCCCCCCCCCCCCGTGCTCCTTTCCCGGCCCCTCTGCCCGCCGCCTCCTCCCAGCCCCCTTACCTGGCCGGAGGCTCGGAGCTGCAGGGACGGCCAGCAGAGCCGCTTCTGGGCCAGACCGCTCACGCCCTGAACACACTCTGTCTGAGCATGGTCAGGGCGGGAGATTTGAATCTCCCCAGCCTGGCCACAGCAGGAGTCTGCGGCTTTTCTGGGGCCCCTGGGTGGAACGCAGTGTTCCGCCCGGGTTTTCTATTTTTAGGGGCCCCGGAACGCTGGCCCCTAAAAATTGGGAGCCCCGGATCTGTTCCCCCTTACTTTAACCTCTGCCTGCTGGGGAAAATAGATCCGGGGCTCAGGCTATTCTACCCGGGGCTGACGCCCTGCCAGCCCCACGGCAATGACGCCTCTGATTACATTGCAAAGCCGAACAGGTACTTGAAAACTCCTATGTCCCCTCTCAGCCTCCTCTTTTCCAGACTAAACAAACCCAGCTCTTTCAACCTTCCCTCATAAGCCAAGTGTTCCAGACCTTTAATCATTTGTGTTGCCCTTTTCTGGAATCTCTCCACTTTGTCCACATCTTTCCTGAAATGAGGTGCCTGGAACTGGACACAATACTCCAGTTGAGCCACTTAGTTTGGGGCCCAAATCTAGCTGACACTTTCCCTACTCTCCAGGTGACCCACGCCTGCCCCTGCCAATGGTGTACACTATGTGGAAGGTACATAATGCTATGGCTTACAGAGCTTAGTTCCTCCAGCAGCTTCCCTAGTGAACCTTTTGATTTTACATATTAACCTGTGCAATGCTGAAAAGCAAACAACCTGTGCACCTGTCTCTAATGGTACTCATTGCCTTTACAACTTTCCAGAATTCCAATCATGTTCACTAATCTGTTCGTCTAGAACACACATTTTCTTATTTAACCAAGCACAGACCTCTCAATGAGGACTAGTTACTTGCCAAAGCTCCAAAGTTCAGTCTCTTCCGAATTATTCCCCTGAGAGGGGAAGAAAAGAGGCAGCAGGAATTTTTCTTTAAAACAGAAATTCTCAGCTTTTGTGGTTCAAAAGGAACGGATACTTCTTGCCTCAGATTTGTAAACGGATCAAGCCTTAAGACAGAGACCAAGCATGAGAAGTTTCAGTCCCCAAAAGGATATTTTCAAGAAGATATTCTCAAGGGAAGATGGAATTTCTAATGACATTATTTCACTTTTGTAAACAAATGACAAGGGGCCCAGTTATTTATTTTGGGTATTTATATGGCCCCCATAACCATACCACCCAAGCACCTCATAGTCTTTAATGTGTATATCCTAACATCACCCCTGTGAGGTAGGATAGGCTACTATCCCTCTTGTACAGATGGCAAACTGAGGCATAGAGGCTATGTCTATAATTGTTAAGTTAAGTCGACTCCGTTAAGTCAACTTAACAAGGTCGACTTTAAAGTTAACCTTTTTAAATTGACTTAACAGAATGGCTACACTTTAAGTCAACTTATGTTGACCTTGTTAAGTCAACTTCATAAGGTCGACTTAGTGCTATTCCCCATCCACACTGGCTTTAAATGGACTCAAGAAGTCGACCTTCAGAGGTGGTGTTATTAAGTCGACTTAAGGAAGCGCTTAAGGTGACTTAATAAAAGCCCAGTGTGGATGCGGCTTTGTGTAGGTCGACTTAAGGACGAATTGCCAGTGTAGACACACCCAAAGAGACTAAGCAATGTGCCCAGGAGGACAAAGGATTTTTGTGGTGGACTGTGTTTCAGACTAATGTTCTAACCACTGGATTACCCTTATTAACAAGTCTATAGCATTTTGTTCCTCTGCATATAGATCTCTACCCTCTGTTAGAAAGTGAGAATCAACCAATTCGACCCTCCCCATCCTGCAGCCTTGCCTGCAGCTCTAGAGATTACTTTGGGGAGAAGAAAAAGTGGAGTGAATCTGGGAAAGGATGCACATCATAAGAAATATATCATAAATTCCTATTAAAATCTAAAGAAAAGCTGACAGTAGGTTGCAAAATGCTGTAGACAACAGAGTGCCCGACTGCTCTCTCCTTTCAAACGGTAGGGGATGTAGACGTTGGCTGTGATCATGGCAGGTATGGGGATAGCTTGTCAGCACGAGTATCTTTTTCACTGGCTAGTAGCCAGCAGGTCAATTTTTCAACCCTACCAGTCTGTCCAGGTAAATCTGGACTAGTTATGTTCCTTGATGGCGATCTCAGCAGAGAGGACAAGGACTGACACAGAGTGACCTCCCATCACTCATAGGGGTGGTCCCCCTCCAAGGCAGAGAGGCAGAATATTGGTGCAGGTGTGGGGGATGTAGAATTTTTCATTGCCACGAGGCTGTTGTAGCTATTCTGTGACAACGAAAGGTCTTCAGTCTCCAAGGTTGTGATTGTGGCACTCTACGCCAGCACTAACTTAGGATCTCCTGTTGCACGGACACTCCCCCTTGCCTTTGAATGTTCATGCTTTCGACACCCAGAACCCGAAGAGTTAAGAAAATCTTGTTACCAGTTCAGTCAAACCTAGCTACAGACATTTACATGTGGTACACCACAGCTAATTCAGTTCCAAAGGGGTAGCCACGTCAGCCTAGTACCGCAAAGAAAACAGTCTTGTGGTAATTTTGCCTTCTCTCCACCTCACCTCCTTCTAATTGTTGTTCCACAATGTTTGAATCTAACAATTGCTTTGATTTGCTGAAACAGTCTGACCTGATTCAATTACTTAAACTTCCCTGCATTTATTTTCCTCCCATTCTGTAAGTTCTCCATCTTCAAGTGTCTGACAAAGTGGGGTTTTTTACCACAAAAACTCATGGGTTAGTCTTTAAAAGTGCTACAAGACTCCTTGTTTGTTTTGTGAATTCAGGGTGTTTTCGCTAAACAATACTATAAAATAGTTTTGATGAGATGACTGGATTTGTGGATGCGGGAAGAGCCGTTGACGTGGTATACCTTGACTTTAGCAAGGCTTTTGATACGGTTTCCCACAGCATTCTCATCGGCAAGTTAAGGAAATATGGGTTGGACGAGTGGACCGTAAGGTGGATCGAAAACTGGTTAGATCAACGGGCTCAGCAGGTAGGAATCAATGGCTCGATGTCTGGTTGGCAACCGGTAACGAGTGGAGTGCCCCAGGGGTCGGTCCTGGGGCCGGTTCTATTCAACATCTTCATTAATGATCTTGATGATGGAATAGACTGCATGCTTAGTAAGTCTGCGGATGACACCAAGTTGGGGGGAATGGTAGATACTCTGGAGGGCAGGGACAGGATCCAGGGAGACTTGGACAAATTGGAACACTGGGCCGAAAGAAACCTCATGAGGTTCAACAAAGACAAGTGCAAAGTCCTGCACTTAGGATGGAAAAATCCCATGCACTGCTACAGGCTGGGGACCAATCGGCTAAGTAGCAGTGCTGTAGAAAAGGACCTGGGGGTTATGGTGGACGGGAAGATGAATATGAGCCAACAGTGTGCCCTTGTTGCCAAAAAGGCCAATGGCATATTAGGCGGCATCAGTAGGAGTATTGCCAGCAGATCGAGGGATGTGATAATTCCCCTCTATTCGACACTGGTCAGGCGGCATCTGGAATAGTGTGTCCAGTTTTGGGCTCCCCACTACAGAAAGGATGTGGACAAATTAGAAAGAGTCCAGCGGAGGGCAACAAAAATGATTAGGGGGCTGGGGCACATGACTTATGAGGAGAGACTGAAGGAACTAGGCTTATTTAGGCTACAGAAGAGAAGACTGAGGGGAGATTTGACAGCAACCTTCAACTACTTGAAGGGGTGCTCCAAAGAGGAGGGAGCTAGGCTGTTCTCGAGGGCAACAGAGGACAGAACAAGAAGCAATGGTTTCAAATTACAGCTGGGGAGGTCAAGGTTGGATATTAGGAAAAACTTTCTCACTAGGAGGGTGGTGAAGCATTGGAATGGGCTATCTATGGAGGTGGTAGAATCTCCATCTTTGGAGATTTTTAAGGCTCGGTTAGACAAAACCCTGGCTGGGGTGATTTAGGGGGAGTGGTCCTGCTTTTTAGCAGAGGGTTGGACTAGATGACCTCGTGAGGTCCCTTCCAACCCTATTATTCTATGATTCTAAGGCTCAAATTACAAAGTTTAAAACTTTATTATAATAGCAAAAATCAGAATACCTAAAATCATAATTACAAGATAAGCAGGAATTCATGACCAGTCTGCATGAACACTGATGGCCCATCATTGGCTGTTCACCTAAACTCAAAGTAAATTCCATTAAAAGTGAATTTGAACTGAATTTGGGTCTAAATTTTTGCTAATTAAATCATCCATGCAGCACATTTTTTGATATACTGGCACAGTAGATGATAAAAGCTTTAGTTTCCCTTTCTGACGTAGTACAAAAATTATTCTGTATATTGATGGGAGCAAAGTGCCAGCACTCGGCCGCCAGCGGCAGGAGCCGAGGCCACAGCGCTGTGACAAAAAGGTGCCAGTACTCAGTACCCCTGAATACCATCACAAAAAAAACGTGCCAGTACTCAGTACCCCTGTGAACCACCACAAACAAAGCCCTGGATAGGAGAAAACTACACCGTTCCTTAGGAAAATAAATAATATGGATGTCACTCCCAACTCCCTGATCAAGAAAACCAAACCAAGAACCAATGTGGTGTGACTTCATCTAGTCACATATGAGAAGCCACACGCACAGTACCAGCCATAGATTTGTATAAACAAGCATGTTGTAAGAACACTAAAATCTACACCAAAATATGCTAAGATTCCAGGAAGGGTAAGGCTGTGTCTAACCTGGGGGTGGGAATTCAGAATAAACCAAAATAGTTCACTGTAACGGCCCCATTCGGGGATGAACTAAAAGCTACCTAGTTTGCATTAGCAGTGTCTTCCTTCAAACAGGCTTAGTCTACACTGTGGTGCTAACTCAACGGGAGATACACAATCTGTGTGCCGCAGAATGCATACCTCCCGTCGACTTAGTTACTCTTTCTTACCGCGGTGTCTTTACTCAGCTGCGTCGACTGAAAGTGCTCTCCCTTCGATGCAGCGTTACTCCACTTTGAGGGGTGGAGTGACTGAGTCAACGGGAGAGAACTTCTGGGGTAGATTGAGTAGGTCTACACTGGCTGCTCAAACGATCCCGCTGTAGTAGCATTTTCAGTGTAGACAAGCCTTAAGTTAAAAGAAACTAGGTACCTTTCAGTATGAACCAGTGGTATCCACACTGGGCAGTCAAGAGTACAAATCATGGCTTGCTCTACATTTCAACCCCCCATTGTCCACGAGGCACAGTGCAGATAAGTGCCAAACACAATTAGAAGATTACACTGCTCTTTAACGATTCAGTTTATTATACAACTTGGTTTTTAAATAAAGGCACGATGCACACTTATCTGCTCCCCTGCCCACCCTACATTTGCATGCTTCATTCAGCTCTCCTCAGAACAACAGGAACAATATGAATGGGCAACCTAGGGAGGTGGTAGAATCTCCATCTTTGGAGATTTTTAAGGCCCAGTTAGACAAAACCCTGGCTGGGATGATTTAGTGGAAGTGGTCCTGCTTTTTAGCAGGGGGTTGGACTGGATGACCTCATGAGGTCCCTTCCAGCCCTACGTTTCTATGATTCTATGAATACATTGCCACAGTGCAGACCCCAGCTACCGCACATGCTTCTTGGGCCTTCAAAGTTACACCAAAAAAATGTGGCTTGAACCTACGTGAATTATTGTTCTATGAAAAGGTAAAGCCTGGTAACTTCAACATAGCTTTATTACCTAAACTCTGAAGATGCCCGTGAAGACTGAAGTTAATAAAATATTTTATGAACAACTTCACTTCACTGGTTCTTAAATAACTGAGCTTATGTGGCCTGTCTGGCACAATGAGACTAAGAAGCTGCTAGGGAAATTTCTGCACATCCATTTTTCAGTCTATTAAATAGGTTCTGGGGCAGGCATGAACGCTGTTGCAAGAGTATTCAGTATTCAAAACTTTCTTGGGAGTTAAGATCTTCAGGAAACAAGTGTTTGAAAGTGCTACGAAAGAGCAAGGTAGGTATAATAATACACTACTATGCTCTCAAACGGGAAGCCCATGAGTCATATTTTCAGTCACACTTGAATATTTTAATGCTATTAACCAGTAGCTAGTAAATTCATCCAAGATGTAAAAGAGGAAGGCACATAAGGAAAAAGGTCACAATGGCCACCAAAGTTAAGAACCTCAGTCCTGTTTGAAGCATCATCATTATGTTGTTGAATGATATACCGCTCATATAAACGAACTACTAATACAGTCTCATTCTGTTTGAAGGGAAATTAAATTTACATTCTTTGGGAATATGGTATCATAATTAGTTCATGACTTGATTACACTTTGAAGTGAGTCAAGCCTGCACATGGCGCATACAAATTAGTTAAGTTATGGTTACCTACCTTAAGCAAAAGCTACAACGTTCAGAACAAAGTTAGGGACTAGACTAGGCAGTCCTTTTGAGCTTTCAAAGAGCATATGTAAGATATCAGATTCAAACCTCTTCAGTTCCCATCTGGCATCAATAAATCCAGAGTTAACTTAAAGATACAGTTTCCTTTCCATCTCCACCCATACCACCTGCACAGTAATTGTTAAAATTTATTTAAAAAGCAACAAGAAGCACCAAATTTCCTTTTCTGGTGAAAGCACCAATATGATTTATTTCTACAAACAGGATGAAAATTACAGGTGCTACAGTGACAGATCTACATTAGCTAGTATTCTCAGCTACTAAGTCACTTTATTCTGCTTAGTTGATGGCTTTCCTGAGTATACATTTAAAATAAAATGTAAAACACGGAGATACACAATCCACCTGAAAACTGGCCAACCCAAAGGTGACTACAGTAAGTCTAAAGGAACAGACTAAGAGCTTTCAGAGTTAAAACTAATCCCTAGTGGCATGTGAACACCCTATTAACCTACAGAAATCTTGGTTGTCCTACCTTAAAGTTCTTACCACTGACCAATGAGTATCTTAATCAGAAAAATAAGTAACTTCAGTAGGCTATTTGCTTAAGTAAGGACCTCAGAATTGGGCCTTAATGTCTTAAAAGTTATTGCAGAATATGCCAATCGAGCTAGACAGCTTGCCTTCAATGGGTTCCTGGACAAAGGTGGGTAAACACCGCCACTTACATACCAGATGAGCATTGATCAATACATGCAAAAGCCACTTCAAACCTCACCACCTTTCATTCCGTGTGCAATGCACACGTCCCAGCACACACATAATAAGCATGAACAGAACTAAAAATGAAGACAAAAAAATTAAAACTGCTCACACAAATGACACACATGAAGATACTAGTTACATTGTTCAATGCACTAATAAAATGTGTTCAGATGTCACCGTGATGGGCACAATATAAGAACTGAATAAATACACTCAGTTCAGAACATTGTTCTTTATAAGGAAATACTGGCTCCCCCATATGCAGCAATAGGGTTTTATTCTTAGTTTACGGATTCTGAGAGCTGAGGATACTCAAACTGGGGCCAGAAGAGAGAGAGATGAGACTGCACCTGGATCCATTAAGGAAGCTCTGCCAAAATCCATATTAGGAATACACAAATTTCCTTTGGCGTTTCCTTGGGTGGTGTAGCCATTAGCGGAGTTTACTGGACAATGGTCAAGAACTGTATTGCTTATGCGTTTCTCCATTGTAATTGTTGGAGGTATGATTCGTCTGACGGGGACAGGGAGCCTCCAGGAGTTATAGTACAGGATTTCTCTTCAGCACACAGTCACAGCATCTGTGAAGGGCTGCACACCTTTAATCATGTGCAGTTGGAAAAGTAAACTAACCCTGTTCTGTACGGAAAGAATGCAAAGCCAGAGACAACTTACTACACCTCCCACCGCCAAATAAAAAAATAAACCATGCTATTTTTTCTTTACATATTTAGAGTGCAAAATTCAAACAAATAAAGGAACACTGCATAATTTAGCTGTCATTTTCTATCAAATTGCTCATAATTGTAACCATAAAATGATAATATTCCACCATATGTGCATCTGCAATGATGACAAAAGCACTGGTCAGCGCCGCAGAAGAAAAATAAACCCAACGCTCCCCCTAGTGGCTTTTTCTAGGAATACACCAGCCTAACTGCACAGAGCCGCAAAAAAACACTTTTAAAGACTAACCGATTCATTTATCGCATGAGCTTTCGTGGGAGCAGCATTCTTCCTACATTTAAAGGATGCACCTGTCAAACCTGGAGGTTAATTTTGTCACAGAGAATTTTGTCACAATTCATTTTGAACCATGCAAGTGAGCCGTGCAATTCTATTGATAGCATTCTTCTGAAAATTAATCCCCTTTATTCATATTCAGTCATGGTATATAAAAGACCTAGCTCTAGAAATGTTTCTTCATGAGAATTAAAACCCCTTTTATAGGAACAACTTTTACTGTTCACATGAAAGCTATTAGCCATACCAGAACTATCTGACACTCAAACAACTGTGTTCTTTTCTCTAATTTGACAAGAGAGCTCCTTGAAGGAGTCTAAGGAAAGAAAAGGTGGTTCTAGCCCCTGGGGGGAATGAGGTATCTCAGACAGTGGAAGGATGTTCATTCTGTTCCATCCAAAGCACACTAACGGGAGTTATTTAACAGGAAAAAATGTGAACTGGGTGGTCGCTGTTTGGAGCAGAGGGTGAAGGGCTATGGGGAGATGAGAAAGACACCAAGGCTGTAAAACCTGAACTAACTGAAAGCAAAACTCCAGGACCGCCATCTGAACCAAGAGCATGCATATTTAGTTAAAAGAGTGGCTGCTTTATGGAGAATGAGAACATAAGATCGCAAAACTCCAGTTCATTTGATAACGAAACTAATTTGGCTTGGTCCCGGTTAGTATATCTAAGGGTGACCACTTGGAAATACACGGTGTTCTAAATCTGTTTCTCACAAGGAAAGAACAAATCATGGCTTTCACAGCTGTATGTATTTGATGCCACCAGCTGAAAACCTATCTTCTGGCCCTCATATAGGAATAATGTTGCGAGAAAAGCAGATTCTCCTTAAGCCAACTGGGCAGTTCTGCTATGCTCAGACACAAAGGTTTCTGGTTCAATTCCTTGCTGCAGCTGAGTCCTCATCAATAAGGATATACTTCTGGTTTCTTGTCACCTCCCCCTCAGTTGCCTCTGTGTAGCCTGCATTGCCTACATCAGGCTTGACTAGCATGACTTATCACCAGAATGCACTTCAGCAATGGCAAGTAGTTTAAGTGTGTCATTCCTCACCTGTAAAATGGGCATCAATAACTCTTAACCCCTCACTAAAGTTTGTTGCTGGACAACAATGAGGAAAAAAAGAAGCTCAATATGTCAGGAAGTCTTCCCCTTCTTCTGGTACTGTTTGCATTGGTGAAATAACAGCCTGCATGCTGTTCTCATTATAACTAGACAGAATCATAGATCACTCTAGCTAATTTTGTTTTTCCTTTTAGAACTATTGCTATTTTGACAGCTTCTCTAACCTTGTTAGAACACAGTCTGTTCGCAACACTGCTGATGAGGGAAATGCAAGGCGCTCTCTTCTGAAAGGCAGTCGAGGTCAAATCAACAAATTCTGTACAAGTGTTAATACTCGGTTTTGGGTTTGGTTTTTTAATAATATTCTTGTGTGCCAGCATGCTGTAGGGACTCTCTTTCCTGTCGCATTTCTCAGCTGCATCTCTCGAATTTAGAGGAGTATTTTAGAATGATAAAGGCCTCAGAAAGTTAGTGTTCCCGTCTAAAAACTGGCCTTCAACACCCCAAGCTGAGAAGTGCTGCTTACACTGAATGGAAGCCAATGAAGAAAAGATTTAATAACAGTCTCATTATAAGGTTCATTGTTGTAGGACTACTTAATATACAAGATTAACACATCTTATCTCCCAATTTCACTGAAACCTATTATACCCCTCATTAATACATCATTTACAAAGCCAAGCTCTCAAACAGTATTCTATGAAAGAGGGCGTTCTGCTGCTCTTACTGGTACCCTTCTCCCTCCATGCAACCACTGTGCACTAAAATGAACCTTGTAGCTCAGAATGCAAGACTTGGTTTAGAAAAAAACCTATGCAGTTCTCCTCAGAACTGAGATTTACGAAGGCAACTTCACTGGGATTTAAGCCCTCTGTATTTCAATTCCCCAGCCCTAGAAAGGGATACCTTTCCACCTGCTAGCACAGACAAGCATCACCACCAAAATCTGAAGACATTCTGATGTTCTCTGTTCCCTTGCAGTTCAAGACTCACATGGGGTATGTCTACACTGGAGGCTCTGTTAAGTCAACCTAACAAGGTCGACTTGAAATTGACTTAAATTCGACCTTGTTAAGTTGACTTAGAGAGTCCACATTGAACACTCCTGTCGACTGCCTGCGTCCACACTGGCAGGTGTTAGGTGAATGGAGTAGTGATGCATTGGGGGTAGCCCTGGGAAGGGGCCTGAAGACCAATTAGGTCTACTTAAGGGCTTTCCCCCACTACACTAGCTTAAGTTGACTTAATAAGGTCGACTTAAGCGTTAAATTAACCGTAAGAGGTGGTGTTATTAAGTCGACTTAAGGAAGCGCATAAGTCGACTTAATAAAAGCCCAATGTGGATGCAGCAGTCTGTAGGTCGACTTAACCGTCCTGAAGTCGACCTAAGGCTCCAGTGTAGACGTACCCAAGGAGATTAAATTAAACAAATGGAACAAAGAATCAAGGTTAATAATGTAAAGAAAACTTCTAGAAATCTTTTTCCTCTAGTAGGGCCCGGAAATACATCTCTAACAAATACGTCTCTAATACACAACCCCCGCCCCCCCCCCCCCCCCCACCCCCTGTGTTAAACACAAAACAGAAGCCCCAGACTCACAAATGTTCACCTGCAAATGTAGCTGGGCCGCCAAACTGAGGTACCTCTAGTACAAATATTAAGCTTAGATAGGAAAAAAAACATTCTCCCTCCTACCTCTCCCTGCCTTCACCTCCAGTATGGAATAAAAGAACTAGTAATCCTCTTCCACCAAAAAAACAGTAGTACAAGGAGCAATCATGTGGCCGAAATCCAAATGCTACTATTTGGACAGCAAACTCTTCAAGCAAGAAGTTGCTTTTTACTGTGGGTTTGTACAGCACCTAGCACAACAGGACCCAAACAGTGCCAGAGGCTTTGCGGCATTCACACAATGCAATAAACAAAGAGAATTAGTCAAATATTAAAACTCTTGCAGGAAGCAGAGTGTGCTGAAACAAGATTTTCTAAGGCAAGAAAAAAATGGATAGCCTCTATTCTACCTTGGAAGTGAATGGTACCTGACAAACGAACTAAATTCCCACCCAGCCCCCAACCCAAGCCACGTTATCCAATGACAGGTTCTAAACTGAAGTGAAGTACTGAAATTTGTAGCATCCCCAAGGACAGCTGGCTCAGTCTATGCAGCATCTCATTTAGGGCCATCCAGATAACTTTTCATAGATTATCCTGTCAGAAGGGAAGGAACTTGGTTAAGAGCTAACAAGAAAGCACCCATGGGCTAGACTGACTCCTAGGAGTCTAGTGCATAGCTCACAAAACTTCCCTTGTTCCACTATGAAGATGTTTTACCCCTGGCTGACCCCAGCTTTGTATCAGCAAATCAAGAGCTTTAGAAAAAGAATTTATTTACCTGTACAGTAACTGATGTTCTTCAAGATGTGTCATCCATATACATACTCCACAGTAGGAGAATGCACACCTCGGGTGTGTGCATCAGAGAATTGTATATCAGAGCAGCGCATGCACCCTTCCCTTTTACCATGAGCTTTGCAAGGATAGAGCCCCCGACCACACCCCATTCCTTCTCTATGGCAGGTGAGCTCTGGAATGTATAGGCAGACTACACATTTCAAAGAACATCAGTTGGTATACAGGAAAGTCATCTCTCAAATGCTAGTCCATATCATATTTACGTTAGGAGACTCCCTAGAAACAGCTCACAGGGAGTGGGTACAAGGAACCCCTGTAAATACGGATTGCAATACAGATCTTCCAAATCTTCCATTGTCCCAAGCTACCTACACCACTACAGTGCTTTGTAAGCATGCATGTGGATGACCAGATTGCTGCTCTGCACATTTCTGAATTAAGAAATAACATGACCTGATGCATTGGGAAATGCAGTTTATCATAGAATCACAGAAGATGAGGACTGGAAGGGACCTCAGGAGGTCATCTGGTCCAACTTTCTCTGCTTTTACGTGGTAACTGGGCCCTGCTATGGTCTAGCTGCCCATTTGGATTCCGGTTCCAGTGATGCCTGTATCTGCCATAGGGCATTTGCAGGTTCTAACAGCCCCTCATTGATCAGGGTCACTATGTGTCCTGGTACTGATAAGTGTAAATGACTGAGCAATTGCCTGGTGTGTCATGCACCTGCTTGGTGGATTTCTCCCAGGCCACTGAGCTACCTATCTCATAAACCCCTGGAATGCTTGCAGTCCTCAAGTGTAGAAGCTGACTGGTCAGATGCCAGATCATCATCCAGCAATGACGTAGTAATGACTGTTACCATCAGTTCTTCAACAGGAACCTGCTGGATGAGAGCAGTGTGTTTGTGAATGATGGTAGGGATGGACCCAGAGGCTGGCGCAGGTGTGAGCACAGAGTGGAGCAGGTCCCTGCCAGCCCACATGCAATGCATACTATGATCATACTGCAACAGAGCACATACGCCATCCTGATATGTAATGCTGACTAGAAAATTCTCCAACAACATGTACTGGACATGCACTCACCTAATGTGGAATACAGATCGGGACTAACACTCAAAAAAGAATGAAGGATCTATTTGAGGGCAGGTGCCTCTGACCTGAGATAGGCTAGAATTTATGAGTTACATAGTCCTCAGGTTTAAAAAAAAAAAATCACTAGCTTTGGGAGAGGAGGACTTATTCAACCCAACCTTTCCATGTGTATTACCAGAGAGGCATTGTCTGAGCATATTACAACTACCATGTTGGATGACCTCCCAGCACTTCCACAGGGCCATGCCAGGACTCTCATTTCAAAGAATAGATGTAGAGAAGGGCTTGATGTAACTGTGGAGGCAAAGGAACCAACTTCCTGCAACAGACAGTTTGATAACAATACCATTCCCCGTTCTAGTATGACCATTCCCCTCTGAAGGTGTTAATCTTCAGGCCACAATTTCAGGAAGCTCTATGCTCTGGGAGACGGTGGTTTTGACACACGGACTCTGAAGCGCCCTTTAGAAAAGTAAGTGCAGCTGAATGGAGTTCATACAAGATAGCCACTGACAGAAAAGGAAATCCTCAGAAAGTTGACTGCAGTTCTCTCAACGGGCTAGCATCTGATTAAATACAAGATATTCCTTTTCGGCTTAATTGCAAGGTCAAAGATTTACAAAGGTAGGGAAAAATGTGTATTTTTGGGACAATTGTTGAAGGATATTCTTACCAGTCAGTTTTCCAGGTACAATAATACTAAGAGGCCATCTTAGCAAAGAAAACCCAAAACCCACTGACACTTAACCAGTGAATACACAGGTGACTGCTATCAGTCAGAACAGAATAAAATCCTCTGAAAATTACAATCCTCAGTGACAAGCACGAGGGAGTATGCGGAAGGGATGCTACAGGCTCAATCTACACCATAAACACTGGACACAAGTGGGCACATTGCCTGCCACTGCATGGCATTTATGAGGCAGCGAGGACCCCATGATGCAATAATGAAGAGAGCTGGCATGAAGAAGCTGGCCAGTTATTCTATACATTCTTGACCTCTGTGAAAATGATCACACGGTCCATCAGATCTCTCCAGCTATAAAGCTGCTTGCTGGCAAGCCCAGAAAGGCTTTCTTAAGGAACTACAATGAGGCCTAATCAAGGAAGCCCCAGGGTGGTGCACGACTCTCCGTGGGCGTTAGGGAAGTTCTACTGAAGGGAGCCATTGAGCAAGTCTACCTCTGGGATGCATTCCCAGGACTCCAATTAGTCTAAAGGCAGCCCATAATAGATGAATAAAAAGAATAAAAAATGTGACAAGATCTTGAACACATTTGGCTTGTTCTCTTGTAAACAAGAAACCAATGTTCCCATGTCCTTTCTCCTGAGACTGGAGAGTCCAGTTGAAAGGCCCTAAACAAAAGCGCTGAATTATCTGGTTTCCAAGTACCAGTTAGTATCAGCCAAAGGAGATTCTGAGGGGACACATTCAGGAAAGCATCTTTCCTCAGAGGAACTAGAGACAGCAAGAGGCATCTATTTTCTTTGTTGGGCTGGACTATAAAAATCCCAGGGAGTCTCAACTAAGATTTCTCCTTTGTGCACAACAGAGAAGCACTAAAGTTTAGGAAATGGGGAGTTCTCCCTTGAGAATGTGGGAAAGACACTGTTCTTTAGTGGTAGCCTGTACAAAAGAAGCCTAAATTAAGATGCTGGTTTAACTCAAAAGCCCACTTTGGGGAGGGGTATCCTCAGCTCCTTCTCTCTTCATCCATTAGAACATGAGGCTGTCCACCTCTTCGACATCTTTGGTAAGAGAGGCCCGGGCAAACAGAAACGTACTCCTAATGCTTTTATCCTTCTATCACCCCATAAGTAAAGAAGCACTGCCCTCATTTCATAGATGAGATGATACAAAGGAGACAGTCATTTGCCGAAGGCCATAGAAGGAATTTGCAGCAGAGTAAACAATTGAATCCAGGTCTCTCAATGCTTTAACCATTAAACCGTCCTTGTTAAGCCCAGAAGTGATCACGGAGTAGCTAGATCTATGGCCATTGTGAACTCAAGAATCCCCAAGTGGAATGGACAAAAAAAACCCTGTAGCTTTAGAAGGGAAACACAGCATGTTCCCTCCCTCTTCTCCCTTGAGGCTCTGGCTCCATCATAGCCTATGTCTATATTGACAATGGCAAATTCGCCACCGGCATATCAACTTATCTAGTTCGATTGAGTGGCAGTAAAGACATGCTCAATCAAATCCAGGTCACCTAGTAAAACAACTTCCTCAGGTGACGTAGCGCTGCATCGACCGAAAAGCATTTCTGGTCAGCGCAGCACAGCAAAGATGGCACTCTAAGTTATGAAGTCGAGGGGAGTTAAGCAAGTTACTTGGCGTAGCTTGCATAACTCCTGTTGATGACTACCACTGAATTTCACCGGCAGTTTAGACTGGGCCACAGATATGAAGAAAGAAAGAAAGAAAGAAAGAAAGAAAGAAAGAAAGAAAGAAAGAAAGAAAGAAAGAAA
>ML685885.1:2432860-2493119 GCA_007922175.1 Pelusios castaneus | reverse complement strand
AAAGAAAGAAAGAAAGAAAGAAAGAAAGAAAGAAAGAAAGAAAGAAACTGAAGTGAATAGGAACAGTCGGTACCGAACCATGTTCAGACCTGACTGGTAGCAAATATCTCAGCCAGCGCTAGCAGCAGAGCCCTGTCACTTCAGGACAGACTAATGAAAACGAAGGCATTAAATGCCACTGTATTTTGAATTATCTCTGTGTATACTGTGGAGCAGGAGGGTACAAGCAAGTTTAACAGAATGTGTGAAGGAGATTTTTCTCCCCAAGTCTGCAAAGCTTTAAAATTAGCACTCTGTGTTTGCTTGTTCTTTTAATGCCTGCATTTATTAAGGAGCAAAATAACCATGTCTCTGAAATGCCAAAACAATACAGATCCATAAATAATGTTCCATTCCTATTTGTACCTAATCTAAATATTTATGTAGTAATTTACCAGTAAAAGATGCAAACTATTTTTTTTTAAATGTTACATTGTATTAAAGGTTAACCACATGACATGTTTTATTATGAGGCTTTAAATGACATTGAAGACCAGAGTTTCTGTTTTGGACGCACTCCAGGGGAAGCATTGGAGTTGAAATGGACACAGGCAGGCGTTCATATTCACTTTTCATAAAGATAAATGTGGAAGTTCAGACCTTTCTCAATGCTATTGCAGCCTGCTTAGCCATAGCCCAAACAAGCCAGAAGTGCATTGATTTACAGAGTGAAGACTATCTTCACAACCAGAAGGGCTAGGAACAGATATATTAGTCAAACTCGGCTCTCACACAGAGCAATAATGCAAAGTTCCATTCAGAAAGGACACCTTTACCAAAATTAAGACAAGTCAAAACAAGAATAGTGCACATAAACTCAAATCCTAATTCTCTTATTTCTTCTATTATAAAGATGTGGCACATAAGAATTTTTAAAAATTCCTGCTGCTAGCTAGCAAAAAAACAAACCACCACCAAAAAATCCCAGCGTACTAGCTCATGGCTTGAATCCTTTGTGGCTGTATTTCTCTATTGACTCCATCCCTCCAGTAATGTCATACATAGCGTCCCATCATCAATTCAACCCCTCCTCCTCACTTTCACAGTCTTATAAATCCAGGTCCCATCTCTGTCACAGTTCTAAAGCTACACTAGACACCTATCACCTCCCTATGCGTCTCATTGTTCCCTCGTCTCCTCCTTTTCCTCTCTACCTTATACTCCGGCTGCCTCCTGCACTAGGAATGTTTTCCAACCTCTTCTCTGCCATACACACACACACTGCTTCAACTCTTTTCTTAACACCCACTGCTTCCAGAAAACCTGCCTCCAATCAATACTCTCTCTGCATGGCCAACTTCAGAATTCTCAAGCCGTCCCTGTCGTCAACTCTAAGATCTTTGGGTTATGACCTTGCTCACACCGGTTTAAATCTGGAGTAATTCCACTAGCTTTAATAGAGTTCCAGAGCGGGATCTGTGTTAGTCTAGGTCAGCAAAACAAACAAGGAGTCCTGCAGCACTTTTAAAGACTGACAAAGTGGGATTTTCTCCCATGAAAGCTCATGCAATAAATAAATGTGTTAGTCTTTAAAAGTGCTGCAGGACTCCTTGTTTGTTTATCTTTAATAGTTACTTCAATACTCATCTGAACAAGGCCAAATTATTTCTCTAAAGTGCCTGAGGCCTATTAACTCAATGAGCTGTACCTTGGTTTCCCTCTCTATAAAATGGGGATATAGAACCTATTTCAAAAGCGTCTTGGGAGATTAATGTCAGTCAATGCTTTGAAGACAAAGAGCTGAGTATTGTCATCACAATTACATGTCCTACTTTGGATCCCACCAAGGTCACGTGCACAGCTTTCTCATATAACAGTTTTTATCTGCTTCCTGAACAGCCCCACGTTCCAGCAGGGAGAATAAACAATATGAACAATGATTAGTGAATACTGCCCAAGTATGGTACATTTCCCTTAACAGAGTTAAAGCACATCTGCTTGCAAGTTGGGAAAGCTGGTTTTCTAGATATAACTAGTCAGATACAGTAGCGTGAAGAGATACATTAACGTCCCTTGCTTCAGCAAGAGACAGAGAACACAAGCTTACTGATGGAATCTGCATTTTTGGTTTTCATTTGTTCTTCTTGGGTAAATTTACCAGACTGAGAAAACAGATTTTCAAGCATTACTATTTTGAATACCATTGCTCACTCAGACTATCTTTTCCTCCACTTAGCCATCTCTAGATCAAAGAAAACTTGGAAGTGGAATTTAACTTTCTATCTAAGAGTGGAAACATTTATCCTTAAAATGTAATAAATCTCTCATCTCAATGATACTCTGAATGTATTGCACATGATCAATGTTGCAATGAGGTACAGAATACTAGTGCGAAAACAGCTCATCTGTATGCATGCTACCGTTAAATATGTTGTTGGAGTTAAGTGGCTTTGGTAGAAAAGAATCATTGCAATTATCAGTGTTAGCAGTTCTCTAAAATAAAAAAAGTTTACTTTCTGTTCTGTCATGTTACAAACATTGCTCTGGTACTGATAACAATGTGCCACATTTTTCCCCTTACTAAAAGTAGGGAATAATTAGGTAGCCCAAACCCAATGGTAATGAAATGCAATAAAAATCCATTTACATCAGTCCTCATTTTTTTTCTTCAAAACCACCATAGTTCCTCTGTCTATTTATGACTGAGGCACAAAATTCAACATTGGTTTGGAAACGAGGATGAAGCTGGGATCCTCTCCGAAGAAAGCCAATTCAGTGCTAAGTTAAGCTTGTACTTTTCCTTTCTCTACCTCCTGATCATTAAAACACAACCTGCGCCTCTCAATATTACTAACTATTATTCTAATCGGTGATATGCATAACCTATGTGGGAACCTAATTATTGTGAGCTATATATTCCCTGCAAGAAACAGGATTTTAAAAAAACAAAAACCAAAAAACCCTGATTCTAACCATTGTTTTCCCCACATCCACTTTTTTTTTTCTTTTCTCGCCTCTTTTACCTACAAGGGTGGTGGGCCTGTCTATTTGATCTCCCATATTTCACCCTACGCCGTCTAGATCTTACAACATGGCACATACTGTCTCTACAAAACATCCATGGTACTTATAATGCAAAACACTTTACGACACTTCTGGCTCTGGAAGAAGAGAAAATGAAGCATGAAATAAGAAATATACTAGCAGAACAATATTCATTGACACTGCTAAGTCTGTATACTATTGCACAGGGGAAGGGTTAGTGTTTTGCTTTTCATTTCTTTTTTTAAGACGTTCTGTCCAGCCTCTCTGGTGTCATTGTCCGTTTAGCCCCTCGCTCCTTTTCTCGTCCGTAATGTAGCCTGGGTACCAAATTTGTCAAACGCTGCCCAAATACATCTAGCAGAACAGCTTTATACCCAAGCACTCAAATGACAATCGTAAAATGCTGCTGAACATGTTTTCCTGCATCTTTAGCTGGGCTTTTATGGCTATCTGAAATGTGCCTGATTTTTCTAAAGGTTCTTTTTGCCTCCTGCTGCAACCAGATCGACTCGTAGCAGCAGCTGTGTAGCTTACACATAAATCGTATGTGATCTTTTTACTTTATTACTAGAGTCAAGATAGTGTAAATACGTGGTCATTAAAGCCCTGCTGAAAGGAACTTAACCCCTAAGAGAATGCACATGATTGGTTTCAGCACTGATTTCAACTGAAAAGGTTTGAGAATTTACTCTTTGGACTAATTTTACAATATCAAGATCATACAATGGCCAAAAAGAGAGTCAGTGTTTGGCACCTCATTCCAAATGTTGACACTGTCACCAACGACATAGTCAATCTTAAAATATGTAACAGACTATCAAACGCATAGCTTTCAAAAAGCTTAGGAAGGAACAAGCTAAAAAAAAAAAAGAGCCTGAGAAAGGCCATTTAGTTGGGGTTGATCCTGATTTGAGCAGGATGACCTCCTGTGGTCCCTTCCAACCCTAATCTCCTCTGACTGTGTGATTCAATGACATATATGATGAAAGCTACTGCTTTACTTGAGCATGACATTTCTGGCTTCAATTTGGTATCTCTCAGGTGGTAATTTCTTATATTAATGTTAGATGATCCTAAAAACATTGCCTGAGCCCATCAAAGGGGAAAGCCAAGAATGAGTAATTGGATTTCTTCAAATTTGCTAGTATTGTCTCAAAGAGAAGCAATGTCACATGCAAAGCTTCCTTCTTTCTTCTTGAGGAACATCAATACGGCTGACCCTCAAAAAAATTAGTTTTTATCCAGAAGTGAAAAAACGGTGAATGGTAGTGGCTAAAAGGGATCCTAGCATCTAAAGCTCTGAAAATTGGTGAGTTATTTCCTTGTAATCAAATTCCATCAACTAATACATTCTAGAAGTCCAGTGCAGACAAGGCAGCATTTACTTAAATCCTGGGCTAAACTGATCATGTTTAGGTTTGGGATAGCTAACATATTTTAATAACACATCTTTAAACACCATTTTAAAAGCCCTATTGCTACAGGGCAGACCATGATGGAACTCCAAAAATGGTAATGCCTGGTGAAAATGAAAGAATATTGAGGGAAAATAAAAACAAGTAAAAGAAAACAACATATGCAAGGAATAAATATTTTCCAGCTCAGACTTTAGACTTTCGACGCAAAACAGGCACTGAGTAAATGAAAGTAATTCCTTGTTGCCATATCTGCCAGAGAAGGAAAAGAACATGCACATGCTCTGCCTCCAATAGCAGGTGTGAAGAGTGGGGCCAGGCTACAACTTCACAGGACCCACAGGACCACACCATCCCAATCAGTTGCCTCACGTTCCCTAGAAACCAAGGGCGTCCGAATTCTTTATCTTCTGCTGTTCTCTTGCACAAAGAGTGGAGGTGGCGAGGAGGGGGGTCTGATTGCGTCAAGTTTGCAGTGTAGGGTATATGTCCCCTCCACAGAGAAACCCTGGGAAAAGCTATTACATGCATAACTGGAAAAGGTTTAAAATCTTTTATTGCTGATTTGCTTGAATCAGGCTTACTCTAAAGTAATGGGCAACATGGAACACAAAGTCCTGATTTAATGAGGACTCTCTCATTAGGAATTGTTTAATGGAAAAGTCATAGGAAAATAAGTTATAAAAAAGCCAAGAGAATCAGTAATTTTAAGACCCATTACCTACAGATATAGTACAGTCCCAACAATGCGGACAGCTGAAGCATTGGGAATATACGGATCAAACAAATAATAAATACCTTTAAATTGCTGATCTTATCCCTGTTTTTTATTTTCCCACATTCTGGTTGGAGGAGGGGTATTTACAACAATACTTCTGTTCCTCTTAGACTCTCTCTTGACCTTTCTTGAAGGGCAGAATTGGATATTTCAGATTCTAAACCACTATCAATAGCAAACCAGTAGAGAATTTAATATGCAAAAAGGAGTAAAAAATATATTGACAAACAACTTATAATGACACACGGTAAAACAAGGTAATTATAAGTTCCAAATCACCAAAAGGGTCAGAAGAACTTTCAATATTGAACCACACCCTCATTTAAAGAGTATTCCATAATTGACCAATGGCTCTGTGTTTCAACTTCCCTTTAAGTATCAAGGATAGGCTATTGCCAGAGATAAGATACTAGACTTGAAAGACTATTTGTCCAATCAGCTATGGGAAGTCCATGCTTGTACAATTTTCTTTTGTTTTAAAGATTCATTCATGGTATTATAAAATATTTTCATATATTAATTTATTTGGGGTACATAGCACATCTTCTTTCAGCCAGAGGGATACTAAGCCGCTGGATATACATCAACAGCTACTTCATCTACCACTGAGAAACAGTCAGCGCAGGCTGAAACAATGCAGTGCTTTAACAATTTCTTAAACCTATGTTTTAAACTACTACCACAGTAATAAAATGAGTTGACTTGGTTAGAAGTAGCTGGCACTCTGGTCAATTGCACAAGTAGTGGAGTTGTGACCTAAAATCAGTCACACCCAACAGCACAGCTACGTCTGAAAATGTAAGGCCCTAAATTCCGATGTTTTGCAATCTCAAAGAGATGTTAGTAAAGACTTCTGAATCAGTAGAAGCAACAATTTTACTGTATTCGCAACATTAATCTTTAATATTAAGTAATTTATTCATGTCTCACAATAAACAACAAAACAAGCAAAGTAAATAAGGCTTTGTATGATTTCTTTCAAGAGTATAAAGTATATATATGAATATATAAAAGGCTGTATGCATTTAAAGACATTCAGTAAATTCTATTCATAAAATGTGCATTCTACATAAGTAGGCAGGGGTGGACAAAATTGGCACACAGCTAGGTGCCAGCAATTTTATTTTTGGTCACCAGAGGGTGCTCCTCTGTTACATTTCTGCAGTGGAGCTAGGCAACAGGCTACTAAAACTGGCTGCCATGGCGACCGGATAAATACATTTGTGGAGGCCTGGTTCAAGGTATATCCTAAGAAATGCCATTCTTTAAAAGCCTTTTAAAAATATCCTCAGTGTTTTATGCCCAGATATGGTAACTTGATTGGAAGCTGTACTGGGTAGCAGACTTCTGTTGTGGTAGCAAAATCTTACCATATTAATAATGACTTGGAAGTAGTGCCAAGAGCGAGTACTGACTAACCCACCTTAAAATCTCCCGCACTCAAATAATACACAATAATCACAGCTAAAATGCTGAAACTTGCTGTAGAAACTAGCAGTGCTGGAACTGAATTTAAGCACATAATCTACATCTTTCTAAATTAGCTAGAATCTATTTCAGTCTGTAAAAGAACTGTAATCTTAAGTGCACAACATGTATTTTTTTTTCCCTTGATTGCGTCTCCTTGTTCTTTCAAGGGCATTCCCATTAGGAACAAACACTTCTCTATCCTCTCTCCCCCCTTACAGAACAGTGAAAATAATCATATCAAGGGAAACTTATTACTATTTCCAAATTGTGTCTGGCTCTCAGCAGGCACACTCTCCAGGCAACAGTTTTTCTGCTACATTAAGACTAATTTTTTTTCAGATGACATTTTGTACTCTAAGTAGAAAGAAAAAGGACAGATACTTGTGATCTGGGATTAGATAAACCCTCCCAGCCCACGCGAAACAGGAATGTCTCCCCTCTCTCTGCACCCTCTCGCAAAGAACAATTTTAATGTTCACAGTGTACTGTACACACACACACACACACACACACACACACACACACACACACACACACACACACACAAAGCATGTGCAATAATTCACTTTTTAAAAGAAGGGTGAAGTTTATGGTTTCCTGTGTTTTGGATTTCTCAGATACTTCATGTGAGAAAAGTGTCCAAGTGTGGAAAGAACAGCTATCTAATTTCTGGCTAGCTGGACAAAGCACACACTGTCCAATGCTGCCATCTGCTGTCAAAACATAAAAACAATGCAGCTCTGGCTGCAAAAACAGACATCCAAAAGTATTAGTTTGACTATCTGCTCAAGGATGACCATTTTGGAAGGAAGAATGTGTGGGTTCCACTTGGAGCTGTAATTTAGAGTTTTTTCTTATCCTTACCAAAACTTGTTTTTTCCAATTACTACTGCTAAATGAAACATGATGTCATTCCCACCAGGAAGAAACCCTGACAGCAAGAAGTGCAGAGACCATTCCTTTTAAAATTAGTTCAAACTAAGGCCTCTGATCCTCCCTTAAGATCCATAAGCACAAATCCTTGTGCTCAAGAGGAGCCCACAAAATCAGAGATGAAAGGAGCTAGACTCAACAGATCCTGGCCTAATTTAATAGCACTGGATTTAAGATTGTTTCCAGTCATAAAAATTATTTTAGCTATTTAAAGGCAATCTGTATTCACACAGAGATCTCACGCTGAGATCTACATTAAAGTCAGCAGGCTAAAAAATGAGCCTTCAATATCAAGCTAAGAGCCTCTTCTGGAAGAAGTTATTCATTTTGTGCAGCAATTTCCAGAGGGGTAGCCGTGTTAGTCTGTGTACAGCAAAAACGAGAGTCATATGGCACCTTATAGACTAACACATTTCTTTGGGCATAAGCTTTTGTGGGCTACAACACACTTCGTCAGATGCATGAAGTGGAAATCACAGTGGAGAGGTATATACACATGCCAGGATGGAGGAGGGCAAATGTTAGCAAAGTCAGTTCAGAGAGCAGATGGGGCCTATTCACACCAGTTGATAAACGTGTGAACAGAACAATCACTTTTTGTAATGTACTAAGCATTCCAAGTCCCTATTCAGACCCAGTCTGATTGAGTCAAGCTTGCAAACCAGCTCCAGCTCTGCAGTTTCACGCTGAAGTCTGTTTTTGTAGTTTCTTTGTTGAAGTTTGGCAACTTTCAGGTCAGCTACTGAGTGTCCATGGAGGTTGAAGTGTTCTCCTGCAGGTTTATCGATGTTGCCATTTTTTATGTCGGATTTGTGTCCATTTATCCCTTTGCGCCAGGGCAGTCCGGTTTGGCCGATGTACCTGGCAGAGGGGCATTGCTGACACATGATAGCATATATCACATTAGTGGATGTGCAGGTGAATGAGCCCCTGATGGTGTGGCTGATGTGGTTAGGACCTGTGATGGTATCACTGGAGTCGATGGGCAGGCAGAGTTGGCACCGGGGTTTGTTGCAAGGATAGGTTCCTGGATTAGTGTTTCTGTTGTATGGTGGTCGGTTGGTGGTGAGTATTTGTTTGATTGGGGGGCTGTCTGTAAGCAAGGACAGGCCATCCTCCCAGGGCTTGAGAGAGTGGGGGATCATCTTCCAGGATAGGTTGTAGATCTTTGATGATGTGTTGGAGAGATTTTAGCTGGGGACTGTAGGTTATAACCAGTGGTTTTCTGTTGTTTTCTAGGTCAGGTCTGTCCTGTAGTAGGCGGCTCCTGGGTACCCATCTGGCTCTGTCAATTTCTTTTTTCCACTTCCCCAGGTGGGTACTGTAGTTTTCGGAATACCTGATAGAGGTGTTTGTCTCTGTCTGAGGGATCAGAGCAGATCTGGCTGTACCTTAAGGCTTGGCTGTAGACGATGGATCATGTAATGTGCCCTGGGTGGAAGCTGGAAGCATGTAGGTATGTATTGTGGTCAGTAGGCTTCCAGTATAGGGTGGTGTTAATGTGTCCATCCCTTATACATATGGGGGTGTCCAAGAAGTGGATTTCTTGTGTGGATTGGTCCAGGCTGAGGTTGATGGCAGGGTGGAAATTGTTGAAGTCCCAGTGGAATTCTTCCAGGGACTCTTACCCGTGGGTCCAGATGATGAAAATGTTATTAATGTAACATAGGTAAAAGAGAGGCAATTGTGGACGAGATTCGAGGAAGTGATGTTGTGCAGCAATGATGTTCCTTTGAGATGTGTGTCCCTATGGGTGCTCCAAGGTGGGTGCATATGTGTCCCTGCGGAGCTGATCAGAGAACCTCAATAGCCGTGTCTCTTGGGCCTGCACATGTCCTCTCTCTCCTCATGCTGTGCCATAAGAATAGCCAGCGCTTGTGGGCTAACCATCTTCAGTTCATTCTCTACCACAATCATAAATGAGAAGTCCAAAGCAGAAGGGAGGTGGGCAGATTATGAAACACCAATAGGGACACACATCAAATTACTGAAGAAAGGTGAGCAACTTCTTTGAGTAGTGTCCTATGGGTGCTGCACTGTAGGTGATTGCGAAGCAACATTTCTGTTGGAGGGCTGGGATTTCAGAGACAGGTCACTTACAGATGACATTAATGTGGAACCAAGGGTAGCAACGGAGGCAGAGTCCCCAAGTGATTGCATGGTGCTCTGCAAAAATGTGGACTGATGCTCATATTGCCACTCTGCGTACCTCTGGGATAGACATGTCTTTAAAGGAGGAGATAGATGTAGAAACTGATTTTGAGGAAAGTTTACAATCAAGTCTGGAGGGGTCACACTGCGAACTTGGGAGCACTCGCTCATGCAATTCAAGATCCACGTAGAGTGTCTTTGGGCTGAAATTGCTGAGCCTTGTATCTTTCCACCTCAGAGAGGAAAAGTCAAGGGGACGTTCTGAAAGCCTGTGTCCTTTCAAGAGAGCCCTCACATTCAACATTAACACCGAAGCGATGTAGTATAGCCTCCCTATTATCTTGGTGAGACTTGGGGTAAAAGATCAAAAAGTGGATTGACCAATTCATGTGAAAGGGAGAGGTTACTTTGGATTTTTAGATGCGGCCTCAGTGTAACCTTCATTGGGAAGAATAGTGCATAAGGTATGTGCCATCAAAGCTGCTATCATTTTCCATTTTCATTGACAATATGTTAGCAAACAGGTGACCATGGGTTTGAAGAGGGACCTAGTCAGGCTTTTTGATACCCAGTTTAGATTCCACAAGAGGATAAGGACTCAAGGATGAGGGAAGAGGTTCATTAAATCCTTAAGGAATCTTTTAGAAGTTGGGTGTGATAGTACCGAGTATGCCTCTATGGGCTAGTGAAAGGCTATGACTACTGCTTGATGCACCCCGAGAGGATAATCAGGATAAGCCTGATTTTTTTAAGGGTCAGGCCATACTCTAGAATATGTGCAAGAGTTGCAAAAGTTGGAGAGTTTTGTTGGAATGTGCACGAAATCTGAAATTTGGACCACTTCTGTAGGTAAATACATTGTGTGAAGGATTTTTTACTGTGTAATAGGACCTCTTGCACGTCCTTTGAACATGAACTTCCTAGGCATTGGAACCACACATGCTTTGAGTTAGAGAATTCCTAGGCTGGAATGTAGGGTACGTCCTTTATCCTGTGAAAGGAGGTTGGAATGGTCGGAAGGGAGATGGCAGGTACATCGTGAGCTGCAGCAGGTAAGTGTCCCAATTTTGTCTCAGCCAAGGAGGTGCAATCAGGATGACGTGAGCTCCGTCCCTTTTTATTTTCAGCATGACCTTCAGCAGTAGAGGAAACAGGAGAAAGGCGTAAAGAAGGTCCTTATCCCAGGGAAAAAGGAGAGCACTGCCCAGAGAGTGCTATCCTATCCTTTCCCTGGAACAGTAGTGTGGACACTTCCTGTTCTGAGAAATGGCAAACATGTGGATGTTCCCCATGGTGTGAACAAATTGTGAAGTACTGATGGGTGCATCTCCCACTCATGATCACATGGAAATTTGGAACTAAGGTTGTCCGTTATTGAGCTTTGCTTGCCTGGGAGGTAAGCTGCAGACAAGGTGATGTTATGAGAGATGCACCAGTTCCATAGTCTCATTGCTTCCACATATAGGGAAAGTAATTCACTCCTACCCCTTCCCCCACCCCCTCTTGCCCCCACCCCATGATGGTTAATGTAACATGTGCAGGCTATGTTGTCTTTTAGGATCTTCGTACGAGATCCTGCTATTAATGGGAGGAAGAGGAAGCAGGTGACCATTTGCCTTGTACAGTTAGGCCATTTAAATACACAACCCATCCTATGAGTGATGCGTTAGTGGTAAGGAGTGACAATGGTGACGTCTGCGAGAAAGGGATCCCTTTGAATATACTGTTGGGTTCTTTGACCAGTCCAAGGAATTTTTGGTCCTGGAAGGTGGTGACAGGAGCTTGCCCAGACTATCTCCATCACATGTAGAGTCTGGTATGCGGTATCACAGCATGCCTACCACAATATGCCCCAACAGTTGGAAGCAGAGTCTGGCTGGTACTTGAGGACTGCACTGAACAGTGTCTATGAAAGAGACAAGGGATAGGAATCTGAGTTGAGGTAGGAAGGCTTTGGCCTTTAGAATATCCTACTCAACCACTATGAATTCCAGTCATTGCACTGGCATACAGGTCGACGTCTGGTTATTGATTTCGAAGCCCAGCTCCAAAAAGAAGTGTGTCATCATGTTCATGGCTTAACAAGCCTCCTGGAGCAAACAGGCTCTGAGGAAACAATCATCCAGGTAAAAAGAGATCATAATCTTTTGAGACCGTAGATGGACAGTTACCACTGCAAGAACTTTCAAGAATATTCTTCTAGGGGCCTGTGAAAGTCTGAATGGGAGAATCTTGTATTGTAATGGTCATGTTCCAAAGTATATCTGATAAATCATCTGTGACCCAGTGGTAGGGAAATATGAAAGTAAGCATCCAGTAGGTTGGGAGCCAAACACCAGTCTCCCTTTTCCAGTGATGGAACGATCATCAATAAGGTGACTGTCTTGAACTTTTGAGCTTTGGCAAACTTGTTGAGAGCTCTGAGGTCTAGTATACGTCTCCAACCTCCCTTCCTATCTGGTATTAGGAAGTAACAAGCAAACAAGCCCTTGCCTCATGAATGTTGAAGAACTGGTTCTATAGCTCCTAGGTGAAGGAGTTGTTCTATCTTCTGTTATAGCAGACTCTCAAGGGTCTCTGAAGAAGGATGGGGAAGGATGCTGTGAAGGAGCTAGGGAAGTGAAGTAGACAGAATAACCGGATAGGATTACCCATCTGTCTGATGTTATGCATTCCCAAACATTGCAGAATGCTATCAAATGAAGGCCAAATGGATGCATGGTCATACATAGTAGCAGGGAGTTATCTTGCAATCCTTCAAGCTGTCCATCATTAGAGGCATGGGGCTGAGTTGAACATTGTGGACCGAACAGCTTATGTTTAGGAAACTTTGGCTTTTTTCTTTGTGGCTCGTAATGGCACTATGATAGGAATTAAGATGAATAAGGTCTCTGTTGGGAATGGAGGCTAAAACATCTCTTTTGTCCAGGGGTGTAGATTCCCTGTGACTGGAGTGTCACCCTGGAGTCCTTCAAGATGTGGAGGGAGATGTCAGTCTTCTCAGCAAAGAGCTTCATATCCTTGAAGTCATCCACTTCACCTCCTTCACTAATGCTCGACTCATCACCACAGCCATGGAGATGGATTCAGCTGCTGTGGCTGTGGCATTGAGGGCCAACTGGAGCAATGTTTTTACAACTACTAGTCCCTCCTAAATGATAGCCTTCAAGGAGTCTCAATGACTGTCTGGCATCTTAACAATAAGGTAGTCAATCTATTATAGTTTGTGTAACTGTATTTTGCCACGAGCACCTGGTAATTGGTGATATAAAATTGTAAGTTAGACAAGGAAAATGCCTTCATGCCAATGAGATTGGAGGCATTTCCAGTACCTGTTATAGGGATTGCCCTGGAATGATACTGTTGGCCACTAGAGTTTATGGTATGCACTACGATAGAATTCGATAGCAGGTGGAAGAAAAGGAACTCTGATTCCTTTGCAGGGACATAACTTTTTTTGTCTGAATGCCGTTACCTCAGGGCTACTGATGCTGTAGTGTGCCACGCAGTTTTAGCAGGGTCTACGGTGGTTTCACAGACTGGGAAACAATTCTTCAAGGAGGACGAAGAATGGAGGATATCAATCAGCTGGTGCTGTGCATCTCTGACCTCTTTCAGTGGTATGTGGAGGATGTCTACGACTTTTTTTGCCATCTCCGGGAACAGACAAAGTTGTCTACCATGGATGGTGGTGTAGGTATGACCATTTTGTCTGGGGAAGAGGAGGATATGGCTCTAGGTGCTAATTTCTCCTCTGAGTTCCCCTCTTGCTCCTCTGTTTCCCAAGGCTTTGAAGTCATAGAATCATAGGGACGTAAGGGACCTCATGAGGTCATCGAGACCAACCCACTGCTAAAAAGCAGGACCATTCCCACTATTTCACCCCAGCCAGGGTTTTATCTAACAGGGCCTTAAATATCTCCAAAGATGAAGATTCTATCACCTTCCTAGGTAGCCCATTCCAACGCTTCACCACCCTCCTAGTGAGAAAGTTTTTCCTAATATTCAACCTTGACCTCCCCAGCTGCAACTTGAAACCCTTGCTCCTTGTTCTATCCTCTGTTACCATTGAGAATAGCCTAGCTCCTTCCTCTTTGGAGCACCGCTTCAAGTAGTTGAAGGTTGATATCAAATCTCCCCTCAGTCTTCTCTTCCGTAGACTAAATAAGCCTAGTTCCTTCAGTCTCTCCTCATAAGTCATGTGCCCCAGCCCCCTAATCATTTTTGTTGCCCTCCGCTGGACTCTTTCTAATTTGTCCACATCCTTTCTGTAGTGGGGAGCCCAAAACTGGACACAGTATTCCAGATACAGCCTGACCAGTGCCGAATAGAGGGGAATTATCACTTCCCTCGATCTGCTGGCAACACTCCTACTGATGCTGCCTAATATGCCATTGGCCTTTTTGGCAACAAGGGCACACTGTTGGCTCATATTCATCTTCCCATCCACCATAACCCCCAGGTCCTTTTCTACAACGCTGCTACTTAGCCGATCGGTCCCCAGCCAATAGCTGAACATGGGATTTTTCCGTCCTAAGTGCAGGACTTTGCATTTGTCTTTGTTGAACCTCATGAGGTTTCTTTCGGCCCAGTGTTCCAATTTGTCCAAGTCTCCCTGGATCCTATCCTTGCCCTCCTGAGTATCTACCATTCCCCCCAACTAGGTGTCATCCGCGAACTTACTAAACACGCAGTCTATCCAATCATCAAGATCATTAATGAAGATGTTGAACAGAACCGGCTCTAGGACCGATCCCTGGGGCACTCCACTCATTACCGGTTGCCAACCAGACATCGAGCCATTGATTCCTACCTGCCGAGCCCGTTGATCTAGCCAGTGTTCTATCCACCTTACGGTCCACTCGTCGAACCCATACTTCCTTAACTTGCCAACGAGAATGCTGTGGGAAACCGTATCAAAAGCCTTGCAAAAGTCGAGGTATACCACGTCAACTGCTCTTCCCACATCCACAAATCCAGTCATCTCATCATAGAAGGAAATCAGGTTGGTCAGGCACGATTTGCCCTTGGTGAATCCATGTTGACTGTTCCTGATCACTCTATTTTCCTCCAAGTGTTTCAGGATGGATTCTTTGAGGACCTGCTCCATGATTTTCCCAGGGATTGAGGTGAGGCTACCGGTCTGTAGTTCCCCAGATCCTCCTTTTTCCCTTTTTTGAAGATAGGTACTATATTTGCTTTTTTCCAATCATAGAATCACTGTCACTGCTGCCCAGGTTGCCATTCACTTCTACTTCCCCGATCAATTCTTCTCTGTTTGTGAGCAACAGGTCTAGAAGTGCAAGGCCCCTAGTTGGTTCCTCCAGCATTTGTACTAGGATGTCCTCAATCCTGTGACTGCAGAAGCCTGCCTGAAGAGTTGTCAGGTAATGCTTGAAGCTCACAAGACCGAATATCAGTGTGCCGCTCAGGGTCCCAGAATGGCCTTTGTGGTGGCACAGGGCCTGGCAGGAGGGCCCATGGGTGGCAGCTCTGCCACCTGAGAGTACATTTCTGTACTTTGTTGATAGCAGCTTCTGTATGAGGCCTGGGAGGAGTACTGTGAAACCTCCTCCAGCTCTCTATCTGATCCCTCACCTGACAGTGAAGCATGGCATGCTGGTGGGAATATACCCTGTGCGTGGCAAAAGGTCAGTGTCATGACATTAGTAATAAGGGGTGAAGAGTTGGGTGTTTCCATCATGCCTAGCTCACAGGCCTGGTGGAATTCTGTCAGTACTGACCACCTTGGTGGGAGTGGCAGTGCAGTGAGATAAAGAGACCTCATCTGTGCCGTTCTCTATGATCCCAGGTATTAAACAGTACCCATGTAGACTCACTTCTTAGAATGCTTGCTCTTATTTCTCGGTAACAAAGATTCTGTGCCCATGTATAAAGGGCCTGTGGGTCTGTCAACAATACCAGATACCAGCAGTTGATGAACACACCCTTCCCTGAGGGGTCCCCCACGCGCCCACAGAGCTGACCGAAGAACAAAGCCTTTTCTTCATTTTTTTCTGTTCAGTTCAGGCAACAACCAAATAAATCAACAGTAGAACGAAGTAAAGAAATAGAAGAGGTTTAAAAGGAAGCTGAAAATTAGCAATTGTAAAAGGATTAACGATCCATAAACGGACAACTAAACTCCCACTTCAGCTGGGGTGACTGACAAGGAACTGAAGACACGTGCTGGCTATCCATGTCATGCAGCAAGAGGAGAGATAGGACATGCAGGGGGCCAACAGACATGGATACTCAAGTTCTCTAATCAAGGATGCAGGCACACCAATAGTGGAGTACCCACAGGGACACTACTCCAGGAAGAAAGAATATTTTTCTTCCCCGGTGATAAGTAGAAAGATGTACGCAGCTTATACAAAGAAAAAGGCATATACTCCTTCTACCAGGATGGACAAATTCCAAGAGAACTGTGGGATTTTTTTATTTTTATTTTATTTTTTATGTTTCTAGCATAAAGACAAAAGTCAGAGCTATTCACCAGAACTAGATCCTCATAAGAACATACATAAGAACATAAGAAAGGCCGTACTGGGTCAGACCAGAGGTCCATCTAGCCCAGTATCTGTCTACCGACAGTGGCCAGTGCCCAGGTGCCCCAGAGGGAGTGAACCTAACAGGCAATGATCAAGTGATCACTCTCCTGCCATCCGTCTCCATCCTCTGATAAACAGAGGCTAGGGACACCATTCTTAACCCCTTTCTGGCTAATAGCCATTTATGGACTTAGCCACCATGAACTTATCCAGTTCCCTTTTAAATATTGTTATAGTCCCAGCCTTCACAACCTCCTCAGGTAAGGAGTTCCACAAGTTGACTGTGCGTTGTGTGAAGAAGAACTTCCTTTTATTTGTTTTGAACCTGCTACCCATCAGTTTCATTTGGTGACCCCTGGTTCTTGTATTATGGGAGTATTTAAACAACTTTTCCTTGTCCACTTTTTCCACATCAGTCATAATTTTATATACTTCTATCATGTCCCCCCTCAGTCTCCTCTTTTCCAAGCTGAAGAGGCCCAGCCTTTTCAATCGTTCCTCATACGAGGCACTCTCCAAACCCCTAATCATTTTAGTTGCCCTTTTCTGAACCTTTTCTAGTGCTAGAATATCTTTTTTGAGATGAGGAGACCACATCTGTACACAGTATTCGAGATGTGGGCGTACCATGGATTTATATAAGGGCAATAATACATTTGCAGTCTTATTTTCTATCCCCTTTTTAATGATCCCTAACATCCTGTTTGCTTTTTTGACCGCCTCCGCACACTGTACGGACATCTTCAGAGAACTATCCACAATGACTCCAAGATCTTTTTCTTGACTCGTTGTAGCCAAATTAGCCCCCGTCATATTATAGGTATAGTTGGGGTTATTTTTTCCAATGTGCATTACTTTACACTTATCCACATTAAATTTCATTTGCCATTTGGATGCCCAATCACTTAGTTTTGTGAGATCTTTTTGAAGTTCTTCACAATCTGCTTTGGTCTTGACTATCTTGAGTAGTTTAGTATCGTCTGCAAACTTAGCTACCTCACTATTTACCCCTTTCTCCAGATCATTTATGAATAAATTGAATAGGACTGGTCCTAGGACCGACCCTTGGGGAACACCACTAGCTACCCTTTTCCAATCTGAGAATTTACCATTTACTCCTACCCTTTGTTCCCTGTCTTTTAACCAGTTCTCAATCCATGAAAGGACCTTCCCTTTTATCCCATGACAACTTAACTTACATAACAGCCTTTGGTGAGGGACCTTGTCAAATGCTTTCTGGAAATCTAAGTACACAATGTCCACTGGATCCCCCCTGTCCACATGTTTGTTAACCCCTTCAAAGAACTCTAATAGATTAGTAAGACACGATTTCCCCTTACAGAAACCATGTTGGCTATTGCTCAACAGTTTATGTTTTTCTATGTGACCGACAATTTTATTCTTAACTATTGTTTCAACTAATTTGCCCGGTACCGACGTTAGACTTACCGGTCTGTAATTGCTGGGATCCCCTCTAGGGCCCTTTTTAAATATTGGCGTTACATTAGCCGACTTCCAGTCTTTGGGTACCGAAGCCATTTTAAGGGACAGGTTACAAATCTTAGTTAACAGTTCCGCGACTTCACATTTGAGTTCTTTCAGAACTCTTGGGTGAATGCCATCTGGTCCCGGTGACTTGTTAATGTTGAGTTTATCAATTAATTCCAAAACTTCCTCTAGTGACACTTCAATCTGTGACAGTTCCTCAGATCTGTCACCTACAAAAGCCGGCTCAGGTTTGGGAATCTCACTAACATCTTCAGCCGTAAAAACCGAAGCAAAGAATCCATTTAGTTTCTCTGCAATGACTCTATCATCTTTAAGCGCTCCTTTTGTATTATCATCATCAAGGGGCCCGACTGGTTGTTTGGCAGGCTTCCTGCTTCTGATATACTTAAAAAACAATTTGTTATTACCTTTGGAGTTTTTGGCTAGCCGTTCTTCAAACTCCTCTTTGGCTCTTCTTATTACACTCTTGCACTTAAGCTGGCACTGTTTGTGCACCTTTCTGTTTGCCTCACTAGGATTTGACTTCCACTTTTTAAAGGAAGTCTTTTTACCTCTCAGTGCTTCTTTTACATGGTTGGTGAGCCATGGTGGCTCTTTTTTGGTTTTTTTACAGTGTTTCTTAATTTGGGGTATACAGTGAAGTTGGGCCTCTATTATGGTGTCTTTAAAAAGCGCCCATGCAGTTTTCAGAGATTTCACTTTAGTCACTCTACCTTTTAGCTTTTGTTTAACTATCCCCCTCATTTTTGTATAGTTCCCCCTTTTGAAATTAAATGCCACAGTGTTGGGCTTTTGAGGTGTTCTTTCCCCCACAGGGATGGTGAATGCTATTGTATTATGGTCACTAGTTCCAAGCGGTCCTGCTACAGTTACCTCTCGGACCAGCTCCTGCGCTCCACTCAGGATTAAATCTAGAGTTGCCTCTCCCCTTGTGGGTTCCCATACCAGCTGCTCCATGAAGCAGTCATTCAAAGTATCGAGAAATTTTATCTCTGCAATATGTCCTGAAGTGAAATGTTCCCAGTCAATATGGGGATAGTTGAAATCCCCCACCATTATTGGGTTTTTAAATTTGATAACCTGCCTAATTTCCCTTAGCATTTCATCATCGCTCTTACTATCCTGGTCAGGTGGCCGATAGTAGATCCCTAATGTTATATTGTCATGGAAGCATGAGATTTCTATCCATAGCGATTCTATGGAACAAGTGGATTCGCTTATGATTTTTACTTCATTTGAATCTACATTTTCTTTCACGTATAGTGCCACTCCTCCTCCCGTACGACCTGTTCTGTCCTTCCGATATATTTTGTACCCCGGAATGATTGTGTCCCACTGATTGCTCTCTGTCCACCAGGTTTCTGTGATGCCTATTATATCAATATTCTCCTTTACCACTAGGCACTCTAGTTCACCCATTTTATTATGTAGACTTCTAGCATTTGTGTATAAGCACTTTAAAAACTTGTCCCTGTTTATTTGTCTGCCCTTTTTTAATGTGCCAGATTCTTTGTCATGTGGCTGTTTATCATCGGATCCGGCCCCCTCACCATCCTTTTCTGTCCTCTGTTCCTGACTATAACTATAACTATAACCTGGAGATTCCCTCTCATCAGACTCTCCCTTAAGAGAAGTCTGTGTCCGATCCAGCTGCTCCTCTGCAGCAGTCGGCTTTCCCCCATCCTCTAGTTTAAAAACTGCTCTACAACCTTTTTAATGTTTAGCGCCAGCAGTCTGGTTCCCTTTTGGTTTCCTCATAGGAAACTCCATTAATCTGTCTATAATTGAGTGTTTGCTGCACCACAGAATCAGGTTCTACTCTTTAACTTGCGATTATAAGAACAGTGATGGTTAGCTCCGCCTGTGTAAAGGGACTGTGCATCCACTTCGCTTCACCGGTACTTTCCTGTTTGCTGGACCCCCTAAGCTTCCACTGTGAAGAGGCTCACATGGCATTTTTATTGATTAGTTGTATTACAATGGTACCTAAGGCCACCAGCTGAGATTGCTAGTTCCTTGTTCTAGACTATACAAACATAAAATAAGATCTTTGAAACCTAGGTTTCCGGCGAGGTGGGGATGGAGTTGGAGGAGAGAGGGAATGCATGACATTTATTCTCTAACAGCCCTTTCCAACTCCCCTCCTCCAGGGACCCTTTCTGTGAGGTTAAAGTAGGACGACAGAAAGATGGAAAGATGCACTGTCTCTGCCCCCGCTCTGCTCACACAGGTGGGCAGCCAGCCCATAAGGTTTTCAAGATAAAAACCACAGTTACTGAAACTTCTAGTTCTTAGAATTGCGGGCTTGAAAGAAAACAAGACCATGATTGCCTGAAAAGAGCTAATAAACATTCCCTTGACATATAAGTGTTTAGATATCTGAGCAATGCTTATATGTAACTCACTGCTTTTTCAGGGCACGCTTTCCTTGTCAATAGAATAGTTATAAATAAAGAAGTATCCTTCCAAAAATCCTATGGGGCAACCAAGGTTAACATTTTAGAACAAAATATCAGAACTCTCGAGGAATAATATCCTGAACAGAAGAAGAAAGAACGAACTATAGTTAGAGCAACTTTTAAAAATTACTTACGCAGTTAGTTTCACAGTAGGGACACCACAAAGCTTGTTGAGAACTACAAGCTTTGAAGCAGCAAAATCCTCTTCGAAGCTTGGCTGCGAGCAACTTCTTCTTGTAAGTTTTGACTCTTTTATGCTGAAACTTACAAGAGAAAGTTACCAGTAAGCCTGCAGCATTTCTGATAAAAATAAAAGGTTGCAGCTTCAGCCCCAGCTTCAAAAATAATAATAAGGAAATGATTTGTGCCAGGCCTACTTCCTCATCTGTGGACGGGAAGAGCTTCGTAAAGACAGGTGCAAACTCAGTAAGCAACTGACACTAAAATATTATAGCCTTGCCATTCCAACCCCCCAATCCTTATGACTAGCAAGAGCCCTAGGCGTCCTTCCCTCCAGTTTGATTTTCATCAAAAACGTGCTGACCACAGTCATTAAGGACCACCACCAAGCCAAGTCAAAAGGGACCCTTCTGAATTGTTACCTTTGATCTGCCTGCTCTCTTCAGCACAGTACAGAACTTTGCCTTTGCATTCACACTAGGCTGCTAGAAGTGTGATCTCCTGATTCACTTCCTGCCTTTCTATCTATATCTTTATCTAAGGAATCCTGGGGCACTTTTAAAGACAAACAAATTTATTTATCGCATGAGCTTTCATGGGAGAAAATCCCACTTCATCAGATGCTTGAAGATGGGAAACTTACAGAAAGGGAAGAAAATAACTGCAGGGAAATGTAAGTCATGGGATCAGGTCAGACAGTGACAGCAAATCAAATTGTTTAAGATGCAAACAGTGGAAAACAGCATATAGAGGGAGGTGAGGTCAAATCACCTGTTGTAATAAGAAAAAAACCCAAGATTTAACCCTAAGGAAATGGTGTCAAATCTGCATATGAACTCCAATTCTACAGTTTCTCTTTGAAGCTTTGATTTGAAATCCATTTGTTTAAGTACAGCTATTAACAAATCATCAATGGAGTGAGCAGGGAGATTGAAGTATTCCTCTACTGGTCTTTGAATGTTATTTCTGATGTCAGATTTATGTCCATTTATTCTTTTGGACAGAGAATATCTGTTTGTCCAATGTAGAAGGCAGAGGGGCATCCCTGGCGTATGATGGCATACATCACATTGGTGGATGAACAGGTGAATGAGACCTTGATGGAGTAGCTGGCTTGATTAGGTCCTGTGATGGTGTCTTTTGTGTAGGTATACGGGCAAAGTTGGTAATGTGGTTTGTTGCAGGGGTATGTGCTTGCTTTAATGTTTCTGTTGTTTGCTCTGTAAATGCTGGTGAGTATCTGCTTACGGTTGGGGGTCTGTCTGTAAGGGAGGAGAGGTCTGTCTCCCAAGGCTTGAGAGAGTGAGGGATCGTCGTGTAGTATAGGTTGTAGATCCTTGATGAAGTGCTGTAGAGGTCTGACTTGGGGGTTGTAGGTGATGACCACTGGCGTTCTGTTGTTTTCTTTCTTGGACTTCTCCTGTTGTAGTTGACTTCTGGGTACCCGCCTGGTTCTGTCAATCTGTTTCTTCACTTCTGCGGATGGGTATTGTAGTTTTAAGAATGCTTGATAGAGATCCTGAAGGTGTCTGTCTCTGTCTGAGAAATCAAAGCAAATGTGGTTATATCTTAAGGCTTGGCTGTAGACAATGGATCGTGTGGTGTGTCCTGGATGAAAGCTCAAGGTTTTCAGTATAGGGTGGTGTTTATGTGTCCATCACTAATTTGCACTGTAGTGTTCAGAAAGTGGATTCCCTGTGCAGAGTCTTCCAGGATAAGTTTGATTGTGGGTTGGAAATTGTTGAAATCTCTGTGGAAATCTTCAGAGGCATATTTTCCGTGGGTCCAGATGATGAAGCTGTCATCAATGTAGCATAAGTAGAAGAGTGGTACCAGGGGACGAGAGTGGAGGTCCCTCAGACTGAGACAGACACCTTCAGCTTCCACACTGTAAAGAAGGGTACTGAGGACATAAGCATGATAAACCGACACCTTTGTGATCGGCGTAAGCAGCTAGATGTTCCAGACACACGAGGTAAGTTTGCCACAGGTGACAGAGGCTTTGCTGATTCTCACATGAAGAATTCTACCAAGGTTAAGTGATCTGATTCAAGTTGAGCCAAGATAGTAGAAGTGATCCATGCTGTCCAGAACTTCATTTCTGATATAGACTTTAGGGAGGATGTTAGTGTTCTGTGTACATGACAAGTGTTCTCTTAATACTGGTTACCTTGCTGAACTTGATACATGCATCACAGAACTTTTCATCACAATCTGTAATTCATCAAGTGAATTAGGCCTTGTCTACACTTAAAACATAAATCAACCCAATACAGGTCAGTTTACAGCCGCTGCTGGAGGTAGTGGAATCTCCATCTTTGGAAACTTTTGAGGCCCGGTTAGACAAAACCTTGGCTGGAATGATTTAGTGGGAGTGGTCCTGCTTTTAGCAGGGGGTTAGACTAGATGACCTCATGAGGTCCCTTCCAACCCTATGATTCTACCATGTAGCTCCCTCTACTAGGAACTTCCTCCCGGTTTGCTCTTTGTAGAAAGAGGGGGTATGGAGGGAAAGGATTCATAACACATCCAAATATTCTACAAGCCTAGTCTTAGCCTAGCCCTAGAAGTTTGCTTATAAGTATTATCAAAAGATATAAATTAAGAACTAACAAGGCTTATAAATAACATTGGTACCATCTTCTGTTTCTCTCACATCCCTGACCCTATCATTCACCTCTGATATCCGCTTAGGTTATAAACACTTCAAGATTCTCACTTGTTTGTGGAGTACCTAAAACATTTTTGATCCTATATGAAAATAACTACATTATGCAGTTTGGATTATTTTCATCTTTCTAAATTTAGTCCAACTGTGTTACTTATATTATTATTCTCTAGGTTCTTAAAGGAGGATCTCCGTTTCTTAGGAGGGACATTTGTATTCTGTGGATATGAATAACCACTACCAGCTTCTGCATATACATACAATTATATGTGCGAGGAAGGCATTCATGAAAGAATATTTTCAACATACTTTTGTTGAGTTTACTGCTATGAAAAACTGAATCCTGTTTGAAGAGAGTGTTTTCTTTCCACCAAGATTAATACAGGACTCACATTCGGTAAATAAATTTGGATGACAGTAGCCAGTATAACAGCAAAAGCAAAGAGAGAAACATTCTCAGAATGACGAGTTTCAGCTCAAGACTCCACTATACTCACAGTCCAAGTCAGTCATTACGGGAACTTAGATTACAGCAAATGACTGGGATATTTGGTTCAAGGATCCTAGGAAAGGTGCCAATTCAAGCATGAGATGTAAGCATTTATTAGTGGGTCCTCAAACATCTGTCATCTTTGGCTTCTACGCAGCTTCAGAGAACCATAAAGAATGTTCTTTGAGGTTACAGAAGGAGTGCTTACTAATATTCCACCTTGACTGATCTTCTTAAAGACCATCAGGTAGGGGAAGGAAAGCAAGGTGCAAGAGCATATAAAAGGTACAATTTAAGAGAAAGAGACAAGCTCCATCATGAATGATAATTTTTCTGGATATCTGCAGCAAAATACCTTAGATTTTCCTCTTGCCATGGAAATAATCAAACCTCCAGAGTCTGTGGACTGTTTTCTGCCTATAAATTATCTGATAACATGTCAATTAAAGAACCTTAAGTGTCCCACACAGACTAGTATCCTGTTCAACCAGTCAGGATATTTTCTTTCAGGAAAGAAAGATTAATATTTTTCGTTCAAGGAAAGAAGTCTGATTTTAGCCAGCATAAACAAGGATCTTATTTCTGATGCCCCCTGGCTTCTTAGTCAGACAGACGAATAAATACGTATGCAAAAACCTACGCAAAGATTCCGATCCCACAAGAATTCTATGTTTCCTTCTAGTTCTTAAAGCTTCCAGAGAGCACTCTGAAAGCTAGCTTTTCCATTCCATTTATATATAGTTTTGATTCTCCCTCCCAAAGGCAGATTTGTTGTGACCCTTAGCACACCCAATTCATCACCATAGTCTTTGAACAGCCTTAGACCACTAGTCTACTCTAGGAGTGGCAAGCGTATTTGATAGGAGTCTCCCAAATGTTGGAGTCCAAGTAGCTGTGCAGATAGATTGGTAACAATAAGAATACAAGCATACACTTAGGCCCACATCCAGGTTACAATTCTTATACCCTCTCTAGAAGCTGGATTTCCTGCTGAAGACTGACTGTACCAGGATCTTTATTTTCCCACATTTTTTTCAGCATGACAAAGGCTTTTCGCCATTAGAGCAAGCTAAAGAGTTTATTCAATTATTTCCCACAGAACAACTCAGGGTACCCGAGGAGATGAGGCATAAGTTCTAGGCCTTTCCCTGTCTTTTCCATCTGAGCAAACTTCTGGGGTTCCCTCTGATGAACCATAAAGGACTTCAAGGAAGTGGTCAAGGAAGGAGGACTGATTTGTTCAGGCCACTCCTCATCCACGTGGTAGTGGGCTTAGTCTGCTTGCTATGCCTCCTTTCCCCTGGGACTAGAGTGAAGGACCAGGCTATTATTTGTATGGCCAAGTTTTCTGATGCATAATCTCAGCATCAGGAAGAAATCTGGAAATCCTACACCAACAAAGGAAATAAAAAAGGCCCCAAATTGCTCTGAAAATTGTTATATGTATATCCTTACTTATCTTCCTTCCTTCCAGAAGATGAAGAAATATAACGTGCCTTGTCAGTAATTTTATTTACAGAAAAATCTTTCAATTAGTAATTGGCAAATCATAGATAAAAACATTGATTGTTTTGAGACTTACATGTGCAAGAAAATGCATGTTTCAAAAGTTAGGTGGAAAAAAATAAAGCTACCCATGCCATCATAATAATCATAACAACAAGGCAAGATCAAAGCCAATCTGTGTAATCAATGTGTATTAACATGTACAGAGACTGGTAATATTTTTCTGAAATCAAAATGATTATTAAAAGAAATCAGGTTTCTCCTCAATTCAGTTTTTTTTTTTTTAAAGAAAATTATGCTATCAAAAATATTGTTAGATCCTCAAGCCATCCATCATATTTTGTATACAGTTCTACATGACAGACATCAAATCCAAAAAAGCAATCTTTCTCAATGGACCTTGCCAACTGAAACAAACTGAATTGGAGCAAATCAGACTTCCCAACACATATACCTTCCCTGCATGTTTTGCAGAAGCAAAATTTATCTGGCTCTCTGGATAGAAAATGAAGAAAACTCTTTCCTCAGCTTTCCTCTCTACCTAAAAATGGGTTCTAATCCTAGCTCTGCCACAACCTTCTTCTGACGTGTTGGGCAAATTCCTTGATCTCTTTAATCTCCGTTTCTTATTCTTTGAAGAATCAACAGTAACACTGTCCCAACTCAGTGGGCTATGGCTATAATTCATTAACGTTTGTAAACTCTTTGAAATGCTAGGATGAAAGGAGCAATAGGAATACAAATATATAATTATTTTCACTCTCAAAAAAGACATTTAGTAGCCTTATGTAACTATTGTTCATTGAGATGTGTTGCTCATGTCCATTCCAAGGAGGTATGCGCATGCCATGTGCAGTCTGCCAGAAAGTATTTTCCCCCAGAGTACGAGTAGGTCAGCTTCTGGAGTTGTCTCTCCATGATGCTCTGTATAGAGCTCTGCTGATCCTTACCTCCTCGGTTCCATCTTGCTGTGGTCATGGCGCATTATGGGCTGTGCAGTTCAGGGCCGTTGGGTGAGAGGTGTTCTTATCAGTGTTGTTCTGTCTCCGGCGCCGATATCAGCTTGGCTGCGTGCGTGAAGCTCAGAAGGTGTGCTCCCTCAGGATTACCCCTGGCTCAGATCAATAAGTGGAGACTCCGTTAGCCCAGTAATCTAGAGCCTGGCTTGGATCTTAAGCAGGGACTGAGTTAGCCTGGTGATCCTAAGCCGAGGTGCTCCTTTGGTGAACACTCTGGGTTACCTTTGGCTCAAATCTCAAGTGAGAACTTGCTTAGCTCAGTGATTTGGAGCCTAGGTGTACCCTGTGTGCAAGAGGTAAACAGAGGAAACACTCACGATCGAAAAAAACAACACGACCATGGATCTTTGTAGAAACTAAGGTGCCAGGCTAGGCTTTATTGCAGTGTAGCACAATGGCAAGCGATCTATAACAACAGATCTGCTGGCAGCATCCATGCTCTCAATGCAACGGAATAGCTCAATAGACGGTAGGACTCCCCATCACCCCTTTTAGCTGCACAAGGTCTGAGTTCCAGGGCACCTACTTTTATACCCTAATCTGACTTTACATTGATTGATCCATATTCTAATTGATTCACACATTGATTGGTCCACGCATTACTGGACATCTCCATCCATCAAGGTGTCATGGTTTCACCGAACCTTACCTTTGCCCAGGCCAAACTATGCAAAACATCTCCCCTTATCTCCTTGGTGTTAAACAGACCCAACACCACCTTCCTCAAGGTACATTCTGATTTTTATACTTCTTATTGCAATTTCAGCTTGTTTCTTGCCAATTTCATTGAAATCAGACTTTCACAACCTGTCTCTTGTCAGTACCTTCAGCTCAGGCCTGCTGTACATCCAGTTCAGGCCCAGTTTTGGATTATTTTGTTAGGCCCTGGGCCAGCACCTAGGCACTTCTACTTGTCTTTCTATTTTAACCTTTTACTTTCTCCTACACTTGCCAGATAATTCCAACAGTAGGGTAGGTGAGTGGGTTTTGGAATGGACATGAGCAAAACATCTCAAAGAACAACAGTTACAGAAGGTTAGTAACCTTCTTCTCTTCTTCAAATGCTTGCTCATGTTGATTTCAAGTAAGTGATTCCCAAGCCATACTTTAGGAGGAAGGATCAGAACTCAAACTCCTGCAGAATCACCCTCCCAAATGCAGCATCATCCCTAGCCTGCTGAGTAATAACATAGTGCATCAAAAAGGTGTGGATCAAGGTCCACATTGCTGCCTTTCAAAATGTCCTGAATTGGCATCTGCACCAGAAATGCTGCAGATGATGCTTCCTTCAACTCTTGTGGAATGGGCCATTTGCACTGGTGTGGGCACTTTCACCACATCCTAACATTCCCTGAGAGAAGACATGATCCAAGATGAGATGCGTTGCAAAGAAACTGGCTCCCCTTCCATCCTGTCAACTACTGCTATGAACATCTAAGATATTCTCCTGATAGGTCTAGTCCTTTCGATATAGAAGGCTTAAGCCTTTCTGACATCAAGAATGTGCAGCCTACATGCCCTACTATTAGCATACGGCTTCAGTAATAATAGTGTGAGGAAAATGTCCTGATTTGCATGGAAAACCATGTAGAGTAGCTCCGAAGTCAGAGCTCTGAGCTCAGATACCATCCTTGCTCAAGTTATGACTACCAGAAAGGCCACCTTCCAGGATAAGTAGAGGAGCGAACAAGATAGATACTAGAGACTCAAACGGAGGGCCCATGAGCCTTGAGAGGACAAGGCTGAGGTCCCAAGTGGGCCACCAATGATCGTGTTGGTGAAAACACTCTGTCCAATCCTTTCAAGAACTGCTTAAACACAGGGTTAGCGATAAACAAGCCGCCCATCTCCTCCGGATGGAAGAATGAAACAGCCATCAAATGAACTTTAACCAATGACCCTAATAAGCCTTACTGTTTCAGATGAAGTAAATAGTCCAATATCACGGGGATCGGTGTTTTCAAGGGAGAGAATTCTTTGCTGCTGCCCACACCGAAAACCACTTCTACTTTGCCAGGTAAGTAGCCCTAGCAGAGGGTTTCCCATTACTAAGGAGAATCTCCCTGACTTGCTCTGAACACACTAGCTCCCTGGGATTCAATCACAGAGGTTCCAAGCCATGAGGTGCAGCACCTTGAGGTTGGAATGCTGTAGAGTGCCCTGGTCCTGGGTAAACAAGTCCGGGAAAAGAGGCAGACTAATGGGAGTTTCAAAACATCGGCCAACACATCCAGGAGAACTGACCACTCATGACTGAAGAAGGACCAGCTGAGGTTGTCTGCCAATGCATTCTGGCAACCAAGAGGGTATAAAGGTACAAGGTGTATTGACCAAGTGATGCAGAAATCCCATAAACTGAGGGCTTCCTGGCACACAGGAGAAGAGAAACCTCCACCTTATATCTTTATATAAAAACACCACTGTTGTATTCCCAGGGCCGTCCCTAGGGGGGGCGAACGGGGCGATTGCCCCGGGCCCTGCGGTTACGTGAGCCCCGCGCTGTCCCACTCCAAGCGGGGCAGTGCGGGGCCCACGCACGCTGCAGCCCCCGCACACACAGCCGCGCTTCCTCCTATTCCCCGCTGCCTTGGCAGCGAGCTGAAGGCAGCAGGGCGGGGCAGGGCAGGCCAAGAGCGCTTTGCCCAGCCCCTGGGCCGGCCCTCCCTGCCCCTAGGCAGACTGCCCCACACGGCCACATGTGGCCGGCTCCCCGTCTCTGGTCTCGGCTTCCCAGCCAGGGGCAGAGGCCACAGCCAGCTCCCCGCACCGGCGGCCTCGGCCTCCCAGCCCGGGGCCAGTGCCAGAGCCAGCTCCCCGCACTGGCGGCCTCTGCCTCCTGGCCCAGGGCTAGGGCCAGAGCCAGCTCCCTGCGCCAGCGGCCTCGGCCTCCCAGCCGGGGCCGGAGCCGGCTCCTCCGGTGGCCTCGGCCTCTGGGGCCATCTTCCTGGGGGGCGGAGCAGGCTGGTGGGCTCGCCACGCTCCCCTGCAGCGTGGAGAGGTGGGGGTGGGGTCTCGCCTAGGCCAGTTGGCCCAGGGCCCTGCTCCCCACAAGGGACGGCCCTGTGTATTACCCATCAGAACCAATACCACCTTGCCCTTTAGATGGTCCTGAAAGGCCAGGCATGCCAGATGTACTGCTCTCAGCTTTCTCACATTGATAAGTGAGAGCAGGTCCAATTGAGCCCATAGGCCCTGCATCAGGAGGTCACACAGATGGGCCCTCCAACCTAAGTCTGATGTGTCTGTCACAAGACATACGGACATCTGGGGTGACCAGAAAGGGAGACTGGCACATACTCATTGGGGCTTGCACCACCAGCTTGGGGAAACTAGAACCCCGGGGAACAGAGTCATCACCTTGACTAGGGTCTTGTGTGCTGGGAAATATATCATAGCCAACCACACCTGTAGAGATCTCACTCGCAGCCTTGCATACTGGACTACATAAGTACATGCACACCATATGCCCCCACAGTTTTAAGCAGTTCATATTGAGGCGGATGTCTCTCCAAGTCCTTTTTCATGTCCCTGATGGCCAAGAACCCGTCTTGGGAAAAGGATGCCCTTGCCCTCAAGTCCAGCACGACTCCAATTAATTGTATTTTCTGCATGGGAACCACTGTCGATTTCTGTTCATTAATCATGAGACCCAGCCTGCAAAAGGTGACCCGTATCACTTGCAGGTGCGCTTCCACCTGGGACCTGGTGCCTCCCCTGACTAGCCAATCATCTAGGTATGGAAACATCTGGATCCTCCATCTTCTCAAGAATGCTGCAACCACTGAAAGGCATTTGGTGAACACCTGGGGCGCAGCCAATAGACCAAAGGGCTGGACCATGAACTATAGATGCATCTGGTCCTCTATGAGGCAGGGAAACCTCCTGTGCCTTGGCACAATGGCCTGATGAAAGAACACATCTTTCAGGTTGAGGACGGCATATCTGTCTCCCTGATCTGGAGACGGAATGATAGAAGCCAAGAAAACCATGCAGAATTGTATCTTGCTTGGAAATCTATCCAGGTTTTGCAGGTCAAGAATAGGAAAAGCTTCCCTTTGGCCTTTGGGATTAGAAAGTAATGGGAGTAAAACCCTTTTCCTCTCAGCCCATGAAGCACCTCTTCCACTGCCCCTTACCTTACAAGTGACTGCACTTCCTGGAGAATCAGTTGCTCCTGAGAGGGGACCCTGAAGAGGGACTGGGGTGTGGGCTGGGAAGGACGCATGGAAGAAAACTGGAGCAAGCACCCCAATTTTACTCTGGGCAAGTTCCACTTGTCTGCTGTGACCTGGGACCATGCATGATAAAATTGAGACAAATGGCCAAGAAACAAGGGATGGCTTGGATCTGAGCCTAAGACTGGTGTGCCATCCTCAGATGCACACTCAAAAGATTTATTTCAGGTCTGAGGACTGCCACGACTGGCCCTGGTTCTGGCTGGAAGCATGGATTATTCCACTTGCCATTCCGCACTGTAGGCCTGTCTCGGCAGATAGATGTGGGGCATGGCCTTCGGCTTAAATAACTTACTTGAGATGTCAGCATGTACAGACTCAAAATGCCCCTCAGGTCCTTCACACTCTACAACTTAGAATCCATCTGAGATGAGAACAACTCCAGTCTTCGAATGCAAAGTCCTAGATGATCGTTTTGGCCCTCCTGAGGGGAGCCTGATATCTACGGCCATGAGCTCCTACTCATGGCCACTCCTGACGACATAATGCAGGCGATCCTCTAACCATGGCCATTCTTTTGGATTTGGACTCTTGATGCTGAGCTCTTGAACTTGTCCACTGACACTCAAGTGTTGTAGGCATATCTACTTAGGATCACTTGTTGGTTAGTAATCCTAAATTGGAGTGCCCCATCCCTAGTGGAATACATCTTCCTCCCATACAGCTTCAACTTTTTGGTGTCCTTGGCATTCAGCATAGGCCCTTGCTGTCCTTGCTGCTCCTTTTCATTAGAGGTAGCCAGCACCAACGACCCAGGAGTGAGGTGGGTATAAAAATGCTGATGCCACTTAAATGGCAGAAAGTATTTTCTCTTCCTCCCATTAGTAGTAGGGGGTAGAAAGGCCAAGGTTTGCCACCAAACTTTTGTGGTCTCCCTAATGGTCTTAATGAGTGACAGGGTTACCCCAAGAAGGGCATCTGGGACCAATATGTCCACCATGGGGTCAGTGTCCTCCACCACCTCCTCTGCTTGCATGTCCATGTTTTGAGTTAGGTTGCCCAACAGCTCATGATGACATCTGAGATGCTTGCCATGGTAGCGTCCACTACAGCCTCGTCTGGGCATGAGGAAGACTCCCTCCCAGCCGCTGATATCTCCTACCCATCAGTGCCAATTGGGTTGCACAGTGCCATCTCACTCCCCAGGGTGCCAGATTCCCAGGGTTCATCAAACTTGGTGCCCATGTCCAAGGCATCTCCAGTATCCAACGGGGCACTTGACGAATGAGAGTGCCAAGGTCTGGATCCAAAGACCAAGAAGTGCACCCTGCCCAAATGAGACCCTTGGAGCTGGCAGCATCTACCATCGGGATGGCCAATGCACTGAGTGAGGAGGCGGCCCCTCTGGTCTCTGTCTTCTCTGGTACTGGCTTCTCCTGGATACCACTTACTCCACTTGAGTCCGAGAAGAACCTTTTGCTGCATGGTGACCATAATGGTGCAGTACCGGACAGTGCTGTGGAGAGGTGCCAAGGGGAGGGGACCTTGTCACCACCATCGGTTTGCCCTTTGACGGCACCAGGATCTTCTCTGGTGCCAGGGCTTGCATCCACTCTCATCTAAGGTGGCTGGCAGGGCTGTCTCTTCAATTAGCTCTCTCGCCATCTCAAAGGTCTCAGGAGAAGAAGGGAGCTGTAAATCTTCCTCCAATATCTCCCTCAACAGAGACACCACTGGCGTTGAACCCGAGGAACCCTTTCCGGGGCTGGAGTCAATGGTACTGTGTCTTGAGGTTCTGGGCTCAAGTGGCCCAGCACAGATCTTTGCCTCTCTCTCTTTCTGACAATCTTGCTATTGAACACCCTCTTTCCGATCTCTTCTTATGCAGCACTGGAGAGTGGAAACATTGAATTCACTAGCCTCATCGTTCAGTGCCAGCAAGATACGCCAGACTCTGAACCAAAGCCAATTTACTAGGACCCTGCTCCTGAGAAGCATCCAAAGGGTGAAGAGCCTCCTCCATCATTAGGAACTTAAATGTTTGGCTCCTTTCCTTCTGGGTCCTTGGATGGAAACTTCAACAGATCTCGCAATGTTCCTCTAAGTCTGAGTCTCCCAGGTAATGAAGGCTGAAGGAGTGCGGATCATCCCTGGGCACAGGCTTCTTACAGGACCCACACAACTTGAAGCCAGGCATGCCCCCATCCTGGTACAGGATGGGCAGAGCTGGAAACACCCACTAATCAAGAACTCTATCCTAATAATATTAATACAACTAAATCTTAACTATTCACAGGTACTTAAACAGAGAATCGATAAGAGGGAGAATGCGAAGAAAGAGAAACCAGCTGTTCCAGCAATGGGTACTGGCGATAAAAAGGAACTGAAAGAAGAAGAGACAGCAAAGCCCTACATAAAGCACCATGGAGGCAAAACTTCAGGGAGCTCCATAGCCAACCCTACCGGTACTCTGGGAGAAAACTCTCCGGCAGACTGTGCACACAATGCACATGTACCTACTTGGAAATTACATGAGCTAGCATTTGAAGAACCACCAATTTTTCAGTGAACATCAGCAATGGATAAAATAGCTATATGGAAATGGAAATCAGATGACAAGTTGAAGACTACGGAATGACATGATCAGAGATTTTGCTACAGCTTTTTTTTTATACAATATGTGAATTCAGACAAGTTCGAATTGACAGCTATATAAACTAGTGAAACTGACTAGTCAATTAGTGAAGATTAAATTACATTTTTAAAAATTCAGTTTTAGTAATCCAACATCTTATTTTAACAGACAGGAAAATTTGTCATGTATATATCATTTTTAACTTTAGACTCACTAACAGAATAAGAATACATTACACAAATAAATCAATGCTTGGCGTTCCCCCTAAAGCAAAGTAGGTTGCTACTGATGACAACTGAGAAATGTCGCACTGCTTTTCTGAGTCCAAAGAAAGCAGGTAGGTATAACTTTAGGCCTCCCAACCTTAACACTAGCCCTTTTAGGCTATGTCTACACAACCACCTTTGTCGGTAAAAAAAACATACCGCTGACTGACACGAGTTTTACTGAAGGAGCGCTGGAGTGGACAGAGCTATGTCAGCAGGAGACACTCTCTCAACAACATAGCTATCATCGCTCACTGGGGCTAGTTTAATAAAGCTGATGGGAAAGCTCTCTTCCATCAGCAAACAGCAGCTAAGCTGGAGACCTTACAGGGGAGCAGCTGCAGTATACAGCTCTGCCACTGTAAGGTCACTATAGACATAGCCTAAGACAGTAATTTAGTTTTCTCTTCGTAGTTTAACTCTCAAAGGCAGATTTCTATTGAGCAATATTACAGCATTAACAAGTCTCTTAGAAAATGTGTTAGTTTTTATGTACAGGATAAAACTACTGTTTTGACAACATCCAGAAAATAAAGTGAGATTAAGGTTGCTTTTATTACTCATCTTTGGTAAAAAGAAGTTGCATGAGAAAGAACATAAAAATGGTAGCTACAATTTAATATCCATCATTTCATATTTATGTATGCTTGTCAAGATCACAAAAAAATGATAGCAAAATATAAATCAATATGACCTGCACAACCAGGGTATTATGGAGAGAGGTCTATTTTCAAGATGGTCCCAGGGAAATTATTAAAAGTCGTTATAGAAATTAAAGATGTGTGAAGGTGCCTTTCTACAATGACAAGCCTAGAATTATTGCTATAAAATATATTTGCAGAATATAAATTCTTGTATATTCTCAAGCATTTCAGGAAGATACTCGGAAGTGGTCTCTCTCAAAACGTTTAATATTTTTTCTGTCACTTTTAAAGTAATAATATTAGGGTTGTCAGCTTCATCGACATACATAATAACCGAAAGTAAAATAAATGCTAACACTTAATGCACTTATAGTAGAATCATAGGGTTGGAAGGGACATTACCAAGTCAACTAAGCCAAACCCCTGCTCAAAGCAGGACCAACCCCAACTACATTTTCCCAACCAGAGCCTTAAAAGCCAATAAGAGCCCACCAAATTCCTAGGTAACGCATTCCAGTGCTTCACCATCCTCCTAGTGTAAAAGTTTTCCCTAATATCCAATACTGTGAAGGTTCAGAGTAAAAGCAACAAAAAAGTGAAGATGTGCAAAAAGTATGTTTCCAGTAGCATGGTTACTCCAGTTGTGCTGCATATGCGATGCATTTTATGGCACGTATTTTATTACAAAAATGCATTAAACTATTCAGTTTTTTTTAAAATAGAACATGTCACAAACATGTAATATAGCAACACTAATGTCACAAGCTAAAAAAAACCCTCAATTTACACTGCTTTAAATCCTCTAAACACTTATCGCTCCTTCTGCCACAGATTTTCAGTTTACAGAGAAAGTAAATTAATTTAATCAACTAGCTACACAGTCATGCTCTCTATGTCTATCTTTAAGTACAACAGAGTCTTGTGGCACTTTTAAAGACTAACAGATTTATTAATCGCATGAGCTTTCGTGGGAGAAAATCCCACTTCGTCAGATTTCTCCCACGAAAGCTCATGCGATTAATAAATCTGTTAGTCTTTAAAAGTGCCACAAGACTCTGTCGTCTTTCTACAATAGACTAACACGGCTACCCCTTTGGAATTTATCTTTAAGTAAGCTGCTAAGAACTTAAAGTTTTGTACCAAAATAATCAGTCCCATATTTTTAAATGCTCTCATCTTTTCTTAAAAATCATTTTCCCCCATCAAGCTTACCATTAAAGACACTTACAACATGCCAAGTCTGACATTTTAAAGTTCACCCACTTGAATTATCCCCTGTGACAAGAATGTAGGTGGACAGAATTGCTTTTAAAACATCTTTTTTAATGCCAGAACTGCTGAAGACATTTTGCTTAAACTTTCCAATTAAACATGAATACTTTTGAAAGCAGAGTGGTACAACAATGGTGCTACAATGGAATCTATTTGAAATCATTAATTACAGCAGCGCAACCTACTTGTAGCTGGAGTTCTCTGAGATGAACTGCATATTCCCACTTTGTGATCAATGCACCTGTTCCACAACGCACCAGCTCCAGGCTGCAGCATATCACAGGAGTAGAAATGTGCAGAGACCACTTGAAAAAACGAAGGTTCCTCAGCTGTAACGAAAGTGCTTTGAAATCAGCCTCTATCCATTCACACTCTTAGGACACCCCCATGTTGCAGCTTGAAACTGGTGACTCTCAGTGCACGGGCAGATTCCACTCGAAGCTGTTTGCCCCCATCAAAAAGGTAGAGAAGCATGTGAAGGCGCTCTCATTCAAAACACTGACCACTAATTTTTAAAATAGGTTCTGAAGTAGTAATTCAGGCTCAGTCCTGCAAGGTGGTTTGCACCTTCAACTCCTATTGATTGAAATGATAGTCCAAGGCAACATGGGAAGTAAGCTACAGACATAGTTACGACCTGTACACACACAATAGCCATGAATGAATGCAAGGCACTTTCAGGCAGACACAGAAGCCACTTTTATACCCTCAATAAATAGATACTAATGAAAGCGTCACACTTTTCCACTGTGACAATCCCAGGTAAGCCTCATATTGGACTTTAAGGCCCTACTTAAAATGATCCTATCCAGCTGGCACTGCGAGGGGTGTTCGCAGCCCAGCCAGCCACAGGGTGGGAGGTGAGCGGGTGGGAGGCCAGCTGCAGAAGGGGGCAAGGCCCTGCGGCCAGAGGGTAAGCCAACAGTGCTCAGCGGCAGCGCTCAGGTCGGCCGGGCCAGATTTTTGCATGGCAGCTGGGCCTCCCTTAGCTCGGGGCTCCAGCTCCTAAAGCATCTGCCTTAATCCAGCCCTGAATGTGTAGCCTGTTTTAACAGGTACCTTCCGCATCCTGCCCACTCTCCAGCCCAGCCCCCTTTTCTTATTCACTTATGGAAATCCAGAATCTCACAAGGAGGCTAAATTTGCAACACAAGCGTTTTCGATAAGGCAACTGCAACAGACTGATAACTATCCAGAGATATCAATTTTTTTCCCCCCAAAGAAAGTTAAATTGTACCCCGCACACTAGGGTCTCCTGCTCATGACGTCAGCCCCTAGAGTGCACTGCAATTCAAATAGCAGCAGCAACAATGCGTTATCATTCCATAGCTGTAAAAAAAAAATTAAAAACAATGGAAATTACAAGATAAGATTACAGAGATTTTTTGGGCAACAACCTTAAGACCCAATTCACATCTGGAGACTGTTAAACAGAAACAATACATTGACCGACACCTTAAAAATCTTTACAATCATGTTACTATTTTAAGGGGAGATACACACGTCCATTACATCAGTAGTTTTATGTTTTGGAGAAGGTGCTTATGTGCCTTTTTACATTACCCATTTGGATACTTGAGCTGTGGGGATATTTGACTTCGATACTGTTCACACTGTAGTTCTCACACTGATATTTGTCTAATTAGGAGAGCATAAAATTACTTTCCTTAGGAGATAAATTGCTATTTAGATGCATTTAGGCAATGCAATGATGGCAGCTATAGAGAAATCTATAAATCACGTTCAGATAAACTCTGAACTATCAAGCTACCTTGGAATTGGAGGCTTATTTACAATTCTCTGAGAATTCCAATTTATTCTATAACTATTGATATGAATACGGTAATAAAGTTTGTATGTCCCATCTGAGATTAGGTTCATTTATAGTTTGTGGGTTTTGTAAGAGTTGTGCTCCAGGGCAGAGTTAAGACTGTTAGGATCAATATGGCTGAGGATGATGATGATGGTCAATGAGAATGTTTCTGTTTAGAGATCTGCACGTGTGAATTAGGGGTTAAGATTGATACTGAAATAGTTTATGTAAATTTAGCTTGTAGTTTCCTTAGTTTTTATGGTGTCCCCGGGCTTGATTTTGCTTGGAATTGAAGTTTTATTTTTCATGTGTTTGTTTCCTATGTTTTGGCTTTTTCTTTGTCTGAAGCAGCATGTATATGGAGGATTTTTTGTTGTTTTATTGATGTTTTCTCTTGAATTGCACTTAGCAACTGCTAATATTTTTTCTTTTGTTTTTTTCTTACACGCCTCTAATTTAATAAATATTTTTATCATGCAGTTTTGCGTTAAATAGTCTATGCATTGCCAGAAAGATTTAACCAGACAATCAAAAATAAAATAACTAATTAAAATTTGTCATTTGGGGCCTGATTTATACTACCAAGGAAATGGCTCATTGCACCTACTTTGCACGGGGCTAGGGAAATGGGCATTAACAGGGCAATAGAAAACAGGGGAGGGAGTCCCAGCTGACAGCACTGATTAGACCCTGCTAGACCCTGACCTGAGGAGGCAGAGGGAACAGCTGCACCCCTGGCTGGGGGTCGATAAATAAGCCTTCTGGGGAGAAACACAAAGAGGCGTAACCAGGAAGAAAGGTGGGAGCTGTTTTAAGAGCAGGAGCCCAATGCATCAGGGCCTACAAGGGCCTGGTTACTCTAAGTTGCACTATTGTAAATAAACCACATAGGTGTTTACACAAGATGACTCCTTGGAATCCTGTTATTTGGAGCGGGGGAAGACCCCTGAACAGAGCAAGAGGGCCAACGGTGAGTGCCATCAGCCACACTGTGACTAAATGCATTTTTCTAGGCATTTGCACTCACGTAGTCGTGCATGTGCTAAGCAAGCACACAATTCTCTACCTACTATGTATGCATGCAGCTTTGCAGTCACGTTGGTCCCAGGCTATTTGAGAGACAAGATGGGTGAGGTAATAGCTTTTATTGGACCAACTTTGATTGGTAAAAAATGAGCGTTGGAGCTGTACAGAGCTTACACAACCTGGGGAAGAGCTCTGTGTAAGCCTGCAAGTTTGTCTCTCTCACCAACCTTTTACTCATTAACATAATGTGCTAAGTTTCCAGTTTAAGGTCTGGGGTCTTCAGCTACATAACTGAGCTCCTTCCATAAAAATAAATGTTAAGTATTAAAAAAAAGTTAAAGGGACAAAACTGTCCCTGTGCCAGACCCGCCCACCGCACCCTCAGCAGGTCCTGGGGGGCGGGGCCAAAAGGGGGCGGGGCCAGGCTTCAGCTGCCTCCAGCTCCGCGCCCCAGGGCCAGCTCCCATCCTCAGGGGCAGCACGGGGCTGACGGCAGGAGGAGAGGGCAGCAGAGCAGGTCGCGTCGCCCCAGCCCGCCCAGGGCCGCACCGCTGCTGGCAGAGCAGAGCCGGCCCCAGCCATGGCCGGCAAGAGGGTGGGTTGGCTCGGCCCACCCAGAGCTGCTGCTGCCGGTGGGAGCCGGGGCCAGGAACCAGAGGCCGCCTGCCAGCAGCGACAGCTCCAGGTGGGCCGGCAGGAGTGCGGGTCTGGGCGGGCCGGGGCGACACGACCCACTCCCCTTTCCTCCCCTCCTGCGGTCCAGCAGGGGGTGGGGCCAGCAGCGGCCCTCAGCCGCACGGGGCCAGCGGGGGAGCCTGAGCGGCACACGTGCCGAGGGTTGCCGACTCCTGAACTAGATGATCATAATGGCCCCTTCTTTAAAATCAGTTTCAGAAAAGGGGTGGGGGGAGGTGTTGTAGTCAAGTCTATATCAGGGCTTGACAAAATCCGGGAGCCAGGTCGCCGTGGTGACCCAGGTTTGTAGCCTGGCTCTTAGCTCTGCTGCAGAAATGAAGCAGAGGAGTGCCTCTGGCGACCAAAAATAAAATTCCTGATGCCGAGCTGGGAGCCAATTTTCTCGAGCCCTGGTCTATATAACTGAACCCAGCTCCATTAATTTGGTTCTGGCTGGATCTAAAACCAGAGAAAGGATGTTTTCAGCTCTGGTTCTGATGCAGCCAAAGTCTCCTGAGAACTTCAGCCAGTCATGTTGGCAGCAATTGTGCAAAAACAGCTCGTGAAATCTCTGAGCCACTGAAACCTGCAAGGCTGGTGCTAGTGTGAGGCTCAAACTACTTCTGGCTAAAATACTGAAGCCCCAGCCAAGAAAGGAGTAGAGGGCAGATGCTCAGAGCTTGTGTTGAACAGGAATTAATTTGCAGATAACCCTTACTAAACCACAACAAAGATGAAATATAGAGACTTTTGTGAACATGGAGAAAAGAAGGTTGCTTACCTCGACGGTAACCGATGTTCCTCGAGATGTGTCCCCCTGTAGGGGTACGCCACATCCCTCCCTCCTCCCCTCTACTACGGAGCTTTGAATACAGGCTCTGTGGTTGGAATGGAACTGAGGGAGGTTGGCCGTGTCCGCGCAACCCCTGGTTCTAATGGCATCACAACGGGGTCGCGCGGACATGGCCAGAGCAGGACTGCGAAAAGAAGGGCTCGGCGCAAGGACGCACCAAGCACCTAGAGTGGAGCACCCCTACAGGGACACCACTCGAAGAGGAACAAAAACAGTTAGCAGCAGAAGCCACAAATGGCAATGTGGAAACATAAGGTCAGCTAGAACAGTGTTTCTCAACCTTTAGTGGACCAGAGAACACCTAACGGTATTAATTACTTTATGTGGAACACCTGATGAAAGCTTTCTCGAAAAAGCCAGTATATACCAGCTGTAATGTTTGTAATATCTGGATATTACACATTCCTGCGAAAATGATTCAGGTAACCGAATTAAATACAGTTTAAGAAATATGACATCATTTATTTCTAAAAATAGATATATACATAATGATTATGCACACAACTTAAAACTGGAAATAACTGGGAATTAAGAGCGCTGCTGGCTGGGGAGGAGTGCTGGAAGCTTTGCTGTGGTTGAGGTATTTTACTGGGGTGGTAAGAGCAGCGAGAAATGTAAAATGCCCCAACCACAGCAAAGGAGGAAGGTGGTGGGAGATACCAATGTGTGCCTGGAAGCTTTGTCACAGCTGAGGGATTTTAAATCTCCCAGATGCGCTTTAACTCACTGAGGTGCTCCTTCCCTCCTCCCCCTGACGGGATAGGTAACAGAACACCTTCACTGTGTCCGTGGAGCAGTGGCGTTCCACAGAACCCTGGCTGAGAAACACTGATCTAGAAACAGGCTTTATCATAACCCCCACCCTGGAAAAAATTAAAAGAAAATTTATATTTGCATTACTCTGCCAGCTCCATTCCTCAGATTCATTTCAATCTCTCTTGTATTGATTTCATTTCATCAGCCATTTTTCTGAGTTCTCTCTTTTTTGTTATCTAGCGCACCAGTTATCACAAGTGTGTGTACACAAGTCAATTTCTTTCTCCTGTGAATTTCCAGCAATCCATTGATACTTTCAAAGTTATCTTCATAAAGCATCTCCTACAATTATTTTACTCCATAGCTTCCTCTACTTACTCGCACATTAAGAACATAGTTTTGTTCTAAATGACACCCTCAGCTTAACTAATTCATGTTTTCTGAAAATCTGATTATTCTCCATTGTCCAAATGTCACAGGGGAAATTAAATAAGTTTAGTTAATCAAGGGAATTTTCTTCTTTAATGAAACAGACAGGTGGTGGACAAAATGCTGTTTTGAATATTGGGTGAGGGATTCAGTTAATCGAGATTTCATTGAAATGCACTCCACTAAACCAAAAGCCAACTGTCAGATGGCATGGAAATGTCATTAGTCACGTTACTGCAAAAGTTTGTAATTAAATTTACAACAGGTTGCAAATTAGTCTAAAGATATAGGTAGATTAGGGTGTTTCTCACAGTATAAAGTGCTATAGTAATTAAAGGTTAGTTCTTTGATAGGATACCAACTATAGATCCTGCCTGTCCCAACGTGAAGCTTAATTAGCTCAGCAAAGATGATTATTTCAACTGACCCTCTCTCTTTACTCATCCATTCTAAACCAGCAAAGTAAAAGTTCAATGCTGTCTTTTGCAAGTTAATTTAAATTATTTGGAAGAACAGCAACACCTAAAATTCTCAATTAAGGCAGCGCAAAAAGTTGCAAAAATATATTATTTTTGACTAGTCAACAAGAATTTCTGCATGCAAGTCAAGGAGCAGTTTAAAAATCAAGTTGCAGTTTAACTGCCAAAGTTTTGTTGTGCTAGACCACAAAGGGCTTCAAAAGGAAAGATCACATACCTTATATAAATTCCAAAATGGTAGCAATGTTAGTCAAGTGCAGGCAAAACAAAAAAGGAGTCTTGTGGCACTTTTAAAGACTGCCCAATTTATTTTTTGCACGAGCTTTCATGGGTGAAGTCCCATTTCATCTCCACTCTGGCATCTGACGAAGTGGGACTTCGCCCACAAAAGCGCACACGAAAAATAAATTGGTTAGTCTTTCAAAGTGCCACAAGACTCCTTGTTTGTTTTACCTTATACAGTAACTGTAGTTCTTCAAGATGTGTGCTCTTACGATACTCCACTTCAGGATATGTACATGAATGTGCACACTTCATTGGAGATTTTCATTAGCAGAGTCTTAGATATCCTTAGACTTCCATTGGAATGGTATAGGAGGCAGGAGTGATGGACCCACCACTGCTCCAGTTCTTTCTTAACCACAAAATCCCCCAAGACTCCAAGGCAGAGAGGAAGAAGGGCAGGTAGTGGCACAGACACACACACATCTCAAAGAACTCCACTTACTGTACAAAGTAAGTAAATCACCTCTCCTTTTGCTTTGAGTAGTGTACCGAAAAGTGCTCCACTTCAAGAGATTCCCAAACAGTACCTGAATTATGGAGGAGAGTGCCAAGGAGACGAATTCAGTATGGACCATAGAACATCATCACTGAAAGCAGCACCACATCTAGAAGGAAGCACAACAACATAATGCCAGAAACACATGTGGACCAAAGACCCAGGTGGCTGCTTCGCAGTTGTCTGACACAGGTATGTTTTTCAGTAGGGCCGCAAAGGTAGACTGACTCCTGGTGTCATGTGCAGAAAACTTGAGTTAGGAACGAACCCCCAAGGCTTCATAACAGGCTAAGATGTATCCTGAACCCATTTGGGCCGTATCTGTGTGAAGATCTGATGTTCTTCTACCCATTCTGCAATTAAGATGAAAGGCCAAGGGGACACCCAAAAGGGCTTAGTCCTGTCAAGGTACAAGGCGAGTACTCTTCTTACATCCAGTATATGTAGGCTCATTTCTTCTCTTTTAGAGTGATGCTTGGGATAAAGCAGCAATAGGTGAACATCCTGAGTAATGTGGAACACTGAAGAAACTAAGTATGAAATGAGCATGAGGATGTAGTGTTACCTTGTCACAATAAAGTATCGTGTATGGTAGGTCAGCCACGAAGTCTCCTTGGTCCCCTACCTCTCCTAGTGAAGGTAATGGCTATGAGACCTTGAGCAACAAATGGAGGAGGGAACAGCTCCCAATGGGTCCTCAATGCATTAAGGACTAAGTTGGGTTCCCATAGTGGACTGTAAAAAAGACTGAACAGGTTCTTGAATAAACCTTGTAGCGGTTAGGTAAGTAAAGACTGAAAACTCCTCAGCAGCTGGAAAGGAACATGAAAAGCTGTGCTAACAACCAGGTGAGCCTTAACTGAGCTCAGCAATAATCCTGTGATGATTAAATTCGGCAGTTAATTAAGAATGTGTGTTGCACAAGACTTGAGAGGAAGTATGGACCAGTGATTGCACCAAACTTGAAAAAAGCTTCCACTTCAGTAAGTAGGTGGGTTTCCTACTATTGAGCAGTAGAGATTATACCTCTGGAGAGCAGTCTTGTTGTAGGCATCAGAAAGCCACCTAGCAGTCAGGCCTTCAAATGAAAATGAGTCTGGAGTGACTGATGATGGATCTTGACTTTTTAGTGAGGAGAATGGCTGTCGGAGGAAGGCAGAGAGACTGTTGCTGAGACAGCCAAATCAGTTCTGGGAAGCATACTTGTCTCAGCTATGAGGATGGCCATTAATTTCTGAGAGGCAATCAAGGACAACCCAGGGATTTAAAAACCAATCATCTTACCTTCAGTACATGAAAGATAATGGAGCAAATAATTAAGCAATCAATTTCCAAACATCTAAATGATGAAGAGGTGATAAATAACAGCATGGATTAGTCAAGAACAAAACATGTCAAATCAACCTGACAGCTTTTTTTGAGAGGGTACCAAAGCCTTGTGGATGGGGGAAAGCAGTAGATGTGGCATATCCTGACTTTAATAAGGCTTTTGATATTGTCTTGCATGGTTGTCTCATAAATGAACTAGGGAAATATAATCTATATTGAGCAACTATATGGTGGGTACATAACTTGTTGGAAAACCGTTCCCAGACAGTAATCATCAGTGGTTCACAAACAAGTTGGAAGGGATCGGGGGTCCAAATGGATCAGTTCTGGGTTCTAGTCAGTTCAATATCTTTATCAATGATTCAAATAATGGCATCTTAGACAGCCATTGATGAAGTTTCAGGTGATATCAAGCTGTGAGCACTTGCAAATGCTTTGGAGGATAGGATGAAAATTCAAATCAGTTGCACACATACAAAATGGGAAATAATTGCCCAGGAAAGAGTACTGTGGAAATGGATCTCGGGATCATAGTGAATCACAACCTAAATATGTGTCAACAGTGTAACATTGTTGCAAAAAATCAAGCATCATTCTGAGATGTATTAGCAAGAGGGTTGTAAGCAATACACAAGAAGGAATTCTTCCACTCTGCTCCACATTCATCAGGCCTCAACTGCAGTAGTGTGCCCAGTTCTGGGGAAGACATTTCAGGAATGATGTGAACAAACCGGTTTGGGGCTGAGTAACAAGTTCAGATCCCAGGTCAAGGTGGTGACTCTAATCTGGGGATAGAGGTTCCCCAAACCCTTAATAAACCTAGACACTATGGGGTGAGCAAATACGGGAAAATCCCTTCCAATGGAGAAATAAAGCCTGAGATTGTGGGCAAATGACTTTTAAAACAAACTAATTGATCATCCCGATTTCTTCATATCCAACAGGTAATCCAAGATAAATGAAAGTGACACAGATTCAGGCAGGAGCAATGACGAACAATGCTAATGGAAGATTTTCTTCCATTCCTGCAACTAAGTAGTATAGGTTGGCATACAGAATTGGTTTCATCACCCTTAATGACGAGCAGGATTTTCCCTGTGTCTGTCAAAAAGTGGATTCCTGAGAGATTCCTGAACAGAAATAGAAGATATCAACTGGCAGGCTCCTTCCTCCTTCTCAGTATCATCCAATGAAGGAGCACCTGCTGAAAAAAGAGGAGAGTCCTGCGATACTGGATGATGCTGGTCTGGCGATTGGAGTCTCTGTACTGAGAGATGCTCAGTACCATGAAGAGTGGGGACTCTGGTTCATCTGTTACAGACAAGTCCTTCATGTTCTGAACTCTTCTGGTAACAAGTAAGGCAGTGGTCTCCAACCTTTTGATAGCAGATGGCACACCGGTCACAGGTTTTGATGGCATTGATCCCGATCGACCAGCTGGGGACCACTGAAGTAGGAGATCAGTAATGGCTGAAACCAACAGTGCCACTGACAATGGACGTACTGATATAGATGCCGATGGTAACTGGCATCTTAGCTGGCTTTAGTACCAAGAATGCCGAATGGTTAGGTACTGACAGTAGGGCTAAGCCCCCGTGTGCCAATCCAGGTTGTTTATGCCTGCCCTCCTTTTCTCTGGAAGAGAGTTACCAAAGCCCTGTCAAAGCTGTCTCTCTCCTTTGAGATCTCAGACTTCCCAGACCAATTGGTACTGAAGTAGGAATCCTTTGTCTCAACAGTACCGAGTCTAGAGGTTGAAGCTTCAGAAACCATAGACACTCCTTAAAACAAGAGTCTGTGCTCCTCTTTTTGAAAGTCTTCCCTGAAACCTTCAAAAACTTTCCCTTCTTAGGGGAAGGGTGCAATGAAGTTGAACGGGCACTGGATCTACCCAGAGATAGATATGTGAAGGAGTCTCCTCACCTCACTCGGAAGCTGTTGGAAGGGAAATTTCCATCATCATCGGTCAGAATTTATCTCCCTGTTCTTCCTTGCCTTGGACTTGAGGGCCAGGCAGAAGTCGCACTTCTGGGAGCCCTAGACTCTCCAACGCCATTGCTATCAGGTAAAGCCCCTTGGCAGGAGAGGCAGGGTTTGAAATCTAGCAAGCCAGGTATGTCGTCCGAGGAAAAATAAGTCTCTCTCTGGAAAGAGAGGGGAGCAGAACAATCTTCTCACTCCTCATCTCTCTCTAACTGTAACTATCACTAAGAACTAAACTATCCTAACTAATCTAAACAAAACTCTGTCAAGAAGAAGAATACAAGATAGCCAAGGCACACATGTTAATATTGCCTCACAGGTTGAGGCAGTTGAGAAGGAAACCAAGGGTGGTTCACTCGCACATCCCTACATAGCCTTAGTGTCTGGCAGAACAAGTCATAGCACACTTGTGCAGACTGAAGAGACAGTGCTAACAGAAAATCTCCGATCAAGGGCGCAAGAGGCTTATACATACCTGAAGTGGAACGCCCTTAGGGACACTACTCGATGGGGAACAAAAGGCAAATATGGCAGTATAAATAACAGCTTGCAGAACCCAGTCACTGATCATCATATACATTGATCTCTGAATTTAGTAAGTGAACCATTTTATAGCCAGGACTACTTGTGTTTTCCTATTAGTTTATACGGACCATCATTATCACATTCCATCAGAACAGATCTGGATTGCAGAAAAGGTAGGCATTTTCTGCATGCATTTCCTGTGGCCCTTTTCACAGCACTAGACCCCATAAGCGGCTGGGATCAATGAAGACAAGGGGTACGGTGAATGGACAGATCGGGGTAGGTAGGTAGGAACAGGCAAGTCAAGCTATGCCCATTCTCTGTACATTCCGGCACAACTTAAGTGACAGATCATACAGCTTGGGTCTGAACTAACTTTTCTCTGCTGGAGGGGGTCAGGCAGCCAAGATGGCTTCTTTGGAGCTGAACTACATTTCCAGACAGCCTGGATACGGGCTCTAAATTAGAATTAACACAAAAGCCCTCCCATGAATCTCTGTGGTTGCCACAATCACATCCCACAGGGGCCACAACATGTTGTTCACACGCACTCTCTCTCTCCCTCCACATGCACGCACACAAAGAACGCCACAAGGGAACTCGGAGATTTTTTTTTTCCTTGGAGCTTCATCCCATGAGTTTATTTCAGAAAGGGACAACACATAAGCCAATATTTGCCAGCCATCTTCCATCTTCTCCAAGAATCTCCTGAAGGCCTAACTGATCCATGAGACATCTAAGATTTAAAGATCACAAGCCCCTTTCTATACTGTTCTGTGCTGTATTTCTCTGTATCATCGCACCTTCTCCTTCACACTGTAAAGGCATTATATAGTGTCAGTTCTAATTTGGCCTAAATTTAGATACTGTACAAGCATTACCAGTAAAAAGGTTTCCCCTTCATTAATAAATAATCATAAATAATAATAAATAATAGACAACAGAGTCTTGTGGCACTTTTAAAGACTAACAGATTTATTAATCGCATGAGCTTTCGTGGGAGAAAATCCCACTTCGTCGTCTGACGAAGTGGGATTTTCTCCCACGAAAGCTCATGCGATTAATAAATCTGTTAGTCTTTAAAAGTGCCACAAGACTCTGTTGTCTTTCTACAATAGACTAACACGGCTACCCCTTTGGAATAAATAATAGCTTCACTATACTAGGCACTGTACACACAGGTGGATAAAACAAAATATTTGGGAAGGAACATTAGAGAAAGGTAGAAGTTAAACTGTTTTATGTTAATCAAGATAATCTCAGCACACCAAATATCTGATTTTTAACCAAAGAGGCACTTCTCCTATAAGGTTTACAACATGGTAAACCGAAGGAGACTAAAAATTGAAACTGACTTCATTATCCAAGCTGAGACAAATACACAAAGTTCACAGCACAAGGAGAAGTAAATTGGATTTTAAAAATGTGTTCAGTGCTAATGTAAGGTGTTAATAGAACCATAGATAAAATTTTTAATAAGATTTTTAAATCAGTGGCATCCCTTTAAGGCACCTTTAATATTATTAAATACTAATGAAACATGGCATTTTCCTGATTGCTCCAAACCAGTATTTTCCCTCTAATGAGCTACCAAACCACCCCTGTAAGCCATAGTTTAACCACTGAAAGGATGAATGACCCTTAACTACAGTGGCACAAATGTAATACCATGTGTATTCTGTAGGTATATCTACTATAGGGTAGTACCAACAGAAGCAAGGTAATAGCAAAATCTGTTCACATGGAAATTCAATTTTCTGAAGTTTAATAGGCTTGTGACAGAAGATATTAAACGGGCCGTATGTCAGGGAAACTTACAGGATATACATACGGTAAGTCGGTACCAGGAAAAAAAATTACAATAGACATTATGGTACCTCAACTACTAAACACCATAAGGAAAAGTATTCATGATAAGACTTGTCTCTACCTCAAAAATCTTAACACATAATTTGGTAGAACACAATGATTTGCTACATAAGACAATGAAAAATATCCCGCAGAAATATCCCAGGCTTCTGACAACTTGATGCTGTTCTCCTCAGGAGCAAGGTTCTTACTGCCGAAACCATTGGCAAATGGCAATATCAGCAGTTGACACAGACCACATATAAGACATATAAGCAGTTGACATATAAGAAACCTAGATCCAACAACATACCTTCCTTCTCTGAATTCAGACCATTCATTCCACATGATGTCTTAAAAGCACTATGGGAAGATCAAGCCATCACCTGCAACTCCAACCCAGACTCTTCTTGGTTAGTAAAAGAGAACTGGATGCATATGAGATTCCTAACCAATATATTTGACCCCTCTTGCAAGGAAGAAATGCAAAAAGCCCCTCTAAAGCACACCATGGTTTGACTGGAACTTAAACCTATCCATGATGTACCTGACCTTTTCTAAACCAGTTAGACACCCTGGGGAAAAGGAGGACCAAATGGCAGAAATCACTCCCCAAGGAACTTTCAGAATTGTGACAGTCGGATCACTCTGGTGGGCTGCACAAGTGAAAGGAAACAGAAAAGCCAGAAATTCAGAACACATCACAGACCTAGACAAGCTGTCACTGTGAACATTGACCATGTTGCTGTATTTGGATCCAAATGCTCCATCTGGTATATTTCTAAGTCCACTGAATCTGATCAGGGTCCAGGCACAGTCTCTTACCTTCTCAGGATCATTCCTGGGACGCACACACCCAGTCCAGTACTCTTTCTCAGAATTGGGACCTCTATGGTTCACCTGCCAGTGGCCCCAAGACTGGTTGCCATAGTAAACTAAGCACACTCTTTCCCAGAGCTCCATGCTAGTCAGTACTCTGCTTTACAATTTAACCCTCCAAAGGAAATTAGCTTCCTGCGTGCACGTGCATATGCATACACACAATCTTTATTTGCAGAGACTTAGAGATCCACCTAAAATCCCTCCCTCCAGTGTCATCACCACTCCAACAGCCCTTTGGATTGTTGGTCACTCCTTCCAGGCCTAAAGCAGGACCAACCCCAACTAAATCACAGACGGCAGCCAGGCTTTGTCATCCCCAACTAAATTATCCCAGCCAAGGCCCTTCTCCTCCAGCTCAGCCTTCAGGTCTTTTTCCCCCCCAACCCCTCAAATTCAAGAAGCTTATTCCAGCTTTTTCCAGTGTTCTGATTCAGAAAGCATGTGCCTTTTTAACAGCAGCTTCTAACACCTCTTAATTTGTTCTCTTTCTCTCCTGAGGATTTTCCATTATTCCAACCCCCAGCCCTGCAGACAGCCTGGGAGGACCCTCTTCCTTTGGCTTGCCTAATCTCTTTAGAATATTTATTCTTTTACCAAGGCAAAGTCATTCCATGTCAACAACTTCTTTGGCTGCTTCCAGACATGGGCATGACATGGTCCCCCAAAATAGCTGATTTAATATACACTGAAGGTCTTCAAAGCATCTGACGAAGTGGGATCTTCTCCCACGAAAGCTCATGCGATAAATAAATCTGTTAGTCTTTAAAAGTGCCACAGGACTCTGTTGTCTTTCTACAATAGACTAACACGGCTACCCCTTTGGAATTTGAAGGTTACAGTTATACATAGAGTTTATAGAGTTCATAAAATCACTTAGAATTCATCAGATGTACATAGCTTGCACAAACAATCACAACAACAAAAAATCTAACTATAAGCCACCATCCAGTGAAGGGGTAACATACAGAGCCGTGGCAAGTTTCATATGGTTACTTGCATTAGAACAGAGCAAGAAGGCCCAACAGAACATACACAAGTCCCTGAAATGACAGCTCGATGTCAGAGCCGTATTCACTTGAGTTTTATTTAGAAATGTTAAGAGAGAGGTGCTTCTGAAAATTTTACTGAAGTGACTGAGCAGCCTAAGCGCCTATTAAAAATCAATGGGCATTTAGGAGCCTAAATCACCACGGTTCTTTTGCAAATTTTGCCTGATGTGGCTAAAAAGAACATGTATCGGAACAGAAAACAGGAGAGATCTCTCACCTAAGATGTAATACCTGAAACAAGATGACAAAGAAACAAACAAATGGAAAAGTTCATGCTCTCTTCGGCCCTTAACTCTTCTGTTCCTAACTTTAGGTAATCACTGACATATAGTTCTATCCTGAGATGTGAATATGGAAAAAGCAATTTCCTACCATACCTGTTCTCTCCTTGTGTGAATTCAAAGTCAGACCTGCTGACAGTATTGATTACCAAAGATTTTTACTACTTTTCACTCATATTAGTGTAATAGGCAGGGGCCGGCTCAAACCTGGGACTACTGAAGCTTAATGGATGGGTCCCTACTGTCTGAGCTAAAAAATCCTACTTTAGGACAAGGCTGTAGCACGCTCCTTAAGCTCTACCTCCATGGGTCAGGAATTGCAGGACCCCTCCACCCCACCACTCGGAGGGAGGCCTGGCAGGGCACAGACCAGCCCCTATGGGGGTCAGGACGGGAGTGCCATGCTTTAGCCTGCTCCACCCCCAGCCCACCTCTGCATTCATTTCCTCTCCACCCCTGAACCAAATCCTCCTCTCTTTCCAATGCCCACCAGCCAGCTCCGTCTTCAGTCCAGACTCCACCACTGAGGAAGCCTTGACTGTGCCGTAATGGAGAGGAGCATGGACAGACTCCATTATGGATGACAGGAAGTTTGTGCACCACTGGTCTGGAGGGGGACAAAGTGCCAAATCAAGCACGCACAGGTTACACAAGCAGGTCAGGGGGTACTGTGTTTACACCTGTACAAGTCCACTGAAAATGGATTGCACAAGTAATACCGAACACCTGATTGGGACTGCAGGATCTTAGCTTTAGCCATTTATTTTTACAGAACTGATTTTCACAGTAGAGCTGCACAACACCTTAAAGAAACAAGCAAACATCAGCTGATAAGCATGCGGCTTCATTTTTTCAAGTGCACACCCATCTACCGGAAGAGAAGCAGTAGTCGGGTAATGGGAAGCCTCCCGTATCACAGCCATAGAAAGATGAGATTTACCAGTGAATCATCTTTTTTCCTTTTCCTGGAGGAAGACGAATCAGAGTAGTCTTGGTCTAGCAATTAAGCCCAAGCATAAAAATCATCTGGCTGGTTTAAAATAGCGTGGGATGACAACACAGCATACTGATTTTTGCTTTTTCTGCACCTGCCCTAGCACAGACAGGCTGCAGCAGGATGCAGACAGCCTTCGCTTTTGATTCCCTTGCTTTTAAAAACAGGCACGTTTGAGTGAGTTTTGATAGCCAGGATTGTTCTTTAATGTTTTATTCTCAATACTCGCTAGGTACACCCTTCAGCTAGTTCATTTTTAAAATCACTTCAGTACTTAAATAGTCACACTTATGCACAATCTGACACTGTAGAGTCATAGCGTGAATATTTCAGTTGTATTACTTTTAATTCTGTGCCGTTAATCATATTTTATTTAAGGTAAAATGTCAATCTTCTGATCTCAAAAATCATAGTACTTTACTTTTTTATGGCTGCATATTAAAGTAAGGATACTTGCCAATTACCTTGATCCCTCTTTCCAGGATTAGAATGATAAATTGACAACTGGTCAGCTCAGAATCTCTGCAGCGTAACAGTCTCTTTTGCATGCTGCAAATGTTCCCTCCACACCCTCAGTACAGTAGTTGAGTTAAAATTAAACAGCTAGATTTGCCAACCTATAGTCCACTTCCTAGTATCTTTCAGGGTAGGATGATCTGATTTTAATTCCAGAACCACAGCTTAAAGAGAACTATCTTGGCTCCAAATAGCCAGCTCTAATAAATCTGCTGCAACTGCTGGCAGCTCAAAAGGGTAGCAGTTATTTGATTTGCAGCTCAGAGGCAAGGGTTCTCTGCAAGTCTATTTGGGGGGGGGGGGGGGTGAAAAGAATGGAAGTAGAGTGGATTAACATTTTTGGTTTTCTTTTTTTTCCTAACCGTATATTTATGCTGCCAAAGAAGAGTTGCCATACACAGCTGTAGTGCTTAGATCCCTACACAAAACCAGGTCCTATATTGCAAGCACTTCCAGAGCAGGTTCTTGTCTCCATACTTGCCTGCAAAGCAACCAGCAACTTTTCCACTGTATATAAATACTAACAGAATTTCCCACACATCTAGAACCCATCAGTGTATGTCTCCCAGTCCAGTTACCAGTATGCTCACAAGACTCCTTATTCTTCATTAAATACCCCTTCCCTTACAGTTTGACAGCCCACCATCTCCTCTGAATGCAGGTCCCCCTGTAAGACTCGCTTCTTCCACAATATCCATGAGAAGGGAAACAGTTTTGTTGTTTAAAGAAAGGCCAATGACAAATCTGTGTAATGTATTCTCTTTTCTGATCTTCCCTATATCCTAGCTTTTTCTTAGAGCTTTCGGGAGGTGTGGAATTTCTTTATCTTTGTCTTGTATGGAACCCAGCACATTATTTGTTAAGTGCCAGCAATGAATAAGAACATACAGATATTACTCCTCACTATGCCCAAGAAGGTAAGGAAAAAGAGAAGTAAATTGAATTGCCCAATCGCACACCAGTATGTTAGTGAAAGAGTCTGCAATGGAACTCAGGAGTTTCTAGTTCCCACTCCTATGCTCATTCCATCAGGCCCCATCTGCCTCTTCGTAATGTCCTGTATAGCTGGATACTTATTTGTTCCTGTCAACATAATTAAACCTTTCAAGGCTGTACCAAAAACCTCTGCCATTGTCGGTCTATGGTCTGTGAACAGACCTGCCATTTCAGCAACCTGGTGTCTAGCTAGACCAACCGCCAATGCAGAAGTAGAGGAAGGGTGTTCACAAGGAATAAATAGGGAGTGTTTTGTTTTTAAAATAAAAAGAATGTTCTTTTACTCTGAAATTCCCTTCTTGTCAGTTAGTGTTGATTATTGGCACTACTTTTCCTGCACAGTCATCTTCCTCTGCTTTTATTGTCTTAACGTAGGGCTTGATCCAATGCTCTTTGGGACAAGAACTTTTCTTGTGTAAACAAATGCCATCAGCAACGTAATGCATAAAAAGCCACAGCCCTGAAACTGGTGATTTCACCAACACCTACAAGATTATGACAGCTGTGTGTTTAAAAAACAAAAACCGACATGTTTCAAGAGGATTCCATGGACATTTTGTGTTACGGGGTCTTCTCTCTAAAAACTGACTTCTTCTCCAGCCCTGCAGCCTCAGTTCACTGGGGGTCAATTAGGAGGAAAGTGAACCCTAGCCCCAGTGAAGATTGTTCAAACTGATAACTTGCTTTACACATCAAAAGTGAATTGACACCCAATATGGCCCTCTTCTGGGGATTATCTCCTCCACAAGGAGATGCAATTCCTCTCCTTCCTTAAATAAGGTGTTTGTAAAAACATTTGGGAGTAACTGCTAAGGTTGAGTGTGAAGTTTTACTTCATACGGCTATTTAGAGCGAGACAAACTATATCTAAAAAGTGCAGATATGCTTTTTTTTATTATTTTCTTTGCACTTCAGGGAAGGGGGAGGGAAAAGCATCTCTGATTTGTATATTAAAGCACAAGCATCTGTCCTACTGATGATATTCTAGGGAAGCACATTAGCATAAAATTTAACGATGTCAAATAAGTGGATGTGAAATAGGGACTGCGTAAAGACACTATTTCCAAGCCTGACAGAAACATCACTGTTTAGAAATGCAAATGAAACCATTATGTTCAATAATTATATGAAAATATGAACAGTTCAGCATGTTTTCCAGCCCTGATGGCGGTTAATGGGATGTACGCTTATGTAAATAACTACTATTAAAGCTAATGCTGAAAAAAAACTAATAAATTCATACTAAAGCAACTGATTTAGTATGCTTTTAAACCCCAGCAGTGTTCACTTATTAGAAAGGAGTGCATTCTTGTGTTTAGAACTCATTACTGTTACAAGTCACTGCAACTCCATCAATTACCATGCATTAATGAAAATGGGACACATACAAAAAAAAAATTATTGCCGCTCAGCAGTTTTCTTTAAAGACAAAATATAGGGGTATTACCATCATGGGGCCTTGAGGGGAACTTATCAGCAACATAATCTTTATTATTACAACTGTACTCCCTGTGCTATAACCCTGGGGTATTTTTTGTCCCAAGCAAGGCTAACCTTATGTAAAACTTTTGACGTATTTACAAAGCAAGCAGCTGTGTTAATGCCAATAAAAAAGTTTTTCGCAATTACAAAGGCATTATTTAAAAACTAAAATTTTCTCCAATACGTTAGCTAAAAACATGGAAAGAAAAATGGTTAATTTTGAAATCAAAACACAAGGGCGTAATGAAAAAGCATTAAGTGGAAAGGGTATAGATGGGAGTGTTCTGAGATGCTGCCCTGTCTGGGAAAATTCCACCCAGAATTTTACTTTTACCCTTTTTGTGCCTGCCTGGAGAACCCTAAAACTTCTCAAGGACATTGCATATTTTTCTTTGGTAGGTTGCTCTATTTGCCTACCGTTTTTCAAAGAGTAGTTGACCTTCTTGTTCAAACATCACAATTCTATCTGGAAACAAATAAAGTAGCATCACCATAACAAGGTATCAGTTACGGAAACCCTCTGGAAATTAAAAGCTGAGATTTATCCAGTGTCTAACATTTCACAATTATCCCCTCTTCATTTTCCAATCATCCATAGAAAATGAGATATTATCCCAGCACCTAGTACATGATAATAAGCACATCACGGCTGTAAATGTCTTCCCATTAGTTTGTATTGCTTCTCACCATTTAAAATTAAAGCCAGGGACTGAAGGTCCCAGGCCTACAAATGACTATCAAAGGATTGCTGCACCCATACACAGCCTCACTGAAATCAAACGGCGCTTCATGCTAGCAGAGCAATTCATCAGTGTTCAAAGCTGTGTCCTAAAGCCAAAGGTCACAGCATAAGGCTGTGGATCATCTCACCATAAGTGCAGACTCAACAAGATTGAACTGTAGAATCCTATCTATATAACTAAACCACAGTTGTACATATGCACGGCGGGACATGGACGCAGCTCCTGCGCGTGCATATAACTGATACAGCTGTGCACGCGCAGCAGCTGAATCCACGTCCATGCCGTGCATAAGCCTGTGGATTAGATAGCTCGCACGCACGGCTGCCCTCCCGCCCACCCAGCGGCTCTCTTACACGAATTCCCGCCCAGCGGCTATAAGGAAATTTTTGATTAAATCTTTTCAATTCACCATTTCATGATTCTGTGGTTTTTAATTTGCATAATTTTACCCTTTGAACTCCAATGTTTTTCTTACTTATGAGTGCAGAAACTCAGGACACTCCACCCTCCATCATTTCTCATCCCTGAAAAGTTTGGAGTAAACATTAAGTGATTACCATTCTTCAATTTGCGATTCTTTAGAGAATCGGGGGTTTACTGATACTGCAGAAAGAGAAAAAAAATTCTTGATAAGTTCAGGCTTCTCTTTGCAGTGAATTAGTATACAGCAAGGCGGGCATTAATCTAGGGCACATTAGCTTGTCGTGTGGACCTTCAAACAGTGATAGGTCAAAGCATGTACAGACCTTTTAGTGCAGGCAAGCAGTGTCCACACATGCACAGCTACTTAGCAGCAGATCTCAACCACTGTATCAGGAGACATTACCATGTCGCCACCCAGCAGTAAGCATGTCACAGAGAGCTGGTTGTGGTCTGGATTTGGCCGGAGTGGGCGCTGGTGTGTCCTGTAGGATCACGCACACCACCATGCATGCCATGATCTGCAAAAGGTTGAGAACTACTGAGTTAGAGCACTGTACACTTACGCCCAAACTTACTGCGTTTAAAAATCACCATGTACACGAGTCTTTAGCCTTTTCATGTGACACAGGCTAACGGTACAATATCACCCTGGAGTACAGATAGGTCACACTGTCCACTAGATCAGTCAAAATTAAATAAATATTACAATTAACTTCAGACAGTGTGCTCTCCACAGAGAAAGGCAGCTTCTTTTCTGAGGAACTTATGATCTAAAAGACAAAGACTAGACAAGAAGGCAGTGGGAGAAACCAAGAAGACGACAGCATACAATAGCAAAGTAATCTGTTCACCCTGTAAGGCTAACACGTACGGGAACAATTACAATCACTATGACAAACGTTTTGGGAAAAAACAGATCTGATTGCTTTCACCGAACTTCTCTGTCCAAAGGGGGCGGGGGACCATTTTGTCATCCAGACCATTAAAATTAATTCACAAGCGAAGGCCATTCTAAGGTTAAAAACAGTAAGACAAATTTGCTACTGATTAATAATAAAGCCATTCATTTTATTCTTCAAATCTAAAGTAATTACAAGCCAGAGTATGGCAAATGGATTTAGCTGAAGCCATTACGTCAGAAGACTCCTTTAAAGAAGAACAGTAATTTAAAACACTAAACTGAATAATGAACTCTCCTGAACAACAATTATTAGGAGATTGATTTATTGAAAGTGCATTTAATCATGCAAGAAATGTTTAAACTTTCCAAAATAGTTAAGGGAGATTGCAACACTAACGGCAGAGTCAGCTTAATATGATCATTACAGCTGAGGACCTAAAGCAGACAGAGAATTTATCTAGTTTGGAACGATAAAGTAAGTCCATCTCTCTGAATCCACATTTCTAGTCAATTTGTTACAAGACAGACTTCAGCAATTAATCTCATTTACCATTTGCACCTCTTTTTAGAAGGCCTCAATCTTTGCTTCCATTTGGGCGCCAAGTAGAATGAAACTCATGAAAGCGTCTTTGGGAGCTCACAGTTCTAAATCCGGAGGGTTCAGCAACATTAAAAAAAGTAGATGTAATAATCCAGTCAGGTAAGTAAAGTGGTTAATTTGCAGATAAGGTTAAACTGGCCATTTGTACCCAGTCTTCCTCAATACACACCAGCTTTTCCAGACTGAATGAATGAGTTTATCTGACCTAAGCAGGCCTGTTCTTTAGGGTGACTGCAAGCGACTTGGGATCTCACTGCAGCCCCAACAGCAGAAGGTTCACCTCAGATGATTTCAGACAATATCTATACATGGGCACTCTCTCTACATCTTACTTTTGGGTCAGAATTCAAAACGGCTGGAGGAGGTGAATATTACACCCATGCAAGTTGCGACTCAGCTCCCACGGCATGAAGACAAGAGTTCCGGATGTCTCTTATGAAGCATACTATACATCCTGTGGTTTCACTGCCGATGACTAGCGCTACAGAATGACTCACTTTTGCCTTCAGCCATCAAAACTGTGGCTCAAAAATATCCTACCGTCAGCCCCAAATATCTCCCTAATATATGGATGGCTTGGAATGCGTAAAAGCTATATGGCCATTGTTAAAAAGCAAGCCGCAGCAGCAGCATTCACCAAGGCAGACCCCATGAAGTCCTGCATGATGGCTTCTGGATGAGTTTCTCTCTTCTCAAAACCATGTCCATATATTTAACAGGCAATTCACACAGATAAAAGCTGTACCTGGAATGGTTAACAGAGCTCCCACAGATTTTAATGGGGTATTTTGTGACTAAACACTTTGAAATTTTACCTTAAAAAGTACGATTTACACAGAGTTAAAGCTAAAAGTCAGACTTTAAGATCCCTAGGTTCATCCTAAGGATTGCAACACCAGTGATGGACAAGATCACATTTTGTGTAAAGGCTGAATTGTAATCTACCCGATAGAGGGATTGAATTAAGACCAAAATTTCAGCTTTAAATGGATTTTCAGGCTTTGATCTGTTTAAACACTTACCATTCCTGAATACATACAACAAGTTCCTAAATACATACATTATTTAACATATACTGACATTATGGTCTAGCATATAAATATTCAGGGACATTTTAATAAGCTGAGCTTTCATCCAATAGATCATAATGGTTACTTGGAAACATCTACTAGTAGGAAGTCAATAATATGACTCAGGGACGCAACCTTCAAAGATTGAGGCCCTAGTGTAAAATAATTTGTCATTGTTTCTGCTCTCCCCCACCACTCTCTTATTCCCATCATCAAACATCTTATCACCGTGGCATGTATCAATATATTAGAAAGCAAAGAAACAACAAAACATAGCAATCAGCACTGAACAGTATAAACTATGGTCCACTCAGTTCCCTTAAGCTGAAAAATAGAAATGAGGAAAAAGTTATTCATTTCCAACCATTTTACAACTGTGGATTTGAACGTCGGTATTATTAGACCTAGACAGAGTGACAAAAAACCTTGACATTAGGTTATTCTAGAGGATTCCCCTCCTTCTTAAAACAGCTTCTGATAACCAATGGGTGAAATTCACTCTGAAGTGCTGAAAATGCATACATTCATCAAATAAAATCTCCAACATAGCTCAATAAAGGCTCTCACCAAAAGGGCATCACAATATTAGAGATTTCTTCTGAATTCCAAACAGTTACCGTTATAGCCAAAGGCCAAGATTTTCAAAAATCAGTGCCTGAAGTTAGGCTTCTAAATCCGTATTCGATACATAAATAAGCAGTTTGATTTTCAGAAGCCCTGAGTACCCGGCAGCCCCCAATGAACTCCTCCAACCAGTAGAGTCTATTCTTTCTGTTTCAGGTCTTTTCCTTTCTTGACTTTCATCTCTTTCCTGAAAGGTCAGACAAAGGGAGGGAAAAAGAGACAGACAAGAGAACTAAGCTATGAATTTTAGGAAGGAAAGAGGACATGACTTTCTGATGCATGTGTAAACATGCATAACTTATTGGCACGTGCACTTACAACTGTGCAATCAAATGTGATAATTTCATAAACAAATCAATAATTTACAACTCTGACCATTTCCAGTAGCAGTACTTGGGTATGCAAAGCCAGAATGCACAATGCATTGATAATTAGAGACAGGACAGGGAAAAAGAGAGGAGAGTCCATTTATTTTCCTTCTATCTTAAAAATGAAGACAGATTCTATGAGATTTAGAGAAGCACAATACAGCGTAGGATCAGAAAACTCTGACCGTGGATTTCTGCTCTTCCCAGAAACTCAGAATGGCCTTTAGCAGGTCATTTAACTTCTTTATGATGTTCCCTTTGGGAAAAATGAGGTTAATCCTACCTTCTAGGGGTGTTGGGCAGACAATTTAGTGTTTTTCACATGTGAGAATTGTAATCATAAAACTATATTCTTCTATAGTAGAAACCTTATTTTGTTAAAGGCTTTTCAGATGATGCCATAAGAAGCTAATCTCTTCACCCTTTCAGCAAGATTGTATTTATATCTTGCCTTATCTAAAAGAATGTTTCTATGATAATATAATACGGATAGTCAACTACCTATTAAATTTATATGAAACCAATCAGTAAGAAAAAATAGCCTTTAGCAGTTAGCGTTAAAAACTTTACATGTACACAGCACTAGAGATAAATCTAAGATTAGCTGAATTAATATTGACAAGGATTTGTTACATAAACTTGACTGCTGCTTCAAATCAACAGATCGTTTTCTGTTGTAATCCCATCTGTGAGATGTCAAAAATCCAGATACATTCCCAACGTAAAAACTTTAATGGAGTTCTGTAGGGCTGATGGGCAAAAAAATATTTGGAATAAAGGAGAAGCAGAAAAAAGAAGTTCAGTCTGCAAACATAGAAACATTTTATTTTTCTCCAAACTCTGATCATTTTAAGCAGTGAATAGGAGTTATTGTCCAACAGTTTTCTTCCTACAGTCTGAAGATGCTTCTTTATATAAACACTTTTTCCCCCGCATTTGAGGAATGTTGATTCCAGTCCTCACCCTCCCAAAAATCTTGAGGTTGGTTTGCCTCCATGTTTATGCATTAGCATCAGAAGAAGAAAAAGTCATTTTTATCTGTAGCAGCTAAGCCACAAAGCAGCAAGCATTGGTTTCATGGATCTTGAATAACAATGCCACTTAATGACAGAACTATTATTAAACGTTTTTCTAAGGCAGGGGTCCTCAAACTACGGCCCGCGGGCCGGATACGGCCGCCAAGGACATTTACCCGGCCCCCGCCCCTGCTGCGGCCTGCCCCATGCGGCCGGGGCAGCGGGGTGGCTGCAGCCGGGGCAGGCTCCCGGTCACCCACCCGCCGGCCACCTCAACTTCCCACCCCGGAGCCGACCCTGCCCAGCTCTGCCGACAGCCTCAGCCTCCCGTCATGGGGCCAGGATCGGTCTCCGTTGCCGGGATCTGCTCTTCCTTGCCGGGGCCGCGTTCGGGTCCCTGCCAGTGTTCCTGCTGCGGCCGGGCTGGGGAGATTCAAATCTCCCACCCTGACCATGCTCAGACAGAGTGCTCAGGGTGGGAGCGGCCTGGCCCAGAAGAGGCTCTGCCGGCCGTCCCTGCAGCTCCGATTCTCCGGCCAGGTGAGGGGGCTGGGAAGGAGCTGGAGGGAGGCCTGGAGAGGGGTGGGGGGAACATGGGGAGAAGGAGACTGGTGGTGGCTGGGAGGGGTGGGGGGAACATGGGGAGAAGGAGACTGGTGGGGGCTGGG